>JBBCBC010000146.1:0-100000 GCA_037126765.1 Stenogyne calaminthoides
ACAGTCTTAATAAATAAAGCTACATGAATTTAAATGTCATTTCCCCAATCAAACCACGGTTTCTTTTTTATCTGTGACCCTTCAGATTCGTCAACATGTATTTTGGAAGTTCTCCATCCTTGATGCATGAATGTTGCACAAACTTTGAAGAATGCTATTATAAAATCAGCTTGATCTCCATTCATCTTGAATTTACCCTGTAATTAAAATAAATAAGATGCACATGTGTTCACAAAAATAATAATAAGTGTAAAATACAAACATGATAAAACTTACTTGGAATATAGTCTACATGTGTTCCCGACACTCGGAAGGAACCATGGCCAGTTTGTCCATTTTGGGTCAAGGTACTTGCAACATATGCTCCGTACCACGTTATTCACACAGTATCCAAACCGTGCGATGAAACTGTCGTGTCCAATTAGTTCGTCCATATTAAGAATTTCATTAATTATAAAAAGTTAAAACGTAATATTATTTATAAAAAATGACTTGCAACAACACATATAAAATAAATATTATATGCTTGATAATGAAAATTTAAGAACATTACCTAAATTTTTAGATATTATTCTTTTAGATGATTTTTTATATAAAATATAAAGTACTGTCTTGTTTTTTATGGCTTAAAATTTATAAATTAATACTCTCTTATTTCACATCCATTTTCATACTCATTTGGGTACGAAGATCAAAGAAAAAATATTTTTTATTTCAATAAAGTGATAAAATAAGAGTATTTAAATCAAATCAATTGAAATGGTTTATGTGTGAGTTAACTGTGTTAAAAAAATAAGGACAAATGCTATTTGGCCATATTCACCTCGTGGTGAATTTACATTTTTTTTTTACCCTTAATGATAGCGGACTTCATTAATTCATAAAAAAGTTTCATTAAGGGTTAAATAGTCAATACACCAACTAAAATGTCAGAAAACCCTTATCATTCTGGGGTGAATCACCCCCCACTCAGCATTACCCAAAAACTAATGACATAGAGGGTAATAAATGTATATTGTGAGAGTAAAAATTATAAATAAAATTTTCTTTTTATGTGTGAAAAATGATGTAGGACAAATTAAATGAAAAAAATGTGAAAAAGCCGATTTAAAATAGAGGGAGTATCCTATTTTAATTTTCTCATTTCATAAATTGTGAAAAAATAATTTTACCCTTTCAAATTAACTCTTTACATATTTTTTTAATTATTTTTAATAAATTCTCAATAAATAATGAGCATGTAATATTTTTTTATGAGATATTGTTATGTAAGAAAGTCTCATACACAAAATTATATTCAATTAAAATATTCATATCATAAATGAATATAATTTTTATTCAAAATTATGTCTATTATCTAATTCCAAATTCAAAATGAATGAGTCTAGTATGCATTCAGGATCATATATATTCATAGTGCATTTTAAAATCATACTAACTTATTATATTGGAAGATATAATTTATTTACACTGACCCATACAATTATTTTTTTATATTAATAATTATATGGTTCAATATAAATAAATGATAAAAACTCATATGAGACGGTCTCATGTATGAGACGAGGTACAACCAAACACAAATTACACTCACCCCTCCCAAAGTGTTAAAACACTAATATCCAACATATATCACGTTTCACCGTGAAACAATCTCATGTAAATGTGCCTCTAAATAAATTATACCTTTCAATTTAATAAATTATACTCCCTCTGTCCCGTGATTACTGTAACACTTGTCTTATTTAAACGTCCCAACATTACTGCAACACTCTTAAAATGAAAACAAACATAATATTAATACACTTACAATATCCTTATTTTATTCCACTCAAACTTACTTTATCTCAATTTACTTGGTTTGCGATCCAATTTATTTATTGCAATTATCTTAAGACGGAAGGAGTATGATTTTAAAATATATTATGAGTAGACAATGCATCTTAATTTTGGTGGACGTGGATACATCCAAGAGTCAGCATTATCCCATGTGTTGGGGCAGCGAATGCCAAGTTTATCCAAATTCAAACAACGTGCCCAAACGAACAGATAAACTACTCCTGCTCATTCGAAATTCAGAAACAATTAATAGCCAAAGGAAAAGGACAATAATATCCCTAGTCTGACTTGGGCGCCCACAAAATTCCGTAAAAACCAGCTCCAAAACCACTGTAATGCGGGCCAAGCCCACAATATACCACACCTCATAATTCCTCTTTCCCTATATATACACACTTTCTTTCCTCATCCAAATACTCAAATCAAATCAACAAACACCATCCTTTCAAAAAAAAAAAAATCAACAAACACCTTATCTGCAAATTCGAAAGACACACAAATTAGAAATCCATTATCTGCCGAAAATGAGTGCAACAAAGTGCAGCAAGGCCTGGGTAGTAGCGGCGAGCATGGGGGCAGTTGAGGCATTGAAAGATCAGGGATTTTGCAGGTGGAATCACGCCTTCAGATCCAACGCTAAAAACAACATGATCGGATCCATTACACAGGCCAAAAACAAGCTCGCTTCATCTCTTCGTGATGACGAATCTGCTTCTGCAATTGTGCGACGTTCCGATGGAAGATTGCGGGAATCAGAGGAATCGCTAAGGAAAATCATGTTTCTGAGCTCCTGGGCGACCAATTGATGACTTTTTTTTCTTTTTTTAGAATGCCTATCGGTGTAAATTTTAGGAAAATTGTACGACAAGTGTGAGATTATAGAGATGCACTATCTTCGTGGAAGTATATAACTATATATATATATATATGGCCATTTTGCTTTCGTATATTGGATCACTTCTTTTCTTTACTTAATTCCGTAAATACTCCACGAAATTGACAATCCACCTTATAACTCCCATAACTCCAAATTCGTTCCAAGAAGGAATCGAACCTGAGTTTTTCACTCAAATGAGAAGCCCAGCTCCACGAAATTGACAATCCACCTTATAACTCCCATAACTCCAAATTCGTTCCAAGAAGGAATCGAACCTGAGTTTTTCACTCAAATGAGAAGCCCAGTGATCAGGTGGGCTAAGCCACCTGGTTTTTAAACATGCACATTTTTTATATTCTTAAATCCAATCACAACTTTGAGATTGAAAATCCATTGGATTTTTCAGAGAGTCCAATTATAAGCACTAATTATTTGCAAATTAAAATACAATACTATCAACTACAAAAAAATTGTGTTGAATTTGAATTTCATAATTCTATCAACATTGAACTTTATTTCTAAAAAATACCATTTTTAGCCTTGTAACTTCGGAAAATTTTATTTTTAATCCTATAATTTTTTACTTTTTTTATTTTATAAGTCCTAAACGTGTCAATTTAAGAATTAAAAAGTTACAACACTAAAAATAAAATCGTCCAAAATTATAGGATTAAAAATAATATTTATGCGACTCTTTTCAATACTTTAATATTTATTCTCTCTCTATATATATATTTAGGTGTGCACATGGCAGAAAATGTTGAACCTGGTGTGAAGGCGACTCCATGCCAAGGTGGGATTGGATTCACTTGCACGAATGATGATTTTTGTGACCTCAATTGCAAAGTCAAGTATCCTGGCCCACGTACTAAAGGAGTTTGTCAAAGAAACCCAATTCCACCAGTGTGCTTGTGTATTTATGATTGTTAAAATTATTACTTGACATGTTCAAATAATAATAATAGTTTTTTTTTTTTTTTATCGGACAAAGTTATATGTTAATTGTTAGTAATTAGTACACCAAACACCCAAATACTCCACGAAATCGTCAATCCACCTTATAACTCTCATAACTCCAATTCGTTCTCAGAGGGAATCGAACCTGGGTCTCCCACTCAAATGAAGAGTCCAGTGACCAGGTAGGCTAAGCCAACTGGATAGAATATCAATTACTTTATTTCATCTCTGATTTAAGGTTTTTTATTAGCATACTAGAGTAAATTGCAAAAAAATCTTTCGTAATTTAAAAATTGCATGATTTTTTTTTTGTGATTCATTAAATTAAGTAAATTATTTATTTTTCTAAAAAAATTTAATAATTTTATTTATTTTCTATTAATCTGGTTATGTCATTCATAATACCCCTCAGTCTTAATTTTAAGGGAAGTTTTACTGTAGATCAATTGGACTCCCTTCGGCCGTCCATCGTTAATCCCTCCTGCATCGTTATTTCACGGTTGCCTTACGTTTATGGACTACGCCGAAGGGTATATGCCAAAGAGGGTTGCAAGACAATTTGGGAGAGTTGTAGCAGCAAAGACCGATCGACTTCGATCATCATCGTTCAAATTTGGGTGCCAAGGCAAGGGGTTACAAGAAAGTTTATTTTGATCGCATATTGGAACGAAATGCAAAATCACAATTATCCACTACATCACCTTGGTCCCGAAGCTGTAGTGCCGGATAGTACCACGCCCGATTATCCAGCATGGTACGCTAGCATAACACATCTGAGAGTGCACAACCCTGCACACGGTGACAACAATGTTACCATCAATGTCATGTATGGTTCGGCGCAACAAAGGTTGGGACAAGTGATGCAAGACACGCAGACGTTGATCGATCAGGCTCGTGAGGATCCACAGTGTCCCAATTATATCATGCCTGGACTAAACGTGATTGCCCATCATGCTGGTATCGCACCGGTCCCCAATCCTGCATATTGGGGACCGCAACAAGGATATGTCCCTGAAGAATTCGCTCAACAAATACCTTCTGGTTGGTGGGACCAAGCCCCATATTATCAACAATATTACCAAAACCCACCAAACAATCCTAACGATGACCATAAGAATGATTAATCCATTTATTTAGATTTTCTTTATTTATGTTTGATGATTATTTATTTCTACTTAATCGCTCATACAACAATATTATTTTTTTATGTTTGATGATTTTTCTTGTTAAATGTTTTGACTTTTTTTCATAAAAATCAAACATAATATAGAAATAAATAGTGATACAAATTATAATTTTTTTTTAGTTAAATGAATAACTTTATATAAAAATAAATTTATTAACTCAAAATTCGACATCTTAAACATCTTAAAATTCGAAAGTTACAAAATGTTGGAACAAATTATTTAACTTAAAAATCAACAATTCTATAATCAAGATTATTTTTTCTTAAAAATTCGAAAAAAAAAATTAATTTAATATTATTATTTTTTTGTCACACTCATACTCACAAAATTATAAAGCAAATAAAATAAATAGAAAAAAAAACAGGTTGTCGCGCGCGTCGCGCGACAGAATCCACCTTATCGCGCGCGCTACGCGACACAAATAAGCTACTTCTTTTCCTCATCCGAGGTAGACCGCCTGTCTTGTTGGTCAAATGTGCATATAGCACGACTCCCCACAATATACCACACTCTACAAGTTTTCTTGCTCTGATAGATAAACACACATCCCTTCATAATCCAAGCACACAAATCAACAAACACCTTATCTACAATACCAATTTTCGAAAGCAAAAACTTGAAATCCGTACCAAATCAAATTCAAATTTGTAGCGAAAATGAGTGCAACGAAGTGCAGCAAGGCCTGGGTAGTAGCGGCGAGCATGGGGGCAGTAGAGGCGTTGAAAGATCAGGGATTTTGCAGGTGGAATCAAGCTTTCAGATCCATCCACCACAACGCTAAAAACACTATGATCGGATCAATTTCTCAGGCCATGAACAAGCTTTCTTCATCTCTTCGCGATGACCGATCTGCTTCTGCAATTGGGCAAATCTCCAAATTTGATTTCGCGGTAGTATGATTGCGCTTACCACAAATCTGACAAATGATCTTAGGCTTGAAGTTGAACTTAGATTTTTCATTATTATTGCCATTACCAGAACTCTTTGAATCCTTAGAAGCAACATTCGCCATAAGATTCAGAGAATAAGCTTGCAATATTGGGGTTATACGTGAAAGTATGCTTTTACTTTGTATAATCAAACTGAATTTCTATCTTATTTACTGAAAATAAATTATTTATTACTGTTGCTTTAAATATGAATGAATGTTATATATATTTACTGCATAACTGTTCAATAAATAGTACGAGTTACATTGTAGTTAATGTGGTGATACCAGATCACAGAAGATCACATTAACAGTTCCTTGTAAATAAGTACAAATTCACAACCTAGACGGAAATGAACAATCCATCGTGAAATGTTGAAGTGTAAGACTCAGATTGACTTGTCTTGACCAAGAGATTGCACTAGTGTATTATGGTTGCTGAATAGGACCTACAACGAGGATAAATTCTTCAGTACTGCATGTAGAAGAATTAGACCTTAGTGGTTCGTTATTTCTTAATCTATGTCCCTTAAATAAGATCGTGTGTAATTAATAATTATTGATTTGATTCATGTCGGGTAGAGAATCAATGTGATTCAATACTTTGTATTTTGGATTAGTTACATGACGATTGCTAAGATTTAATACAGAGAATCGTATGCAAGTACGTCTTGCGTGATTTGTGTTGGGGTTATACGTGAAAGTATGATTTTACTTTGTATAACCTATGTATTAAACACTTATTTATTGAAATAAATTATTTATCACTATTACTTTAAATATGATTGAATGTTGTATATATTTATTGCAAACCGTTCATAAAATAGCACGTGTTACACTGTAGTTAACGTGGTGATACCAGATCACAGAAGATCACGTTAACTGTCCCTTGTAAACAAGTGCGCATTTCACAACTTAGATAGATCCGAACAATTTTATTAGTAGAAGTTGATGTGTATGGTTCAAATTGACTTGTCTTGACCAAGAGATTACACTAGTGCATTTGATGCACTGAAGCGGACATACAGAGAGGATAAACTCATTCACACTGACTTATGGGATGAAGAGTTAGACCTCAGTGGTTGTTGATTTCTTAATCTTTGT
The DNA here is from genome assembly GCA_037126765.1 of Stenogyne calaminthoides. NCBI lineage: Eukaryota > Viridiplantae > Streptophyta > Magnoliopsida > Lamiales > Lamiaceae > Stenogyne > Stenogyne calaminthoides. The sequence goes on from JBBCBC010000146.1 coordinate 6,893, forward strand.
CACTTAATAAGGACTGTGTGTGATTAGTAGTTATTGCTTTGACTTAAAAATGGAAAGAGGATCATTGCGATTTCGATACCCTATATCTTGGGCAATAATATTAATTACATGTCAGTTGCTAAATTAATACACAGAATCATGTGCTTGCAATGTCTTGCATGATTGGTCCCCTTGGTGGGCTCGGAACCTTTATCATACCAAATCTTGCAAGTAGAATTAATTTTCCGGTATGGATAATAAAACTGAGTTGTCCTTACTACAAAGATAAAGATATTAATTAATATAAAGCTTTTCAGTGGCTTAATTAATTAATGGACAAAATAATTTTAAACACGGGAAATAATAGACGGGAGCCATATTACCATAATATGGGTTAAGTTGGATAGTGCAATATTAATTATATAGCGGAATTAATTAATATTAATGGACTGAATTATATTGTGGTTCAATATTGGAATTCAGTAGCCCATTGGAAGTTCCATCTTAATTCTCCTAAAGGCCCCTCAAATAGCCCAATTAAAGTCCATTAAATAAAAGGTGCTTAAAATAAATTAAATATTTGTTGCATTATTTTTTTCCTTATTTTTTGAAATTATTAAAGAAAAGAGGGAGAATGATTTTCTTGAAAAGATTTTATGGAAAGAAGATAAAGTATTCTTGGAATACAATATTATCCCATAAATTCAAGAAATCTCCCACTTGCCCTCTTTAATTGTAATTTTCTAAAATTTGGGGAAATAAGGAGGAAGAAAAGATTTTCTTGATTTTCTTGGAAAAAGATATGTATTTTGAATACAAGAATATCTCATAAATTCAAGAAATATCCAATCTTGAAAATATTTCTCCTTATTTTTTTCGAAATATATGGTATATTGGGGTGTGAGATTTTTGTGGAAAAAATACACATGGAAAGAAGAATATATGAGATATATTCAAGATTTCTTGGAGATCAAGAAAAGATCTTTCCTAACCCCTTTCTAGCCCTAATTTTCGACCACCCCCTCTATTATAAATAGGGGATGAATTTTTCATCCCCAATACAATTCCATGAGTTGGAAATATTAGAAATCCACAAAGGTGGTGCAACAAATTATTTAATTTTCCTTTGTTTATAAATTGTTCATTGGAGGACCTTCCACCAGGGTTATTGAACGAGGACTTGGGAATTCTTGAGAAGGACTTTTGGTTGGTAGCCAGTTACTTGATCCTGTCCATCTCAACAGTTGTCTCTCCAACGGGTACGTTTACGTAAACTCCTAGAAATTCTGCATGCTAGGATCTTTTACATGAAATATTATTTGCATGATGTTGTTGGATGAATTATTATTTGAATTCACTTAGGTTAATTCATGCTAGTATTAATTGTTAATTTAAATTTGTGTTTATGAGGTCATCCCGATAGATCCTGACATATGTTATCCCAACAATTTGTCCCCTTGGTGGGCTCAAAAGTTTTATCATATTAAATCTTGCAAGTGAAATTTGTTTCCGGTATGGATACTAATTTTGAGCTGAACTTATATACTCCAAGGAAAAATATATTAATTAATATAAAACTTTTCAGTGACTTAAATTAATTAATGGACAAGATAATCTTAAACATGAAAAAATAATAACTTGGGAGCCATATTACAAAGAATATGGGTTAATATGGATAGTGTAATATTAATTTTATAGTGGAATAAATTAATATTAATTGAATGAATAATATTGTGGCTCAATATTATTAATTCAGAGTCCATTGTAAGGTCCAATCTTAATTATCCTAAAGACCCCTCAAGTAGCCCATAAAGTCCAATAACAAAAAAAATGATAAAATAAAGAAATAATTGTTGCCTATTTTTCCTCATTATTTTCAAAAAATAGAAGGAAGAAAGAGAAAAAGATTTTCTTGATTTTCTTGGAAAGAAAATAATTGTTGCCTATTTTTCCTCATTATTTTCGAAAAATAGAAGGAAGAAAGAGAAAAAGATTTTCTTGATTTTCTTGGAAAGATTTTATGGAAAAAGATAAGTATTCTTGGAATACAAGATTATCCCATAAATTCAAGAAAAGTCAAAATCTTATTTTTTTTTTCCTTCTAGGGATTTTCGAAAATCACACCTAAATAAGGAGGAGATTTTGTGGAGATTTATTTTGGGAGAGAGAATATATTAAATATATTCAAGTTTCTTGTGGGACAAGAAAAAACTCATCACACATCTAAAATCCCCAAAAATTTTCGTCCCCCTTCTTATGTATAAATAGGGGATGATTTTTTCATCCCCAACACAGTTCCATGAGTTGGAAAAATTAGAAATCCACAAAGGTGGTGCAACATATTTTACTTTTTCCCTTTTGTTAATTGTTCGTGAGCATCCTCCCACCGGATTAACGGACAAGAACGTGTGAATACTTGAGAAGGACTTTGGGTTTGTTCGTTGAACGGGTACTCATCTTCTCCGCATTGATTCGTAAAAAAGGAACGCACGCGTAAATTCTTAGAAATTCCGCATTGCGTAGGATTTACGTGATTATATTATGTGCATGATTGTTGTTGGAATTATTATTTGAATTAATATAGGATTAATTCATGCTAGTAATAATTGTAAGAATTAAATTTGTATTTAAATATCATCCCGAATAGATCCGGACAATTAATTTCCCAACAACTGGTATCAGAGCCTCAGTTTCGGTCTCTGATTTTTTAATTGTAATTTAATTAGTTTATATCATTAAATTTGAAATTGGATAGTAGAATTGCTATATCTTTTTTGCAGGTATCCAATTGTCATGATATTTGATGAATGTTTAATTGTGCATGCATATAATTGAGATTTTTAATTCGGTTCGTTCGAATTCATTTTGCCTCGTGAGAAAATCCACGAGTAGATTATGATTTGTTTGATTTGATCAATGTAATAAACTAGTCTAGATCTAGATTTATTTATTTTTTGTAAATAAATTGTAACCGGATAAAAAATGAAGATGGAGACGAAGAATTAAAAATGGGTGACCAAGTGCCCGATCGTACGCGAGCCAAAGCACGCGCGCGGGTTAGGCCGAAGGCCTAGCAACCGCACGTCGTGCTAGGCGGTTGCGGACGGGGCAAGGGCTGGGCGCTCACATGCGCGTTGGCCGAGACTTAGCAAGGGAGCGCAAGGGCGTGCGCATAGGCGCGACGGAGACTATCATGGGCATATGCGGACGCACGGGCGCGCGCGGAAGCCGAAAGCTAGAGGCAGCACGCGGGCGCACACTGTTGTGAGCGAGAGCGCGGGCGATGCGGGCGAGGCGTGTGACAGGCACGCGCATATCTGCGCACGCGGGCCGATAGCTGCGTGCGATGGGCGACGGGATGGCCGGTTCGGACACACGTTCTGGGCCGTGAGCTACTCGTTGTCGGACGTCGTCTCGAACTTTGACGGAGGACGTTTTAAAGAATTTATTGTGGTCGAGTGGGAGCTATTCGAGACGAACGATGAAGGCTACAAAGACAATTTCTCAAGATCAAGACATGACAAAAATTAACCGTGACAATTGAATATATGCGCCCAATATGTTTAATTTTTTGTTTTGATGATTGATTTACTTTCATTCTTATTTAATTTGTTTGAATATGAGATGCATGAGAAATTGTTTGGAAAAATCTCACTTTCGAAAATTACTAAGTATTTTAAAAATAATTAATTGATAATTTTTTTCCGGAAAATAAAATTGAATTAATTTTGACCTCCATGGTTTATTTATTTGTGAATTCTTTTTGAGAAATTTCCCCCGCGGAACGGCCAAAAAGATAGATTTCACATGAATGAATTCCTAAAGGATGATTGTTGATTATTATTAGTGGCGACGATGACCCTCCCCACGAGGCTCGTTAAAAATGAAACAATAATTATGTATTTAATCATGATCATTACTTAGGTATAAAATTGATATGCAACAAATCAAATTTCCAAGTAAAGAACAAGGTGATGTTGTGAGTTGTGATATTCCAAGAATAAGAGAAATTTAATGTTATATTTGCAGAATGTTTATTTCTGCTTGAACTGTAATTGGGAAAATTTCATTTTACGTCATGTAAGTCTGACCCATTCCAAAATAAATCATTTATGTTCTTGCTTTATCATTCTTGGTCCTACGGTGTACGATTTTTGTCCTTTTTGACCAATTTTGGTCCTTTTTCATCGGAAAATTTTAATATTTGGGGATTCCGGCCAATTGTCCAATTTTGGTCCTTTTTTTGTCCAATTTTTGGCCTTTACGTTTATTTTTATTAACAAATTCTAAAAATTCTAAAAAAATATTAAATAAATCCTAAAAAATTCTAAAAATTTCTATATTCTAAATTCTGAAGCATGGAAAATTCTAAAAAATTATTAAATAAATCCTAAAAAAATATATTACTAAACTCTATAATCCAAAAAATAATAAATCATACAAAAAAAAATTAAAATTTCTAGAGAATTATATTAAGAAATCCTAAAAAAATCCGCCCCAAATCTGAAAATTAATTAGATGTTTAGAAATTCTAAAGTATGAAAATACACCCAATTTCAGAAAATTTAAAAGTCCCCCAATTATACAAAATATTAGAGAATTATATGAAATTTAAATAAATTTAATATAATTTAAATTTCGCTTCGTCTACCCCCTCCACCTTCTCTTCATCTTCCCCTCTTCAGTAATAGTGGTGAAGAACAACCATTTTTTTTTTCAAAAGCTTGTACATAGTCGATTTGGCCTGTTTTGGTTGGCGTTATTTTTTAGGAATTGGGGCATATTTTTCAGATTTTAGTATTTTTCAACTTTCAGGAATTGGGGCGTATTTTCCAGATTTTAGAATTTCTAGACATCTAGTTAATTTTCAGATTTGAGGCATATTATTTTAGGATTTCCTAAAGTAAGTTTCCATAAATTTTGTAGTATGATTTATTATTTTTTTTTAATTTTTTAAAATATATTTTTCCAGATTTTAGGATTTATTAATATATTTTAGGATTCAATAAATAATTTTAAACTTTTCCATACTTTAGAATATATATAATAATTTTCATCTTTTATTATATTGAATTTTTAATTTATAACTTTTTCAGGATTTATTAACAATTTATAGTTTTTTTTAGAATTTATTAATTTAATCATAATTTTTAGTATTTTAATAATTTTAATATCTTATTTGGTTTAATTTTTTATTTTCATATTTTATTTGTTGTATTTTTAATTTATAGGATTTTTAGTTTATAGATTGGTTAATATAATTTATAGAATTTATAGATTTGTTAATAAAAATAAACATAAAGGACCAAAATTGCACAAAAAAAGGATTAAAATTGGACAATTGGCCGGAATCTCCAAATACTAAAATTTTCCGACGAAAAAGGACCAAAATTGGTCAAAAAAGGACGAAAACCGTACACCCTAGGACAAAAAATGATAAAGCAGAAACATAAAGGATTTATTTTGGAATGAGTCAAACTTACAAGACGTAAAATGAAAGTATCCCAACTGTAATTCAAACTTTTAAAATTGAAATAGGATAATCAAATTTTATCTTAATATATCATCTGAGGCTAATTAAATGAAAATGTCGGTATCGTCGAATTTAAAATTTATTATATTTATCAACAAATAACATTCTACTTATAAATTAAAAAATACAATTAAACTAATAAATAGTAACATTTAATATTATTTTTTTAATTTATAAGTATAACAATATTTTTTAATTTATAAGTACAACGATTAGTTGATAAATGTTATTGTATAAATTTCATATTATTTTTGTTACAAACTTAATGGTAAAGTTACTTATACGCTTTATTACTTTATCACATAAAATATTAATAAACAACTTTTTATATTCCCAATTACCCATCACTTTATCATATAAAATACTAATAAACAACTCTTTCTACCTCACCACTTTATCATTTTATCACTATTTCATTAAATGCTTATGAACAGTCAAAATATCATATAATTTGGGACGGAGGGAGTAGTATTTTGTGGAGAAAAAAATCATAAATGGTCATGTAACTTTGTCCGAATCAAAAAATGGTCTTGTAAGTTTTTATTTTATTAATTTTGATCCTTTTAGTTTCAATTTTAGTCCTTTTCACCGAATAATTTAAAATTTTATCAAAAAATTGACCTATAACTTTTTATTCTGGTCACGTCAACGATCACCACTACTCTCATTTGAACTGTATTTAATCAAGGAAGAAAAACTCTCAATTAATTTCATGTTTTGATTGCACCTCCACCGTGAATCGCAACTTCAAAATCACGAATTCCATTCATTATTGTGGCTAATTTCGAGTGATTTATGTTGAGGCGTGGGTCGAAACCTATACTATTTTCTTCCTTTCACTGAACCCGTCATTTCAATATTTTTTTCGCATTATTTTGTATGCTACATCATAATTCCGGCTATTTTTCGACCATAATTTTCAATTTTCCAGCGAAAAGAACTAGAATTGACACCAAAAGGACCAAAATTGATAAAATAAAAACTTACAGGACTATTTATGGATTTGAGTAAAGTTACAGGACCATTTGCGATATTTTCTCTATTTTATGTGATAAAATGAGTATTTCCATTTTAAAAAATGTTAAATTAAGATTGAGACAAATAAAATGAAAATAATTACATTAAGATTGAGACGAAGGGAGTATAATTTTTCAAAATTTTAATATTTAAAAAATATAAAAATAGATAAAATTGTTAAACTCATTTTTTAAATCATGAACAAAGGTAGGACTAAATTAGGATGAGGTTTCGGGTGTGTTTTGAAACACTTAAAACAGCTTTCAGAAGCACTTATTTTCAAAAGCTGTGAGAGGGAGCTTTGAAAATAAGTGCTTGTGAAAGTTGTTTTAAGTGTTTCAAAACACACCCTTCAGATTCGATTAATCTATCTACGGATTTTGGGTACATTATTACTACCTCCGTCCCGGAACACTTTGCCGATTCTTTGTTACGCTTCATGTTTTAGCGAAGCTTAATTTTTTATTACTATTTGAAATGATAAAGTAATTTTAAAAAATGCGTATGATAGAGGAAGGTAAAGACTATCATACCCCACCTTAAAAGTCACTTTATTATTTCAAGTACTAATAAATAACTCGCACGTAAAAAACACGAAAAAAAAAATGTCTTAGTTGTACGGGACGGAGAGAGTATCATATACTAGCTCTTATCATATTTTATTATTTAATTCAAAAATCAGCATCCCACACATGCGGCTGCCAATGGAATTCTTAAATCAAGTGTATCCAAATCCAAATAGTGTGGCCCAATAAGACCAGAATCAATGAATAGCACAAGAGAAAGGACAAAAACGTCATTTAACACACAGCTCACTAATCTCAACCCTCACATCGCAGCCCACAAATTCCACAAAAACCACCTCCAAAACCACAGGAAATGCTCCAACCCCACAATATACCACACTCTACAAGTTCTCTTGCTCTGATATATAAACAGACATCCCTTCATAATCCAACCACACAAATCAACAAACACCTTATCTACAATACCAATTTTCGAAAGCAAAATGAGTGCAACAAAGTGCAGCAAGGCCTGGGTAGTAGCGGCGAGCATGGGGGCAGTTGAGGCATTGAAAGATCAGGGATTTTGCAGGTGGAATCACGCCTTCAGATCCAACGCTAAAAACAGCATGATCGGATCGATTTCACAGGCGAAAAACAAGCTCGCTTCATCTCTTCGTGATGACGAATCTGCTTCTGCAATTGTGCGACGTTCCGATGGAAGATTGCGGGAATCAGAGGAATCGCTAAGGAAAATCATGTTCTTGAGCTCCTGGGCTCCCAATTGATCAGATCCCCCAAACATTTAAATCTAGAATTTTTGGGTTTTTTTGTAAATACACGGATGTAACATTTTCGTGGGAATATATACTTGGCCTATTTTCTCTTTCATATATTGGATAGTTTTCCGAATTATTAACGGTTAATTGTCAAACAAAATTTACAAAACAGAATCAATAAAGATGTTCTTTAGCATCAAATAAAATTTAATTAAACAAACAAAAATAAACATCCTCCAGGACAAAAAGTATATTTTGTTCATAAACTTGAAGTATTAGTTGGTTTTGCACCTTTATATTATTCCCATTAAATTATATAGTTACTTGTTATTTATTGTTAAATGGATTAAATAATAATATCACTAGATTCACTACATCGATTTATAGTCCTTAATCACTAATCTAATTGTTTTCAAAAAAAATAAAATCAATAATCTAATTAGTCAAATTTAACTTTATTAGTCTCTTGCAATCCAACATCAAATATGTTTAATACGTGTGTATAACAACAACATTTTAAAAGAGTAGGTCTAGTGTGCAAATTTGTATAGAAAAAAATCTATAAAATTGTCATAAATCAACCAACTACACCCTAAATAATAAATAATTAACCCTAAATTATGACCTATTTGAGCTGGGTGAACCATGAACTAGTCGGATCGATTGAACCATGAACCACTCAATTTTGTATTACATTCATCAATTATAGAATTTGATTGAAAATTAAAAATTTTATCTATACAAATTTGCATACTAGACTTTGTCCATTTTTTAAAAAAGAGAGTTCACATATGTATAACGTTTTAAAATATCATCACAATATCTTTCATAAGAAAAACGCATATGTTCTTTAGTCGCATTAAATAAAATTTAAATATTAAACACTTGTTGCCAGCCTGATTAAACACACGTTCTTAACATAACTATTTTTTGTATTAAAAAAATAAAACATCTCCCACCCTGCCGCTACTGCAAATGGATTTCTTGACTGAAGCAGTGTGCCCAATTAATCAAGATTCAAAAAAGACAAAATAACCATACTTTACTCATACCAAGTGGTCCAACTCCAGAAACAACAATAGCCTTGACAAAAGGACAAAAACGTCATTTAAAACACAAGTGACACGCCCACAAAAACTACGAAACCAGTGGAAGCTTAGCCCACAGATATCATACCAATACAATTTCTCTCCCGTTAATCCTCTTATATATATATACACACACACAAATCCCACAATCATCCAACAAACACCAAATTCGAAACCACAAACCTGTGAATCAGATTCATTACTCTACCGAAAATGAGTGCAACAAGGGCCTTGATAGTGGGGGCTGTGAATACAATAATAAAATGTAAACGGGTAAAATGAAGAGATAATGGGTTAACTTTCATAATATGGTAATTAAAAACCAAAGAGCCGTAACTTACTTGACAATTTTGATATACATCACTTTGGAAATAAATTTTTTAGTGCAATAGAATTTTGTTCTAAAATTTTGTGCATTGGGTACACAGTTCTGTTGAAAATTTGAAACTAATAAAAAAAAAATATGTTTTCAACTTAATTAATCTCCGATGTCTACATGGGTATATATACACGACTACCTGATGTAACCGTCTAACAAAATTCTGTTTGGCAGAGCGCCTCTAACTATCTAGCTAATCAAAACAACTATGATATGTACAATGACACTCAAGTGATATTACTAAGTAGAAAAGCTAATACTGCAGTGTAGAAAAACTGATACTCTAACATGCTCCCGAAGGTTGCGGACCACCTTGAGAGAGGCCAAGTTTCGAGCATAAGGACATAAACCGAGCCGGAGATAGCGGCTTCGTCAACATGTCAGCAACTTGATCTTCAGCGGACACATATAAAATATCAAGAACTTGCGATTGAACATTTTCCTGAAAAAAGTGCACATCTACCTCAATGAGACTTATAAATGCGAGCTTGATGGTGCCCTGATTATCACACCAGAGAACGGATGGACCATGCAGCGGAAAACGAAGCTCGGAAAGAAGAGTATGAAGCCACATTAAATCTGTGGTGGCCACCACGAGCGGTCTGTACTCTGCCTTCGTCGTGCTGCGAGCGACCACGGACTGTTTCTTGGAGCACCAAGTGGTTTGGACCAAGAGAAACACAATAACAGCTAGTGCTACGACAATCGTCAATACTCGAGGCATAATCGGCATCAGCGAAGCCATTAAACCTAAAATTCGAAACTGGAACAAAAAGCAAACCGTTAGAGAGTGTACCCCTAATATACCTAAGGACCCGCTTACACGTTTTCCAGTGGTTTTGAGTTGGTGCTTGAAGAAATTGAGAGAAATGCATCAAATTGGCCTGAAATGGAGTTGGAAAGGGAGAGGACTGCGACTGATAGTGATGAGCAGACTGAGTAGACATAGACCTAGAATGTTCCATGCCTTGAAACGACGCATCAAAGCGCTTGAAGTATTTCGCGGTAGTATGATTGCGCTTACCACAAATCTGACAAATGATCTTAGGCTTGAAGTTGAACTTAGATTTTCCAATATTATTGCCATTACCAGAACTCTTTGAATCCTTAGAAGCAACATTCGCCATAAGATTCGGAGAAGAAGCTTGCAATGTTGGGGTTATACGTGAAAATATGCTTTTACTTTGTATAATCAAACTGAATTTCTATCTTATTTACTGAAAATAAATTATTTATCACTGTTGCTTTAAATATGAATGAATGTTATATATATTTACTGCATAACTGTTCAATAAATAGTACGAGTCATTGTAGTTAATGTGGTGATACCAGATCACAGAAGATCACATTAACAGTTCCTTGTAAATAAGTACAAATTCACAACCTAGATGGAAATGAACAATCCATCGTGAAATGTTGAAGTGTAAGACTCAGATTGGCTTGTCTTGACCAAGAGATTGCACTAGTGTATTATGGTGCGCTGAATAGGACCTACAACGAGGATAAATTCTTTAGTACTGCATGTAGAAGAATTAGACCTTAGTGGTTCGTTATTTCTTAATCTCTGTCCCTTAAATAGGATCGTGTGTAATTAATAATTATTGATTTGATTCATGTCGGGTAGAGAATCAATGTGATTCAATACTTAGTATTTTAGACAATATTATTAGTTACATGACGATTGCTAAGATTTAATATAGAGAATCGTATGCAAGTACGTCTTGAGTGATTTGTGTTGGGGTTATACGTGAAAGTATGCTTTTACTTTGTATAATCTATGTATTAAACACTTATTTACTGAAATAAATTATTTATCATTGTTGCTTTAAATATGATTGAATGTTGTATATATTTATTGCAAACCGTTCATAAAATAGCACGTGTTACACTGTAGTTAACGTGGTGATACCAGATCACAGAAGATCACGTTAACGGTCCCTTGTAAACAAGTGCGCATTTCACAACTTAGATAGATCCGAACAATCTATTGGTAGAAGTTGATGTGTAAGACTCAAATTGGTTTGTCTTGACCAAAAGATTACACTAGTGCATTTGATGCGCTGAAGCGGACCTACAGAGAGGATAAACTCATTCACACTTACTTATGGGATGAAGAGTTAGACCTCAGTGGTTGTTGATTTCTTAATCTCTGTCACTTAATAAGGACTATGTGTGATTAGTAGTTATTGCTTTGACTTATAAATAAGAAGAGAATCACTGCGACTTCGATACCCTATATCTTGGGCAATAATATTAATTACATGACAATTGCTAAATTAATACAGAGAATTGTGTGCTTGCAATGTCTTGCATGATTGGTCCCCTTGGTGGGCTCGGAACCTTTATCATACCAAATCTTGCAAGTGAAATTAATTTTCCGGCATGGATAATAAAGCTGAGTTGTCCTTACTCCAAGGATAAAGATATTAATTAATATAAAAATTTTCAGTGGCATAATTAATTAATGTACTAAATAATCTTAAACATGGGAAATAATAGCCGGGAGCCATATTACCGTAATATATGTTAAGTTGGATAGTGCAATATTAATTATATAGCGGAATTAATTAATATTAATGAGCTGAATTATATTGTGGCTCAATATTGGAATTCAGTAGCCCATTGGAAGCTCCATCTTAATTCTCCTAAAGGCCCCTCAAGTAGCCCAATTAAAGTTCATTAAATAAAAGGTATTTAAAATAAATTAAATATTTGTTGCATTATTTTTTCCTTATTTTTTGAAATTATTAAAGAAAAGAGGGAAAATGATTTTCTTGAAAAGATTTTATGGAAATGAGATAAAGAATTCTTGGAATACAAGATTATCCCATAAATTCAAGAAATCTCTCACTTGCCCTGTTTAATTGTAATTTTCGAAAATTTGGGGAAATAAGGAGGAAGAAAAGATTTTCTTGATTTTCTTGGAAAAAGATATGTATTTTGAATACAAGAATATCTCATAAATTCAAGAAATATCCAATCTTGAAAATATTTCTCCTTATTTTTTTCGAAAGATATGGTATATTGGGGTGTGAGATTTTTGTGGAAAAAATACACATGGAAAGAAGAATATATGAGATATATTCAAGATTTCTTGGAGATCAAGAAAATATCTTTCCTAACCCCTTTTTAGCTCTAATTTTCGACCACCCTCTCTATTATAAATAGGGGATGAATTTTTCATCTCCAACACAATTCTATGAGTTGGAAATATTAGAAATCCACAAAGGTGGTGCAACAAATTATTTAATTTTCCTTTGTTTATAAATTGATCATTGGAGGACCTTCCACCGGGGTTATTGAACGAGGACTTGAGAATACTTGAGAAGAACTTTTGGTTGGTAGCCTCTTACTTGATCCTGTCCATCTCAACGGTTGTCTCTCCAACGGGTACATTTACGTAAACTCCTAGAAATTCCTCATGCTAGGATCTTTTACATGAAATATTATTTGCATGATGTTGTTGGATGAATTATTATTTGAATTCACTTAGGTTAATTCATGCTAGTAATAATTGTTAATTTAAATTTGTGTTTATGAGGTCATCCCTATAGATCCTGGCATATGTTATCCCAACAGGTTTGTCCCTTGGTGGGCTCAAAAGTTTTATCATACTAAATCTTGCAAGTGGAATTTGTTTTCGGTATGGATAATAATTTTGAGCTGAACTTATACACTCCAAGGAAAAATATATTAATTAATATAAAGCTTTTCAGTGTCTTAAATTAATTAATGGACTAGATAATCTTAAACATGGGAAATAATAACCGGGAGTCATATTACAGTAATATGGGTTAAGATGGATAGTGCAATATTAATTTTATAGTGGAATAAATTAATATTAATGGGATGAATAATATTGTGGCCCAATATTGATAATTCAGAGTCCATTGGAAGGTCCAATCTTAATTATCCTAAAGGCCCCTCAAGTAGCCCAATATAAAGTCCAATAAAGGAAAAAAGATGATAAAATAAAAGAAATAATTGTTGCCTATTTTTCCTCATTATTTTCAAAAAATAGAAGGAAGAAAGAGAAAAATATTTTCTTGATTTTCTTGGAAAGATTTTATGGTAAAAGATAAGTATTCTTGGAATACAAGATTATCCCATAAATTCAAGAAAAGTCGAAATCTTTTTTTTTTTTTCCTTCTAGGGGTTTTCGAAAATCTCACCTAAATAAGGAGGAGATTTTGTGGAGATTTATTTTGGGAGAGAAAATATATTAGATATATTCAAGTTTCTTGTGGGACAAGAAAAGAGTCATCACACATCTAAAATCCCCAAAATTTTCGTCCCCCTTCTTATGTATAAATAGAGAATGATTTTTTTCATCCCCAATACAGTTCCATGAGTTGGAAAAATTAGAAATCCACAAAGGTGTTGCAACATATTTTACTTTTTCTCTTTTGTTAATTGTTCGTGAGCATCCTCCCACCAAATTAACGGACAAGGACGTGGGAATACTTGAGAAGGACTTTGAGTTTGTTCGTTGAACGGGTACTCATCTTCTCTGCATTGATTCGTAAAGGAACGCCCGCGTAAATTCCTAGAAATCTCGCATTGCGTAGGATTTACGTAATTATATTATGTGCATGATTGTTGTTGGAATTATTATTTGAATTAATATAGGATTAATTCATGCTAGTAATAATTGTAAGAATTAAATTTGTATTTAAATATCATCCCGAATAGATCCGGACAATTATTTTCCCAACAACTGGTATCAGAGCCTCGGTTTCGGGCTATGATTTTTTAATTGTAATTTAATTAGTTTATTTCATTTAATTTGAAATTGGATAGTAGAATTGCTAGATCTTTTTTTTAGGTATCCTATTGTCACGATATTTGATGAATGTTTAATTATGCATGCATATAATTGAGGTTTTTAATTCGATTCGTTCGAATTCGTTTTGCCTCGTGAGAAAATCCACGAGTAGATTAGGATTTGTTTGATTTGATCAATGTAATAAACTAGTCTAGATCTAGATTTATTTATTTTTTGTAAATAAATTGTAACCGGATCAAAAATGAAGATGGAGACGAAGAATTAAAAATGGGCGACCAAGTGCCCGAACGTACGCGAGCCAAAGCACGCGCGCGGGTTAGGCCGAAGGCCTAGCGGACCGCAAGTCGTGCTAGGCGGTCGCGACGGGCGAGGGTAGACAAAAGGCCGCCTAGGGTTGGCAAGGGAGGAGACGAACGCCGCGATAGGGCATAAGGAGATGATCATCGGGCGGACGCGACGCCACGCTTATAAGCTAAAGGCGGCGCTTCGGGCGCCAAGACTGGCAGGAGCGAGAGCCCCGGCGACGAAAGGGACGGGCGCTACAAGATATTCACAAGACGTGGGGGCCGATAAAAGGACGATGGGCGATGAGATTTGTTCGGACACGCGTTCGAGCCGTGAGCTACTCGTTGTCGGACGTCGTCTCGAACCTTGTTGGAGGACGTTTTAAAGAATTTGTTGCGGTCGAGCGGGAGCTATTCGAGACGAACGATGAAGGCTACAAAGACGATTTCTCAAGATCAAGACATGACAAAAATTAACCGTGACAATTGAATATATGTGCTCAATATGTTTAATTTTTTTGTTTTGATGATTGCTTTATTTTCATGCTTATTTAATTTGTTTGAATATGCAATGCATGAGAAATTGTTTGGAAAATCTCACTTTCGAAAATTACTAAGTATTTTAAAAATAATTAATTGATAATTTTATTCCGAAAAATAAAATTGAATTAATTTTGACCTCCATGATTTATTTATTTGTGAAATCTTTTAGAGAAATTTCCCCCGCGGAACGGTCAAAAAGATAGATTTCACTTGAATGAATTCCTAAAGGATGATTGTGGATTATTATTAGTGGCGACGATGACCCTCCCCACGAGGCTCGTTAAAAACGAAACAATAATTCTGTATTTAATCATTATCATTACTTAGGTATAAAATCGATATGCAACGAATCAAATTTCCAAGTAAAGAACAAGGTGATGTTGTGAGTTGTGATATTCCAAGAATAAGAGAAATTTAATGTAATATTTGCAGAATGTTTATTTCTGCTTGAACTGTAATTCAAACTTTTAAAATTGAAATAGGATAATCAAATTTTATCTTAATATATCATCCGAGGCTAATTAAATGCAAATGTCGGTATCGTCGAATTTAAAATTTATTATATTTATCAACAAATAACATTATACTTATAAATTAAAAAATACAATATATTAAACTAATAAAGTAGTACTCCCTCCGTCTCAGGATTATTGCAACATAGAAATCGGACCGCAAACCAAGGAAAGTGGGATAAAGTGGGTTTGATTGGAATAAAATAAGGGTGTTGTGAGTGTATTAATATTATATTTGTTTCCTTTTTAGGAGTGTTGCAGTAATATTGGGATGTCCCAATAAGACAAGTGTTGCAGTAATGTTGGGACGGAGGGAGTAACATTTAATATTATTTTTTTAATTTATAAGTATAACAATATTTTTTAATTTATAAGTACAACGATTGGTTGATAAATGTTATTGTATACATTTCATATTATTTTTGTTCCAAACTTAATGGTAAAGTTACTTATGTTGGGGAATAAGTTGCACAGATCTATTCGGGGTGAATATTTAAATACAAATTTAATTCTTATAATTATTACTAGCATGAATTAATCATATATTAATTCAAATAATAATCCAACAACATATCATGCATATAATAATTCACGTATAACCTACGCATGCGGAATTCTACGAGTTTACGTGAACGTACCTCTTGGGATGGCAGTGATCTGGCAGATTAGACTAACCAAAAGAACTTCCCAAGTATTCCCTTAGCCCTCGTTCGACTATCCGGTGGAAGGAAACTTGTGAACGATTTAACAAAAGGAAAATAAATTATGTTGCACCACCTTTGTGGATTTACTAATTTTTCCAGCACATGAAATTGTACTTGGGAATGAAAGAATCATCCCCTATTTATAGAGTCCAAGGTGGTCGAATTTTTAGGTTAAAATAATGTGGGAAAATCTTTTCTTGATCTCCAAGAAATCTTGAATATATCTCCTATATTCTTTCTCCCATAATTATAATATTCCACAAAATCCCACCTTCTCTATTTTATGGTAATTTTCTAAAATATAGGGTACCAAGAATCCAAGATTTGGATCTTCTTGAATTTATGAGATATTCTTGTATTTCAAGAAATACATATCTTCCATAATATCTTTTCAAGAAAATCAAGAAAATCTTTCTTGCCCACTATATTTCATAATTTTCGAAATCCTCTTATGAATTAACCAAGTGGGAGATTTCTTGAATTTAATGAGATAATCTTGTATTCCAAGAATACATATCTTCATTCCATAACAAAATTCAAAGAAAATCTTTCTCCCAACTTATCCATAATTTTCGAATTTAATAGGGAAAAATAAGCAACAATATTTATTTTATTTTAATCACCTTTTTCAGTTATTGGACTATATGTTGGGCTACTCAGGGAGGCCTTTAGGAGAATTAAGATTGGACCTTCTAATGGACCTTGAATATCTAATATTGAGCCATGATATTATTCAAGCCCATAAATATTAATTAATCCCACTACATAATTAATATCAAGACTATCCATCTTAACCCATATTACAGTCAATATGGCTCCCGGTTATTATTTCCCATGTTTAAGATTATCTAGCCTATTAATTAATTCAAGCCACTGAAATAGCTTTCTATTAATTAATATCTTTTATCCTTGGTCAAGGAACGGTTCAACATTATTATCCATACCGGAAACTAATTCCACTTGCAAGATTTGGTATGATAAAGTTTATGAACTCCTCGAGGGCAAATCGAACAAAGCGTGCTTGCACACGATTCTTCAGATTAAATCTTAGCAATCACATGTGACTAATAATATTGCCCAAGATAAAAAGTATTGAATCTCGTTGATTCATTACCCATGATAAGTCAAAGCAATAGTTATCAATCCCACGTGATCCTATTTAAGGGACGAAGATTAAGAAATAACGAACCATCGAGGTCTAATTCTTCCTTGTTGGGTTCAAGAATTTATCCTCCTCATAGGTCCTATTCAAAGGCATCGGTCATGCACTAGTGTAATATCTTGGTCAAGACAAGTCAAATCGAGCCTTACACTTCAACCTTTCACGATGGGTTGTTCATTTCCATCTAGGTCGTGAATGGCGACTTTTTAGTTACAAGGAGGAATCATTAATTTAATCTTACGTGATCCGGTATCACTAAATTAACTACAATGTAACACGCACGACTTATTGAACAGATTATGTAGTAAATATATGTAACATTCGATAATATTTAAAAGCATATGATAAACAATTTATTTCAAAGAATAAGTCCAAAATTCATTTTGATTATACAAAGTAAAAAGCATACTTTCTAGTATAATCCCAACAATCTCCCACTTATACTCAAAGTCCGCTTTTTAAGTATACTACAACATGTCTCGTGTAGTCGTGACATCTAATGTCACCTACACTTAATGTCACCTACACGAACCTAATAATTTCTCCCACTTATACTCCAGATTGGCAAACGGTCTTGACACCCATTCCTTCCACATGTCTCGAATGTATTCAGAGTGACCCTTTGTGAATGGATCACCTAGGTTGTCTTTTCGACGCGATCTATGCCAATTTATATCTCCTCTCTTAACAATTTCTCGTGATAAGATGTCTTTCCTTCCGATTATTGTGCTTGTTTGATCGTGGACTCTTGGTTCCCTTTGAATTTTTAAATCGCTTCTAGCAAATATTGCTAGACAAATTCGGAACTCCATCCAAGTCCACTAAGAAGGTCTAGAGCCAAATCGGTTCTTTCACTGCTTCACAAGCAGCTACTTACCCGACTTCCATGGTTGAGTCAGTGATGCATTTATGCTTCACACTCGTCCATTTGATGGCTACACTTCCCAAATGGAAACACACTAACTGAGGCAGATAGTTTCTGGAATCTAAGTCTGATTGGAAATCCGAGTCCGTGTAGCCGATGAGGATTGGACTATCTGACTGATAAATTAACATTCTATTTTCGAGTTCTTTTCAGATACTTCAGAATGTTTTTAACTGTCATCCAATGCTTTTTCCCCGGGTTACTTTGATATCTCGCCATCATGCCTACGGCAAAGCAGATATCCGGTCTCGTACACAGCATTGCATACATAAGTCTTCCAACAGCCGAAGCATAAGGAATACCTTTCATGTCATCTATCTCCTTTTGCATCTTAGGGGACATTTTCTTGGATAGATGGATTCCATGCCTGAAAGGTACAAAGTCTTTCTTGGAATCTTGCATGCTGAATTGTTTCAAGACAGTGTCTATGTATGAAGCTTGCGATAAGCCTATCATCATTTTCTTACGATCTCGAGTGATCTTGATCCCAAGGATGTGTCCGGCTTCCCCTAAGTCTTTCATATCAAACTGTTTTGAAAGCCATGCCCTTACGTCTGATAACACCTTTACATCGGTCCCGATGATCAGAATGTCATCTATGTATAGTACAAAGAATACCAATGTAGTTCCGACACGCTTTTTATACACAACTTTCAAACTCGTTTTGATCGAACCCATAAGACTTTATAACATGATCAAAACATTGGTTCCAAGCTCTGGATGCCTTTTTGAGTCCGTAAATGGACTTCATGAGCTTACAAACTAGGTGTTCTTGGCCTTTTTCAATGAAGCCTTGGGGTTGTTGCATATAGATCTCTTCATCAAGATTTCCGTTTAGGAAAATTTATTTTTGACATACATTTGCCGATTTCAAAGTCGAAATGCAGTAAAGAATCGATAAGAGAATACGGATAGACTTAAGCATGGCTACTGGGGAAAAAGTTTTCTCATAATCGATCCCTTCTTTCTGAGTATAACTTTTAGCCACTAGTCTTGCTTTGAAGGTTTCAACCTTCCCGATGGATCCTTTTTTTTCTCTTATATACCCACTTGCATCCAATGGGTTTGACCCCATTAAGTGGTTCGACTAGCTCCCACACTCTGTTATGAAACATTGAACCCATTTCGGCTTTCATTGTTGTTTGCCAAGAATCTGCATCCTTGTCTTGGTGTGCCTCGTCATATGTCCATGGGTCTGATTCGTCTTGTCCGGGAATCAAGTCGAGGACTCTCCTATTCCCATGAATCTCTTTGGGTCGTTTTACAACCCTCCCACTTCTGACAGAGCTCGGCCAGAAAGTGTGTCGTTTGGTATATAAATCAATCTGATTGCCATTGAGGTTTGCCCTCTTGGCTCATTTAAGGTAATCTCATACTGGTCTTCTTTTCGTTCATATAGTCTTCTTCCAAAAATCTAAAGTGGGTGCTTATGACCACCTTTTGATCTTCGGGACCATAGAACATACACCCTATTGTTCTCTCGGGTTATCCTACAAACAACCTTTTTTTCGATCGAGGATCCAATTTCTGGCTTCCTTGTCCAACACGTAAGGCGGACACCTTTAAATTCTCATGTGTCTCATACTAGGCTTTGCGCCGGATCCACAATTCTTTGGGAGTTTTGGGAACCGATTTGGATGGCACCAAGTTCGGAGAATGGAATTTTTTGTTTGTTGGGGAATGATTATGATCTATTCGGGGTGAATATTTAAATACAAATTTAATTCATTAATTATTACTAGCATGAATTAATCCTATATTAATTCAAATAATAATTGCAACAACATATCATGCATATAAAAAGCCACGTAAAACCTACGCATGCGGAATCTACGGGTTTACGTGAACGCATTCTCCGGGATGGCAAAGTGTTTCGGCCGGACGGACTAACCAAAAGGACTTCCCAAGTATTCCCTTAGCCCTTGCTCGACAATCCGGTGGAAGGATACTCGCATGAACAATTAACAAAAGGAAAAATAAACTTTGTTGCACCAATGATGTGGATTTAATTAATATTTCCAAAGACATGGAATTGTACTTGGGAATGAACTAATCATCCCCTATTTATAGGAGAGGAGGGCACGAAATTTTAGTGATATTTCAATGTGGGATAAGACTTTTCTTGGTCACCAAGAAATCTTGAATATATCCTATATATTCTCTTTCCCATAATTAAAATATTCCACAAAAATCTCACCTCCTCTATTTATGGAGAATTTTCGAAAAATATGTGATGCAAGAATCCAAGATTTGGATCTTCTTGAATTTATGAGATATTCTTGTATTTCAAGAAATACATATCTTCCATAATACCTTTTCAAGAAAATCAAGAAAATCTTTCTTGTTCACTATTTTTCCAAAATTTTCAAAAAATCACTATGTATAACCAAGTGGGAGATTTCTTGAATTTAATGAGATAATCTTGTATTCCAAGAATACATATCTTCATTCCATAACAAAATTCAAAGAAAATCTTTTCTCCTTTTTTATCCATAATTTTCGAAAAAAATAGAGGAAATATAAGCAACAATATTTATTTTATTTTAATCACCTTTTCAGTTATTGGACTATATGTTGGGCTACTCAGGGGGCCTTTAGGAGAATTAAGATTGGACCTTCTAATGGATCTTGAATATCTAATATTGAGCCACAATATAATTCAAGCCCATAAATATTAATTAATCCCACTACATAATCAATATCAAGACTATCCATCTTAACCCATATTACAGTCAATATGGCTCCCGGTCATTATTTCCCGTGTTTAAGATTATCTAGCCCATTAATTAATTCAAGCCACTGAAATAGCTTTCCGTTAATTAATATCTTTTGTCCTTGGTCAAGGAACGGTTCAACATTATTATCCATACCGGAAACAAATTCCACTTGCAAGATTTAGTATGATAAAGCTTTATGAACCTCCCAAGGGGCAAATCAAGCAAGCGTATTTGCACACGATTCTTCGTATTATATCTTAGCAATCACATGTGACCAATAATATTGCCCAAGATAAAACGATTGAATCTCTCTCGATTCGCTACCCATGATAAGTCAAAGCAATAGTTACCGATCCCACGTGATCCTATTTAAGGGGACGAAGGTTAAGAAACAACGAACCACCGAGGTCTAATTCTTCCTTGTTCGGGATTCCAAGAATTTATCCTCCTCAGAGGTCCTATTCAAAAGATCGGTCATGCACTAGTGTAATCTCTTGGTCAAGACAAACCAATCTGAAAGCCTTACACCTCAACCTTTCGCGATGGTTGTTCATTTCCATCTAGGTCGTGAATGGCGTACTTATAGTTTTTTTTAATTTAATCTTCGTGATCGGGTATCACTAAATTAACTTTAGATGTAACACGTCATTTAATTATTGATAAAGCTTAAAAAGAAATATATATAACATTCAATCATATTTAAAGCATCTTGATAAGCAATTTATTTCAAGAATAAGTGGAAATTAGGTTTCGATTATACAAAGTAAAAAGCATACTTTTCAAGATAATCCCAACAATCTCCCACTTATACTCAAATGCTTTTAAGTATACTACAACACGTCTCGAGTAGTCCGTGACATCTAATGTCACCTACACGAACCTAATAATTTCTCCCACTTATACTCAAAGCAGATTGGCAACGGTCTTGACACCCATTCCACTCACATGTCTCAATGTATTCAAGAGGCGGGACGCTTTTGTGAATGGATCTCGCAGTCGTCCTCTCGGACGCCTATCTTTTGCCACATCTATATCTCCTCTCTTAACGATTTCTCGTGATAAGATGTCTTTCCTTTAATGTGTTTGTTTGACTCGTGGACTCTTGGTTCTCTTGAATTTGTAATCGCCCCTAGCGGATATTGCTAGACAAATTCGTAACACCATCCAAGTCCACTAAGAAGATCTAGAGCCCAATCGGTTCTTTTCACCGCTTCTGTTAGCCTACTTACCCGAGTCCCATGGTTGAGTCGATTGATGCATTTCGGCCACACTCGTCCATTTGATGGCTACACTTCCCAAATGGAAACACACTCAGAGATAATCTGGAATCTAAATCGATTGGAAATCCGAGTCCATGTTTTGGGATGGGGATTGGAGATCCGATCGATAAATCAACATTCTATCCCGAGTTCTTTTCTTAAACTTTAATGTTTTTAATCGTCGTTCAATTCGCTTTCGAAGTTACTCGATATCTTGCTACCATGCCTACGGCAAAGCATATATCCGGTCTTAAAGAATGCATACATAAGGTTTCCGACAGTAGAAGCTAACAAGGAATACCTTTCATGTCATCTATCTCCTTTTTCTTAGGGAACATTTTATTGGATAGATGGATTCCAAGTCCGAAAGGTACGAATCCTTTCTTGGAATCAGATATCTTTGAATCGTTTTCAAAAACCATTAGGTCTATGTATGAAACTTTGCGATAACCCGACCATCCTTTTTGTGACCTTGATCCCAAGGATGTGTCCATTTTCCCTAAGTCTTTCATATCAATTGCTTTTGAAACGCCATGCCCTTTTCGACCACACCTTCACATCGTTTCGGCGATCACAATGTCATCTACGATAGTACTAAGAATACCAATGCAGTTAAAACGCTTTTTTATATAATACTTTTTCAAACTTGTTTTGATCAAACCCATAAGACTTTTTATTACATGATCAAAACTTTGGTTCCAAGCTCTGGATGCCTGTTTATGTCTAAAGTAAATGGACCTCTTGAGCTTTATAAACTAGGTGTTCTTGGCCTGTTTCAATGAAAACATGGGGTTGTTGCATATAGATCTCTTTATCAAGACTTAGATTAAGGAAAGCCGTCTTGACATCTATTTGCCAGACTTCAAAGTCTAAAATCGAAGAACAATCGATAAGAGAATACGGATGGACTTAAGCATGGCTATGCGAAAAAAGTTTCCACATAATCGATCCCATTCTTTCCGAGTATAACCTTTTTTTCATTAGTCTTGCTTTTAAAGGTTTCAACCTTCCCGTCCGGTCCTCTTTTTTCCTCTTATATACCCACTTTCATCCAATGGGTTTGACCCCATTAAGTGGTTCGACTAGCCCCACACTCTATTATGAAACATAGAACCCATATCGTCTTTTCATTGTCAATTTACCAAGAATCAGATCCATATCTTGGAGTGCCTCATCATATGTCCATGGGGTTCGATTCCCGAATCAAGTCCGAGGACTCTCCTATTCCCATGAAATCTCTTCAAACAACCCTCCCACTATAACGAGGTCTCGCCAGAAAACGACGCTGGGTATATCATCTAAGATAAATAAGACCGAGGTTTGCCTCTAAGCTCATTTAAAGTAATCTCACGGGTTTTTTTGGTTCTATAGTTTTTCTTCCAAAATCTAAAGTGGGTGCGGATGTCCACCTTTTGATCTTTGAACTATAGAACATTCATATTTTGTTCCTCGGGTATCCTACAAAAAAAGCCCTTTAATTACGATCGAGGATCCATTTTTGGGTTTCCTTGTCCAACTCAGGTAGGACACCCCAAAGTTCTCATGTGTCTCATACTAGACTTGCGTCCGGTCCACAATTCTTTGGGGTTCGGGAACCGATTTGGATAGCACCAAGTTTAATGTAAGTGGTTTTTCCAAGGCATGACCTGAATCGACTCGGGAAGATCCGTGATAACTCATCATTGATCTAACCATTTCAAAAGAATTCTATTTATTTTCTCGCAAACCCCGTTTTTGTTGAGGGGTTCCTTGATGGTGACGATACAATCCTTCATCGATAAGTAGTTCAAAAACTCATCGCCGAGGTATTGACTTCCACGATCGGATCGTAGAGACTTGATACGTTTTTTTCCATATGATTCTCTGCTTGAGCCTTAAATTCTTTAGAATTTCTCAAAGGTCTCGATTCATGCTTCATAAGGAAAATGTACCTTGAGTAATCATCAATAAAATTACTCATAACCTCCTCTCTTGCTTTGGTTGACATTGAACTACGACATCTTTTGTGAACGATCTCTAACACTTCTTTTAGCCCCATTCCTTCGCTCCAATGCCATCTTGGTCATATTACCCTCCAAACATGATTCGCAGTTGGATCCGATTCAATCTTGGAGACGCTCCGGTGAACCATCCTTCACCAACCTTTGGATCCTCTTTGGATTTATATGACCTAATCTTAGATGCCAAAGAAGTGTCTCGTTCACGCCTCGATGAACGTTTTTTTAAAAAGCTTGATGTGTTATAGGATACATTTCGTGAGTGGTGTGCCGATTAATCAGATAGAGATTTTCCATCAATGTCCCTTATCGAGATACACTCATCATTTCAAAAATGATGTCATTCTTATTAGAAGAAACTTAGTGTCCTTTAATCGAATTTTAGAAACCGAAAGTGAATTCTTTTTCTAAAAGCGGGAACACAAGGATAATCTCAAAAAACTTTATCTTCAAAAGATAGGTGCACTTCTCCCATCGCTTTAATCGCTATTATGTAGCATTGCAATGTCTGCTACACTGCGTAGTATTGAATAATCGTTATTACCGTAGCATTGCAATATCCGCCACTTACGTAGCATTGCAATGTCTTCTACTTTCGTAACGTTACCCAGTGTGATGAGGATCTCACTCCCACTATGTTGCCGGATCATTTAGAATCCGTGAAGCCAACATGATTAGTGGATCTCGTATCAACCACCCACGAATGAGAAGTATATCGCCGCTAAACAAGTTTCAACAACTAGTGTGTGAGAATTACCTTTCTTTCTAGTCCCTTTTGGGGTTGGAACAGCAAAACCTCCATTGTCTCTCTCTCACCGCAGCCAAAAAGCACTTCCTCTTTTTGGATTTTCCTCGATTTCAACAAGCATTCCTCATCTTACCATCGCTTGGCAACAGATTGAGTTTTATTGCTTATGGCCTTTGGTCCTCTTTCTTTATCTTGCCTACCCTTGGCCTAGAAGATGAAGACGGACCATTTTTAAAATCAAAGCTTGAGTTTGGTGCCTTATCATCATTTCCGCCGAGTCCAAAAGTTTGCAACAAATTCAAGCGAGGCCAAAATGCTAAAAACCTTTCGGGCAGAGAATGAAGTACCAAATTCATCCGAGTATCCGGATCATAATTGACTCGAATCTCAAGTTTGTTCGGGATGGGCCATCTATTTTGAGGACGAATCCTCACGGGTTTTTCCTCCACCATTTTCATGACGACATCTCTGCAAGGTGATCCGACGAGTCCCGCATGTTTTGACTCGTCGGTTGGCTCATCCGATTTTTGTGTGTCAAAATCCTCTTGTGCTTTTTGCGATTAGGACAATTATAATTTTCCAATCAATATAGTTTCCATACATATTGTATTGACTTTTTAAGTATAATAACAATGGATTAAAAAGTAAATCTATACGCCGAATCGAAATAAACAACTATATGCAATAAGCACAAGTATATCACAAGGTTCGATCACATTCATCATATTTAAAATCTCAAAAAAATATGAACATGCATCGCCCAACATCTCAAAAAACAGAGTTTAAATAAGCCACGTTGGGTGGGTCATTATTTAAACACATTCAAAGCGGGTTACAAACAAGAAACGATTTACAAACCCTTAATATCCAGATTAATAGTTGGCTCCCATTTGACCAATATAAAATTGACAGGGACTTCGGAGAAGTATATGCATATCAATTTTATACCTAAGTAATAACCATGATTAAATACAGGATTACTATTTCGCTTTGATCGAGCCTCGTTGGGAGGGTCATCGTCGCCACTAGTAATAACCCACAATCATCCGTTTGGAATTCATTCATGTGAAACCTATCTTTTTGACCGTCCGTTGGGGGAATTTCTCCAAAAGAATTCACAAATAAATAAATCATGGAGGTCAAAATTAATTCAATTTTATTATCCGGAATAAAATTGTCAATTAATTATTTAAACATACTTAGTAATTTTGAAGTTGAGATTTTTCCATTTGGCAACCCTCATGCAAACACATTTAAACAAATTAAATAAAGCATAAGATAGCACAAATAAAATCAAGCAAAACAGAAAAATAAACATATTGGGCACAAATTATCCAATTGTCATGGTTTGATTTTTCTTGGCTTGATCTTGAAGAAACACGTCTCGAATTTCTCCCACTCGTTCGTCTCGAAAAAATACTTCGTCTCGAACCGCCACGCCAAGCAGCTCGCAGCCGGGATGCACGCCCGCATCCGGCCGGCCACTTGGCCTAGGACAGCCTCGGCAGCTCGGCACCGCCCGGCAGGCCACGCCCGCCAGTGCCTCGGCATGCCTCGGCAGGTGTCGGCAGGCGTCGGCAGTTCTCGGCAGGCGACGCGCGCGCGCGCGCTCGCCCGCCTCCGCCTCGCCCGCGACCTCGGCAGCGCCCGCGTCTCCCGCGCGCGCCCGTGCGCGCGCCCCGCGGCGTCCGCCCGGCCTGGAGCACGCACCGCCCGTGCGCCGGCCTGCATCTCGCGCGCGCTCGGCCCGCCCGGCCTCGCCCTGCGCCCATGCGTGCCAGCGCGCGCCCGCCGCGCCGCCACCCTGGTTCTGGATTTCGTCCTTTAATTCTTCATTCCCGATCCGGTTACAATTTATTTACAAAAAATAAATAAACCTAGATCTAGACTAGTCTATTACATTGATCAAATCAAACAAATCCTAGTCTACTCGTGGATTTTCTCACGAGGCAAAACAAACCGAAGCTAATCAATTAAAAAACCACGGTTTATATGCATGCAAAATAAAACATTAAAATCCATGACAATTGGATACCTGCAAAAATGAGATCTAACAGTTCTACTATCCAATTTCAAATTTAATGTCCGTGAATTAAATTACAATTTAAAAAATTTTGCAAAAAAAATGGCTCGATGCGCTTGTTGGGGAATGATTCGCATAGATCTATTGGGTGAATATTTAAATACAAATTTAATTCATTAATTATTACTAGCATGAATTAATCCTATATTAATTCAAATAATAATTGCAACAACATATCATGCGATATAAAAAGCCACGTAAAACCTACGACGCGGAATCTACGGGTTTACGTGAACGTACCTCTCGGGATGGCAAAGGTCTTCGGTCGGACGGACTAACCAAAAGGACTTCCCAAGTATTCCCTTAGCCCTTGCTCGACAATCCGTGGAAGGATACTTTCGCGAACAATTAACAAAAGGAAAAATAAACTTTGTTGCACCACGTATGTGGATTTGCTAATATTTCCAAAGACATGGAATTGTACTTGGGAATGAACTAATCATCCCCTATTTATAGGAGAGGAGGGCACGAAATTTTAGTGATATTTCAATGTGGGATAAGACTTTTCTTGGTCACCAAGAAATCTTGAATATATCCTATATATTCTCTTTCCCATAATTAAAATATTCCACAAAAAATCTCACCTCCTCTATTTATGGAGAATTTTAAAAAAATATGTGATGCAAGAATCCAAGATTTGGATCTTCTTGAATTTATGAGATATTCTTGTATTTCAAGAAATACATATCTTCCATAATACCTTTTCAAGAAAAATCAAGAAAATCTTTCTTGTCCATTATTTTTTCCAAAATTTTAGAAAAAATCACTATGTATAACCAAGTGGGAGATTTCTTGAATTTAATGAGATAATCTTGTATTCCAAGAATACATATCTTCATTCCATAACAAAATTCAAAGAAAATCTTTCTCCTTTTTATCCATAATTTTCAAAAAAAAAATAGAGAAATATAAGCAACAATATTTATTTTATTTTAAATGTTATTGGACTATATGTTGGGCTACTCGGGGGGGCCTTTAGGAGAATTAAGATTGGACCTTCTAATGGATCTTGAATATCTAATATTGAGCCACAATATAATTCAAGCCCATAAATATTAATTAATCCCACTACATAATCAATATCAGACTATCCATCTTAACCCATATTACGGTAATATGGCTCCGGTCATTATTTCCCGTGTTTAAGATTATCTAGCCCATTAATTAATTCAAGCCCACTGAAATAGCTTTCCGTTAATTAATATCTTTTGTCCTTGGTCAAGGAACGGTTCAACATTATTATCCATCTAGGAAACAAATTCCACTTGCAAGATTTAGTATGATAAAGCTTATGAACCTCCCAAGGGGCAAATCAAGCAAGCGTTTTGCAACACGATTCTTCAGATAAATCTTAGCAATCACATGTGACCAATAATATTGCCCAAGATAAAGACGATTGAATCTCTCGATTCGCTACCCATGATAAGTCAAAGTAATAATTCCGATCCCACGTGATCCTATTTAAGGGACTAACGTTAAGAAACAACGAACCATCGAGGTCTAATTCTTCCTTGTTCGATTCAAGAATTTATCCTCCTCAGAGGTCCTATTCAAATAAGATCATCATGCACTAGTGTAATCTCTTGGTCAAGACAAACCAATCTGAGCCTTACACCTCAACCTTTCGCGATGGTTGTTCATTTCCATCTAATTCGTGAATGGCGTACTTATAGTTCAAGGAATTGTATTAATTTAATCTTCGTGATCGGGTATCACTAAATTAACTACTGATGTAACACGTCATTTAATTATTGAACGATTATCTTAAAGAAATATATATAACATTCAATCATATTTAAAGCATCAGTGATAAGCAATTTATTTCAGTAAATAAGTCTGGAAATTCAGTTTCGATTATACAAAGTAAAAAGCATACTTTTCAGTATAATCCCCAACACTGTTTCCACGGCATGACCCCAGAACGACTTGGGAAGATCCGCATAACTCATCATAGATCTGACCATTTCCAAAAGAGTTATGTTTCTTAATTTCGCAAACCCCATTTTGTTGAGGGGTTCCGTGCGATGGAGTGGGATGCAATCCCTTCATCAGATAAGTAGTTCAAAAAACTCATCGCTGAGGTATTCGCCTCCATGATCAGATCGTAGAGACTTGATACGTTTTTTTTTTCTTATGATTCTCTGTTTGAGCCTTAAATTCTTTGGATTTCTCAAAGGTCTCAGATTTATGCTTCATAAGGAAAATGTAACTGTACCTTGAGTAATCATCAATAAAAGTGACAAAATACTCATAACCTCCTCTTGCTTTGGTTGACATTGAACCACATACATCTGTGTGAACGATCTCTAACACTTCTTTGGCTCTATTCCCCTTGGCTCCAATTGCCCTCTTTGTCATTTTACCCTCCAAACATGATTCGCAGGTTGGAATTCGTTCAACTTGGAGAAACTCCAGTGAACCGTCTTTCACCAACCTTTGGATCCTCTTTGGATTTATATGACCCAATCTTAGAAGCCAAAGAAGTGTCTCGTTCAAGTTTTCTTTTGTCGGAAATAGATGATGTGTTATAGGATGCATTTCGTGAGTGGTGTGCACAGTTAATTGTATAGAGATTTTTCATCAATGTCCCGTAACAGATACACTCATCATTTCAAGAAATGATGTCATTCTTATTATAAGAAACTTAGTGTCCTTTAATCGAATTTTAGAAACTGAAAGTGAATTCTTTCTAAAACTGGGAACATAAAGATAATCTCAAAAAAACTTTATCTTCAAAAGATAGGTGCACTTCTCCCACTGCTTTAACTACTACTCATGTAGCATTGCAATGTCCGCTACTTGCGTAGTATTGCAATAATTGTTACTATCGTAGCATTGCAATATCTGCTACTTACGTAGCATTGCACTAATTGCTACTTTCGTAACGTTGCCCAGTGTGATGAGGATCTCACTCCCACTAAGTTGTCGGATCAGTTTGAACCCGTGAAGCCAACATGATTAGTGGATCTCGTATCAAGCACCCACGAATGAGAAGTATACGCCGTTAAACAAGTTTCAACAACTAGTGCGTGAGAATTACCTTTCTGTCCGTCCCTTTTGGGGTTGGAACAGGCAAAACCTTTATTGTCCTCTCTCACCGCAGCTTAAGCACTTCCTCTTTGGATTTTCCTTGACACCACAAGCATTCCTCATCTTACCATTGCCCTTGGCAACAGTTGAGTTTTATTGCCTATGACTTTTGGTCCTCTTCTTTTTCTTGCCTCCCTTGGCCTAGAAGATGCCGTCAAAGCTTGAGTTTGGTGCCCCATCAATATCTCTGCCGAGACCAAAAGCTTGCAACAAATCAGCTAGCGAGGCCAAAATGCTCAAAACCTTTTGGGCAGAGAGTGAAGTACCAAATTCATCTGAGTTCCCAGATTATAATCTGCACTCAGAATCTCAAGTTTGTTCAGATGGGCCATCTATTTTGAGGACATAGTCTCTTACGGGTTTGCCCTCCACCATTTTCAGCGACGACATCTCTCGCAAGGTGATCTGACGAGTCCCGCATTTTTCACTCGTCGGTTGGCTCATCTGATTTTGGTGTGTCAAAGAATCCACTTGTGCTTTTGTGCAGTTAGGACAATTATAATTTTTGTTTCCAATCAATATAGTTTCCATACATATTGTATTGATTTTAAGTATAATAACAGTGGATTAAAAGGTAACGACATGCTGAACTGAAATAAATAACTATATGCATAAGCACAATTATATCACAAGATTCTATCACATGCATCATATTAAATTCTCAAAAAAATATGAACATGCATCAGCCAACATCTCAAAACAGTTTAAATAAGCCACGTGGGGTGGGTCATTATTTAAACACATTCAAGCAGGTTACAAACAAGAACAGTTACAAACCTTTAATATCCTGATTAATAGTTGGCTCCCACTTGACCAATATAAAATTGACAGGGACTTCGGGGAAAAATATGCATATCAATTTTATACCTAAGTAATAACTATGATTAAATACAAGATTATTATTTCGCTTTGAACGAGCCTCGTGGGGAGAGTCATCGTCGCCACCAGTAATAACCCACAATCATCCATTTGGAATTCATTCATGTGAAAGCTATCTTTTGACCGTCCCGTGGGGGGAATTTCTCCAAAAAGAATTCATAAATAAATAAATCATGGAGGTCAAAATTAATTCAATTTTATTATCCGGAATAAAATTGTCAATTAATTATTTAAAAATACTTAGTAATTTTGAAGGTGAGATTTTTCATTGGGCAACTCTCATGCAAACACATTTAAACAAATTAAATAAAGCATAAGATAGCACAAAATAAATCAAGCAAAACAGAAAAATAAACATATTGGGCAGAAATTATCCAATTGTCATGGTTTGATTTTTCTTGGTTTGATCTTGAAGAAACACCGTCTTGAATTTCTCCCACTCGATCGTCTCGAAAAAATACTAAAATCTCAAAATGCCACTCCAAAAATTCGCTTGATGGGATCACGCACAGATCCTACCGCCACTTTTGCTGTGTTCACCTTAAGAAGCCAAGCGCGCCGCCTCGGCGCCTCTCTAAGCCCTCGGAAGACAGCGCGTCTTGCGCTTCGCCCATTCGCCTCGCCAGCGGTACTCGGCACCAAGACGTCCCCAGCAGCGCAAGATTCATACAGATCTGGTAGCCGCGCACGCCTCGCGGTCTTTGCGTCGCGCTTAGCGCCGCCCGTCGCAGGCGGCCATATTCTAGCATCGCTACCCTCGGCCTCGCCCGATGCCCGTGCGTTCTGTCTGGCGCATCCGCGTCGTCGCGGCGTGCCTCCCTTGGCATGTTTCGGCGTGACGACGCCCCACGCCCGATTCTGGATTTCATCCTTTAATTCTTCGTCTCCCTCCTCGTTTTCGATCCGGTTATAATTTATTTACAAAAAATAAATAAACCTAGATCTAGACTAGTCTATTACATTGATCAAATCAAACAAATTCTAATCTACTCGTGGATTTTCTCACGAGGCAAAAACGAAAAGCGAATCGAATTAAAACCACAATTTATATGCATGCATAAATAAACACATTAAATTCCATGACAATTGGATACCTGCAAAATTGATCTAGCAATTCTACTATCCAATTTCAAATTTAATGTCAACGAATTAAATTACAATTTAAAAATTGAGTCGAAACCCGGCTCGACACGATTGTTGGGGAATAAGTTGCACAGATCTATTCGGGGTGAATATTTAAATACAAATTTAATTCTTATAATTATTACTAGCATGAATTAATCCTATATTAATTCAAATAATAATCCAACAACATATCATGCATATAATAATTCACGTAAAACCCACGCGACGCGAATTCTACGAAGTTTACGTGAACGCATTACCTCTTGGGATGGCAAATGATCCGGTAGATTAGACTAACCAAAAGAACTTCCCAAGTATTCCCTTAGCCCTCGTTCCACTATCCGGTGGAAGGAAACTTGTGAACGATTTAACAAAAGGAAAATAAATTATGT
The DNA here is from genome assembly GCA_037126765.1 of Stenogyne calaminthoides. NCBI lineage: Eukaryota > Viridiplantae > Streptophyta > Magnoliopsida > Lamiales > Lamiaceae > Stenogyne > Stenogyne calaminthoides. The sequence continues at coordinate 39,377 of JBBCBC010000146.1, forward strand.
TGCACCACCTTTGTGGATTTACTAATTTTTCCAGCACATGGAATTGTACTTGGGAATGAAAGAATCATCCCCTATTTATAGAGTCCAAGGTGGTCGAATTTTTAGGTTAAAATAATGTGGGAAAATCTTTTCTTGATCTCCAAGAAATCTTGAATATATCTCCTATATTCTTTCTCCCATAATTATAATATTCCACAAAATCCCACCTTCTCTATTTTATGGTAATTTTAGAAAATATAGGGTACCAAGAATCCAAGATTTGGATCTTCTTGAATTTATGAGATATTCTTGTATTTCAATAAATACATATCTTCCATAATATCTTTTCAAGAAAATCAAGAAAATCTTTCTTGCCCACTATATTTCATAATTTTCGAAATTTTCTTATGAATTAACCAAGTGGGAGATTTCTTGAATTTAATGAGATATTCTTGTATTCCAAGAATACATATCTTCATTCCATAACAAAATTCAAAGAAAATCTCTCTCTCAACTTATCCATAATTTTCGAATTTAATAGGAAAAAATAAGCAACAATATTTATTTTATTTTAATCACCTTTTTCAGTTATTGGACTATATGTTGGGCTACTCAGGGGGCCTTTAGGAGAATTAAGATTGGACCTTCTAATGGACCTTGAATATCTAATATTGAGCCACAATATTATTCAAGCCCATAAATATTAATTAATCCCACTACATAATTAATATTGCACTATCCATCTTAACCCATATTACAGTCAATATGGCTCCCGGTTATTATTTCCCATGTTTAAGATTATCTAGCCTATTAATTAATTCAAGCCACTGAAATAGCTTTCCATTAATTAATATCTTTTATCCTTGGTCAAGGAACGGTTCAACATTATTATCCATACCGGAAACTAATTCCACTTGCAAGATTTGGTATGATAAAGCTTATGAACCTCCCAAGGGCAAATCGAACAAAGCGTGCATTTGCACACGATTCTTCAGATTAAATCTTAGCAATCACATGTGACTAATAATATTGCCCAAGATAAAAAGTATTGAATCTCGTTGATTCGTTACCCATGATAAGTCAAAGCAATAGTTATCAATCCCACGTGATCCTATTTAAGGGACGAAGATTAAGAAATAACTAACCACCGAGGTCTAATTCTTCCTTGTTCGCTCAAGAATTTATCCTCCCTGTAGGTCCTATTCAATTGCATCGGTCATGCACTAGTGTAATCTCTTGGTCAAGACAAGCCAATCCCGAGCCTTACACTTCAACCTTTCACGATGGGTTGTTCATTTCCATCTAGGTCGTGAATGGCGTACTTTTAGTTACAAGGAACTGTTAATTTAATCTTCTGTGATCTTGTATCACTAAATTAACTACAATGTAACATGTACGACTTATTGAACAGTTATGTAGTAAATATATGTAACATTCGATAATATTTAAAGCATCAGTGATAAAACAATTTATTTCAGTAAATAAGTCCGAAATTCAGTTTTGATTATACAAAGTAAAAAGCATACTTTCTAGTATAATCCCAACAACTTACACACTTTATTACTTTATCACATAAAATATTAATAAACAACTTTTTATATCCCCAATTACCCATCACTTTATCACTTTATCATATAAATTACTAATAAACAACTATTTTTACCCCACCACTTCATCATTTTATCACAATTCTATTAAATGCTTATGAACAGTTAAAATACCATAGAATTTGGGAGGGAGGGAGTAGTATTTTATGGAGAAAAAAAATCATAAATGGTCATGTAACTTTGTCCGAATCCAAAAATGGTCCTGTAAGTTTTTATTTTATCAATTTTGATCATTTTGGTTTCAATTTTAGTCTTTTTTATCGGATAATGACCTATAACTTTTTATTCTGGTCACGTCAACGGTCACCACTACTCTCATTTGAACTGTTTTTAATCAAGGAAGAAAAACCCTCAATTAATTTCATGTTTTGATTGCACCTCCACCGTGAATCGCATCTTCAAAATCACGAATTCTATTAATTATTGTGGCTAATTTCGAGTGATTTATGTTGAGGCGAGGGTCGAAACCTATACTATTTTCTTCCTTTCACTGAACCCATCATTTCAATATTTTTTTCACATTATTTTGTATGCTACATCATAATTCCGGCTATTTTCCGACCATAATTTTCAATTTTCCTATAATTTTTTATTCTGGTCACGTCAACGGTCACCACTACTCTCATTTGAACTGTTTTTAATCAAGGAAGAAAAACTCTCAATTAATTTCATGTTTTGATTGCACCTCCACCGTGAATCACAACTTCAAAATCACGAATTTCATTCATTATTGTGGCTAATTTCAAGTGATTTATGTTGAGGCGAGGGTCGAAACCTATACTATTTTCTTCCTTTCACTGAACCCATCATTTCAATATTTTTTTCGCATTATTTTGTATGCTACATCATAATTCCGGCTATTTTTCGACCCTAATTTTCAACGAGAAGAATAGAATTGATACCAAAAGGACCAAAACTGATAAAATAAAGACTTACAGGACTATTTGTGGATTTGAGTAAAGTTATAGGACCATTTGCGATATTTTATCAATTTTATGTGATAAAATGAGTATTTCCATTTTAAAAAATGTTAAATTAAGATTGAGACAAATAAAATGAAAATAATTATATTAAGATTAAGACGAAGGGAGTATAATTTTTCAAAATTTTAATATTTAAAAAATATAAAAATAGATAAAATTGTTAAAGTCATTTTTTAAATCATGAACAAAAGGTAGGACTAAATTAGGATGAGGTTTCGGGTGTACTTTGAAACACTTAAAACAGCTTTCAGAAGCACTTATTTTTAAAAGCTGTGAGAGAGAGCTTTGAAAATAAGTGCTTCTGGAAGCTGTTTTAAGTGTTTCAAAACACACCATTCGTATTCGATTAATCTATCTATGGAGTGCGGTATTATTACTACCTCAGTCCCGAAACACTTTGCACAGTTATTGTTCCGCTCGTGTCTTAGCGAGCGAGTTTTTTATTACTATTTGAAATGATAAAGTAATTTTAAAAAATGTGTATGATAGAGGAGGGTAAAGACTATCATACCACACCTTAAAAGTCACTTTATTATTTCAAATACAAATAAATAACTCGCACGTAAAAATACGAACAAAAAATAAGTGTGTTAAGTCTTCTGGAACGGAGAAAGTATCATATACTAGCTCTTATCATATTTTATTATTTAATTCAAAAATCAGCATCCAACAGATGCGGCTGCCAATGGATTTCTTAAATCAAGTGTATCCAAATCCAAATAGTGTGGCCCAATAAGACCAGAATCAATGAATAGCACAAGCGAAAGGACAAAAACGTCATTTTATACATCCCAGCCCACAAACTCTCACAAAAACCACCTCCAAAACCACCGGAAATGCTCCAAGCCAACGATATACCACGCCGTACAAATTCCCTTGCTCTTATATATAAACTCACATCCCTTCATAATCCAAACACACAAATCAACAAACGCCTTATCTACAATACCAATTTTCGAAAGCAAAAACTTGAAATCCGTACCAAATCAAATTCAAATTTGTAGCGAAAATGAGTGCAACGAAGTGCAGCAAGGCCTGGGTAGTAGCGGCGAGCATGGGGGCAGTAGAGGCGTTGAAAGATCAGGGATTTTGCAGGTGGAATCAAGCTTTCAGATCCATCCACCACAACGCTAAAAACACTATGATCGGATCGATTTCTCAGGCCAAGAACAAGCTTTCTTCATCTCTTCGCGATGACCGATCTGCTTCTGCAATTGGGCAAATCTCCAAAGGAAGATTGCAAGAGTCAGAGGAATCACTAAGGAAAATTATGCTATTAAGCTCCTGGGCTCCCAATTGATCAATTTCCATCATTCTGAATCCAAGAATGTGATTGGATTTATTTTTCTTCAACTTTTTGAGGGCTTTAGAATCAGTATGGTTGTGAATTGTAGAGGATTTGGGAAAAATCATACGTATATATATAGATGTAATATTTTCAAGGATGGGGAGTATAAATATATGCCCGATTTCCTTTCAGAATTCTCCAAAATCAATCCATGGCCAAAAAGTGAAAAAAAAGTTTTTTTGTCCCATAATTTATCTACTGTTCATTTTTCGTTCTAAAAAATTTAACTGTATAATTTTGATTTCATAATTAAATTGATTATTCAATTTTGGTCCCATTTTTTTCTGGAAAATCATGAATAACATCGTTTTGATGACTTGTAAATCACGTACAGGTAAAATTTGGAGGTTCTCTATACCCTTGATGACGTGAACACTGACTATTTATTTCTTTTTATTTTTTTACGTTTTTCAATCAATTAAATTACACATGTGTAAATAATTTAATAAATTTAATCAAAATTAAAAATTTAAAATCTGTAAATGTAAGAACAAATAAATTTTATCGGAACGTGATTTGCATGAGACCGAAAATGACGTTTTTTTCCAATTTTTTGGTGAAAATAAGACCAATAGACAATTCATTTAGTTGTGGTACTAAAATTGAATATTAAATTTGTTGGGACGAAAAAATGACAGTGCATAAGTTATGAGATCAAAAAACTTTTTTCCTTTTTTGACTAAATTATATTTTTGGAAGAGAATCAAATAAAATCCATAGACGGTTGAATACCTAAAAATTTTTAAGACTTTTTAAAATTCGTATTGAATATCTCAGGATTTTAAAAAACTTTTAAAAATCCGGATTGAATACCCCAGACTTTGAAAGTCGAGAAACACTTTTGTGAAATATTGCACACTAGTGTTATGTGCAATACAACATAAATAAGACAAATATTGACCAAGATTTGCGAGTTAAGAGGCAAGGAAGGGCGGCGCAAGACATAGGACATGGATTGTGGGCTTCAGTTTGGGAGGACGCATATATATTTATAGGATGATATATTTATCAAATATGTGTTGTAGTTTAGTGGTTCAGACTTGTTGTTAATGTGTGTGGTTGCAAATTCGATTCCTACTAAGCACATAATTTTAATATATGTTTTTAATGTGTTACTACATCTATGTGTTACTATGTGAAAAAAATGTGATACTTATAGAAACGAAATGTGTTACTACGTGAAATAAAAATTACATTACCATTTAAAAAAAAAAATACATTATCATATGATAACGCATTGTTGTTCATATGCTAACACATGAATATTCATTTAGTATCACGACGACATGTGTACATTGTTACATATTACTAAAAAAATGTGTTACTAAATGAAAAAAATGTGATACTTATAGAAACAAAATGTGTTACTATGTGAAATAAAAATTACATTATCATTTTAAAAAAAATACATTATCATATGATAACGCATTGTTGTTCATATGCTAATACATGAATATTCATTTAGTATCACGACGACATGTGTACAGTGTTACATATTACTAAAAAAAATGTGTTACTACATGAACAAAAAATGTTACGCTATGAAGAAAAACGTGTTACCACATGAACAAAACCAGTACAAGCATGAAAAGAAATCCCTAGTCCAAAATTGCAAATTTAAAGAACAACTTGATGTGTTATACATGAACAAAAGAGTGTTACCCTATGAGCAAAAGAATGTTACTACATGAACAAAAACCAGTACAAACGCGAAAAAAATCCTCAGTCCAAAAATTTTTTTTCAATTTTTTTTTGTGTGTTACTATATGAACAAAAATTGTAACTCTATTAAGAAAAACGTGTTACCGCGTGAACAAAATCAGTACAAGCGCGAAAAGAAATCCACAGTCCAAAATTGCAGATTTAAAGAACAGCTTGATGCGTTACTACATGAACAAAATAGTGTTACCCTATGAGTAAAATAGTGTTACTACATGAACAAAAATCAGTACAAGCGTGAAAAAAAAAATCCCCAGCGAGAGAAGAGTACATAATGATCTGAATTTCAACACACATTTTGTGTGGAGGGATAATCCAACACCACACACATATTCTCTCTTCTTCTCGCATAATCCACACCAAAATCTCAATCGAACAAATCTAATTTCGTCCAATGAACGGTGCGAATCAAAGAAAATTAAATTGGATAAGAAATTAGGGCACGAATGAGAAAGAAGAAAATCATGAGATTCGCCAACAATTTGAAGAAAAAAGGAAGAAGAAGAAACCCGACAATTTTAATCATTGCAAGAATGCGAAAAGAAGAAATCCCATCAATGCCCCTAACCCGGCAATTCGACAAACCCCGACCCCGCGAATAAATAAGAAAAAAAACTCAATTCAATATAATTCTATAATCACTTATATGCAATATTAAATACAAATTTTTATCTTGTAAGTCTAAAAAAATCTTATGGACTCCACGATCAATACATTCCCCAATTCTACGAAGAAACTGTTAATCACAAAATTCATATTTTCAAATAATTATTAAAAACATATACAGATAATATTATCATTTTAAATATTATTAATCAATTTGTGTGGAAAAAAATCTTCAATACACAGGACCAAGAGAGTAAAATAGTAACTATTCGCAGTAAAAAAAAAAAGAACATTTCTTATTCATTTATACAATTCGTCCCCAAAAGACCACCCATTCAAAACCTAAATCCAATTGCAATTGCAAAGCTAGAACCCCCCCCCCCAAACCCCCTACAGAGATGATAATTCAAGCGGTGGCGAAGCGAGGGGCCGCCATCCTGGCTCTCGACTCACTGAGTTCACAGCTCCAACAATGGCGAGGCATCCGAGTCAAGGTTGTGAACAACAATTTAGATCAGGCCCTTGCTTTAATGCAGAGGAAGATGCAGAGCAGCGGGATCGAACGAATGATAAAGTACGAACAGCTCCGCCACCTCAAAAATTCTGAGAAGCGCGTTTTGGCTAAGAAGAATTTGGAGCGGAAGATTCGGTCGCAGGATCTTGCCAGAAAGCTCAAAACGATTCTTCTTCATAAAGTCAGGTAATGCAATTATCTCAAGTAGTTTCTCATTCTAGACGATTTATGGTTCGTGATTAATGTAAATGGTTTATTTAGATTGATATTTGTGCATATGGGGGAGAATTTGAGTTAAGGTTTTGGTTCTTTGCTGTATTTGTTTATTGAGATATTTTTAGAAATGGTTCAGTTTATTAATTGGAGAAAAAAATCGATATAACTGTAGTGGATGGAAGAGTATTTGTTATCATCATTGTTGAAATTGGGAGTGTTGTTATATGAATGGAGAATTAGCTTGCTTACTGAGGTATTGAAGAAGGAAATTGAGATGTTTTATGTTTTGTGGGATTGAAATCGGAGTTGATTTGCTAGTAAAAATGTTTTCTTCAAGTTTTGAATATTTGTGGAGTCAAGTTTGAGAACATCTTGGAATTGTTGATCATTCATACTAAGAGCTGTATGTATATGAACTTATTTTGTTGCAGATACCTTTCCCTCTCTTTGTGAATTTTGTAATAAATGGTTTAGAATATCATAATTCTTGTGGAAAACGAACTAAATTTGAATGATTTTTTTTATTCCAGACATGAGAATCTGTACTTGAGTTTGTTTCTTCTTTGTGTCTGAGTTGGATCACAAAATTGTCTAAATTAAGGTGATTGAGTTGTTAAAAGTCCTCTCCCTCTTTCGGGATTTGTTTGGAGTCAAGATTCAGACTCGGTGGATATAACTTCCTCTCACCTTTGAAATGAAGAAGGGACATAAAATGAACACAAATAATGAAGAAATTATTTGTGAATTTCAGTGTCCTATAAGTACTGGATGGCGAACAATCTCCTCTGTCGAGCAACTAGAGGGGGCTACAGTCAACCAGATATGTTTCATTATTGTGCAACTTAAGGACCTATGTGCTTACTTGGAATATGTGATAAAATGCCATCTGTATCTTAACTTGATCAGGTCTTATAAATAATCAGTCTTTTCCTTTTTTTTCTTTGTTCCTTACTAGATGGATTAAAAGAGGCCACACCCTTTTAAGTCAGAAAAATAGCATAGTTAAAAAGAATTGTATGCCCACACATTTTTACTGTGGTCTACTTAAGTTCATTTTGCGTGCTTTGGATTGATTTTAATTTCTATTGTTTTCTTTGTGTCTGCAGAGGTGTTGCTTAAATAACGCGCTGCTGAAAGAGCTGGTGGAAGAGACTGATGGCGCAATTGAAGAATTAGGTGTGTGATTGAACTATTTTCCTCAAGGGCTTGAATGTTCATCGCAAGCAAAAATTTTATCAATGTTTTGACTTGTTAGTGATTATAATAATTTGTAGTGTGACATCTCCCTCTCTCATCCTGACTAAGCATGAAGGAAATCCTTATTATGCTACTCTAATAGTATGCACATTGGTGCTGACTTTGTTTTGTTTCCCATTAAAGGTTTAAGGACCATGACCATTAATTTAGTTGAGTCACATCCACATGAAATTTGTTAAATGTTGAGTAAGTGAAGAATCAAGAATGTATAGCATAAAAAACGAATCGATAGCGTCTGAAAGAAAAATCATTATAAAATATAAATGACCAACTCTAAATTGGGCCTCTGTTAGATCTGCAGGCGCTCAGTGCCTTTTGTGAAGTAGCACTTATTTTTCACTAAATTCTTGCACACTTCAAAGAATAATCATCAGTAGATCTCTAGGTATCGTGCTGTTAATCATATCGTGTCAGAAGTGCTTAACAAAGGTGTTTTTCTATAAGCTGATACTACTGACGAAATTCTGTGCAATAAATTTCGCAACTGACTTGATTCCAAGGAATATGTTATCAGCTCCACATCGTGTGCTGTCTATGATTTTGAACCACTGGCTCCCCGGATCACATTTACTGTTGTTATCCAAACATTTGCATTCATTTGTGACTATGCTGTTGTCTGAGTCTATGTCCAAGCAAACACTGGTACCGTCTTCTAGTTTTGAAGATAAATGCATCTTAGAGTCTGAAATAGCTTCCCATTTTGAATTAGTGGAACTGCAAATTATGCCAAGTTTTGCATGGTGCCCTAAACCAGCTGCTTGAAGGCAGAAATATGTTCCTTTGATTGTTAAGGTTTTCTGAGGAGTATATGCCCACGGTTCAGCCTCAGAGCATGGAGCTAAAACCAAGGGTTCGAATAGCGATACCCTCTTAACACACAACCCTGACTCAGGATGGAAAAGTACTTTGTGTGGACGTGCCTCTGCGTAACCTGGTCCTGCAGTTGTAAACTCAGGTATTTAGTCATTTTGATGCAAATTCTACTTTCTATGTTCTAAACTGTGTTTCATATTCTATTGGTTAAATTCAAATATGAGACGAAATACAGTTTGGAGCATGAATGTCATCTACTGAGAGACTAAGTAGACGTGATGTACCTCTAAAAGGGTACTGGAGAGCAGACATCTTTTGTAGGATGGTTTGGTTTCTGATATCACACCAATTCCAGTTGTAAATACCATAGGTTTCGTCATACCCAATTACCCCTTCTCTTATATAGTAACTCCCAGTAAGAGTCCACAATGCCCACTCCACATCTAACTCAGCTGCCCACCCCATAAAACAGTTCAGGTACCTATTGTCGTTGACATTATTACCCCTCATGTCGACCCCAAACTCGCTTATAAACAAGGGGTAGCCTTGGTCCAAGATGAATCCACCCTTGCTCATTGTGTCACCCACCACTTGCCCACATACTTGGTTGGAATTGCCAGTTTCCCATTCCTGCCCATCTGAGAAACCATACCAATGCAGCTCGAACACCAACTTGTTCGAAAAACTCAGGGTCACTGGCTTGTTGAGAAGAAACGAGAGGTCTCTGTCGTATTTTAAACCCGATAGAATGACGAGGATGTTAGGGTTCGCTGCATGCACTGCTTCGGCTCCTTTCTGCATATACCTGCTCATGACAAGTAGTGAATACAGGTATACATCAAGCATGTTGCATGATTGCTAGGGGTATGTATGGTGTTATACCTGTACCAATCGTTGACGTTTTGTTTAGAGCCTCGAAGTTCGTTCCTCAAGCTCATGGCGACTACATTTTCGGTGTCTTTGAAAGTGGTGGCAACCTTTGTTAGGCCCTTGATCCACACCTCTGGGTTGAAATAGACATCTCCAAAGAAACCATTACCATCAGAACTGCTGCAGCACCACCCAGGCTTGCTTGTGTGATTGTCTAGTATTATCATCACATTTTTCTTTGCAAGACTAGCCACCACAGCCTGCAATTTTTAGTTTATCATACATATGTATGTATATATGGAATTTGATTCATATCTTCTTTTTATCTAGTGGTCTACTATTAAGTAATAAGTTGATCGAAGAAGATGCGGTGAATTTTTTTGCCCAAAATAAATAAATATATACGTCGTAATATGTAACAACCGCTTGAAATTATATTTTGCAAGATAAACTATCTAGTAGAATCCCCTTTGTGAGGTAGATTAAATTACATCAATTAATCAAAAGAAAAAAAAAAAAAAACTCAAATTCATCAAAATTGAGTTGTGAGTAAATGGTAAGATACATTTGAGACTCAAATATGAGCTTAGGACTTTGAAAATTAAGTTTTATTATAATTTGAGATTTTAAAATCAGATTTTAAAATTCAGCTTATAAAATATATCTTTACACTTATTTTTCACAAAATTCAATATTATCACATCATTAATTTTTTCACTTTTAATACTATATAATAATACAACATCAATCACTATTACATATTGAGGGAAATAGATTATTCCCAACCCTCTCTATAAGCTCGAGCTTTTAGATGAGACGTAATTCTCTCACTGCTCAATTTTTCATTTTGTCACGACTTCTCTATTGTTCCATATAACAGAGTAGTGCCATATTATTAATATACTCCAGTATTACTAACAAGTGGCGCCACTTGTCAAATTGTTATGGGTGGGTGACCATCTACATTCCAACTACCTCATGAACTTGTAATATCTTCACTTGTCAAAATACCAAAAGCCTTAATTATGTGGATATAAATCTTTGAGTTTGTTGACTACATCCAGATTCTAAAAACTATCCAAATTACAATCATAACCGTTTAGAATAATCAATAGTAGAAACAATCTAGTTTAGTTTTACCTGGTAAGCATCGATGAGAGAAAGATCAATGATGGATGGATTATTAATCTGAAAACCCGCGATTGCTTCGAACAATCCGAGGTTGTTGAAGGACTGCCTGACGGTTGTAGATGCTAATGAATCATTAGTAAACAAGAAAAGAGGCCATGTTAGCCTCACGCAGTTGAATCCCAATTGTGTGATCTCTTCTGAAATATTGTCCACCGGCTGTTTGCTCAGCCCCTCCGTCACCACCACGTCGAGGTGGGACGGCCAGTTTACGCACGCCAGCTTCACGCGGTGGCCCCACTCGTCCACGATCCACCGTGACTCCGTCGAGAGCGGCAGCGCCGCCGTGGAAAGAGAATGAAGGCAGAGGATGATGAAGAAAATATGGAGAAAGTTGTTCATGTTTTTGGTTTTGGTGGTTGAGTGTGGGAGATTAGTCACTTATAGGGGGAAAATCAATCTTTTTTTTTTATAAAATTTTATATTATATGTAACCTCAACGTGTGCTCATTAACTATGAATGATGAATTGAATTGCCTACTGAAATATTGAGGAAGAAAATTGAAATATTTGTGTGTTTGGTGGGAGTGAAAACCGTAGCTTCAAGTTTCGAGTATTTGTGGCTTAAAGTTTCAGATCTTCTTAACTTTAAAGATATGGAGCATTTTATAAACGTTACTACAATCATTGAGGACTTCTGAATAAAATTCTTTTGGGCCCTTTTTATGTTTTTCTCCAGGCCCATTTCTAAGTTCAATTGGTTCAATAATAAAAGAGGAGGATAGATTATTTCGTGATTCAAGTCAATCTAATAGCTCATTAGATTTCCCCATAAAAAAACTTCATGCTCAATCCCACGCCATATAATTATGCTTGCTTTTTTAAATAAATCTAGAATTGATATCGTATATTTAATTATCATTCCTTTTCGTTTTAGAGTAACACTCCTGTGAACCAAGTTCACCCTATGAACTCTAATTCAATATGATCCATTTTGAGGATGGGTTGACCCAAATTTTCACCCCACTTGCACGCTGCTCTCGCCATCACATTTTAGTTGATCTCGCGTCGTCGCTGTTATTATATAAAATTATTCCTGTTATGCTATAAAACTCTCACTGCTATGCTATATATAGAACTATAACTATCATTCTATAAAACTCTCACTGTTAAGCTATAAAACTCTCACTCTATAAAACTCTCACTATCATGTTAATAAACTATCACTGTTATTCTATATAACTCTCACTATTATTCAGAAAAACTCTCACTATTATTTTATAAAACTCTCAATGTTACACTATAAAACTATCACTGTTATGCTATAAAACTATCACTCTATTAAACTTTCACTATCATGTTATTAAACTCTCACCGGTATTCAGAAAAACTCTCACTGTTATTCTATAAAACACTCACTGTTACGATATAAAATTATCACTCTATAAAACTCTCACTATCATGTTATTAAACTATCATTGTTATTATATAAAACTCTCACTTGTATTCAGAAAAACTCTCACTGTTACGATATAAAATTATCACTCTATAAAACTCTCACTATCATTTTATTAAACTATCATTGTTATTCTATAAAACTCTCACTGTTATTCAGAAAAACTCTCATTGTTATGCTATAAAACTCTCACTGTTACGCTATAAAACTATGACTCTATAAAACTCTCACTATTATGTTATTAAATTATCACTATTATTCTATAAAACTCTCACTATTATTCCATAAAAAAACGAACGAAGCCTGATCGTAAAATTGCAATGATTCGTATATTTTTCCCTTTTTTCTGACCATCTCCTCGATCTCAATCATCTCCTCTATCGTCGATTTCTATTCCCAATTATGCTACATTACCCACCTCTCCCTCCTCTTGGCCTCCGCCACCGCCCAATTGCTCGGGATTTTCTCTCGTTTCAACAAGGAGAAATCGAGCCTCTCGATGCTCAAATCGCCCAGGGATCCGAGGGAATCAAAGTTGCTGGTGAGAGTGGAGTGCGAGGTTCTGATGGCCATATTTGTGATACAGATCAGGATTTTGATTTTGATTCGCGATCTTGCGGAATTCTTTGTGTGAGGAGTATGAGGGTTTGGAGGCGGAGAAGGGAGAGAGGAATCGTCTGATGGAAGAGAGAAGAATGAAAGAGGCGGTCCAAATGATTTATATCTGACCCACTTTGTAATATACAGGCCAGATTTGACCCGAGTTCATAGAATGAACCAGGTCTACACAAGTTTTTGTCTTCGTTTAAATAATAATGAAGAGTAAAAGATATTTTCATACAAAACATGATTTTAAAGTAAGGTTAAGTCTTGTATACATCCAGATACACCGAGTACTTATAATATATTTTAAAATTATGCAACTTTTATACTAAAAAATGCAGTTTGTTTATATTAAACTGAGCAATTATTAATATAAAACTATTAATATAAAAAAAAAATTATATGATTTAGTATAAATAAATTGCATCTTTAGTATAAAAAATTACATGATTCTAAAATGCACTAAGAGTGCACATTACATCTGGATGCACACAAGACTCACCCTCAAATTAAACTAAATTCCGATGAATATGACTTTGGATCCCTTATTTCATTTTATAAATATAATTAGATCAACAATCTTAATATAATATTTTAATAAAAGTGATGCAATGAGTGGGACAAGTTTATGCTCCAATTTTTAAAAATGGACCATACTTTTAGCTTCATAAAATTAACTGAGATGTAATCTTACCATCCCACCTAATCTTAATGATATTCTAATAAATCCCGTTAATAAAAGGGGCGATGAGATTTATACCCTTTTTTAATAAGAAAATGAATTTTTACCCACTTCATAAAAAAATAAGTTTTCTACTCAATTTTAACATAAAAAGACTCAATTACCCTTAAATTAAATATATTCCATATTTTTCAAAAAATATTTATCTCGCTGGATATAATTCTTCCTATCGAGATAATATTCTAAGTTTGAATACTATCTCGATAGATATAAAATTTTTCTCGCTGGGTATAATTCTCCCTATTGAGACAGTATTCAAAGTATGAATATTTGAATATTGTCTCGATATATATAAATTTTGTCTCGCTGAATATAATTTTTCCCTATCGAGATAATGTTTAAAGTATGAATATTTGAATATTATCTCGATATATATAAATTTTGTCTCAGCTGGTTATAATTCTTCCCTATCGAGATAGTTTTTAAAGTATAAAAAAATATTTGTCTCGCTGGATATAATTCTTCATATCGAGACAATATTCAAAATTTGAATATTATCTCGAATATTCATACTTTAAACACTATCTTAATAGGAAATAATTATATCCAGCGAGACAAAATTTATATATATCGAGACAATATTCATACTTTGAATATTATCTCGATAGGGAGAATTATACCCAGCGAGATAAAATTTATATATATTTCGAGATAATATTCATACTTTGAATACTGTCTCGATGAGAATAATTATACCCAGCGAGACAAATTTTAACTTAAGGGTAATTGAGTCTTTTCATGTCAAAATTAAATAGAAAACTCATTTTTTTTTATAAAGTGAGTAAAAATCCTATTTTCTTATGAAATTTGAATAAAAACACATAAAACCTATAATCTCAATTTTTTTAAACTAAAAGTAACATAAAACATAAAAGTATTTTATTATAGATTGGGCTTCCACCAAATTTTCATTCTTGGACAAGAATACCCATGATAATAAATTGTAGATTAGGACTCACCAAGTGGTCCCAATTTCTACACTTTTTTATTTATTTTTCTTACTTTCTTTAATATCCGTAATGGAGACTATCATTATTTTTAGGTAAACTTAAAGAGACAATAATTGAAGTAATCTTTAGGCTCCGTTTGTTTTGGGATTTAAGTGTGCTGAACAAGTTAAAGTTTTAAAATTTAAGAATTCAAAATTCTTGATAAATAGTAAATGAATGTGTTTGTTTTAAGATTTGAGTAGGGTGAGATTTAACTTTATGTCAAATTAATATTTAATAATAATTGATATTGTATTATTACGGTTTTTGATCGTATCTTGGTAATTGAACAAACTTATATGTCCACATATGTGGCCTTTGGCATATACTTAATCCCACTATTATTTAATTAATTCAATCTTCTTATTAATTATATAAACCTGAAACCTAAAATATGAACCCTAAATCGTGAACCATTTGGGCCGGGTGAACCATGAACCACTCGGGGCGGATTCGGGTTCGGGTCGGGGTGGGTCCGGGTTCCCATAATTTTTTTTATTATATAAACCTAAACCCCAAACTATAAACCCTAAACTATGAATCATTCGGATAGGGTGTGAATATGAACACTTTAAGGTAGGGTTAGACCGAGTCGAATTGAGTCCAGGTTGGATAAAAAAAAATTAATATAATTAATAAAATTGGATAAAATATGGAATATATATAAATGAAAACATTTAATTAATTAAATAAACTAATTAAATGATAGTGGGGACCAGATATGTATGTGGCCACACATAAATGGCGCCAAGATATAAGTTTGTCTACCTTTCTTGCAAGATATCAATCAAATTCGTATATTATTATATTATATTGAGAAGAGTAATAAAATATATAAAGTGTGATGTATTAGAAAGAATAATAATAAATTTTATAGGTATTTATAGGTGTGGATGAAATTTAAGATTTGAAAATCAGACTCTAAATTTTAAATTCATATGAAACTGAAAGTGCAAAGTTCTAAGTCTATCCGTATGAGTCCAAACAAAAAATAGTCTTTTGAGTTTTATAAATGAACCCGATTGATTTGACACACACGAAGTTCTTGATTTGACAAATGAACCCGATTGATTTTGACACAACTATTATTCTTTTCATACAATTCATATAAAATAAATTCTTGGAATAACTAAAAAAATCTAATAAATCTTGGTACTGTAACTTATAAATGATGAGGTGATGGGGAGATTAATGCACCCTTCATCTCAAACTCCATTATCACATTTTTATTTATGGCGTGTTATACTTGATTATCATTTTTCTTAAACTAAATACTCACTTTATCAAATAAAATACTTATAAATAATTTTTTAACTCTCAATTACTCATCACATTATCAAATAAAATATTAATAAATAATTTTTTCTACCCCAATATTTTATTATTTTATCATTTTTTCTTAAAATCCGAGCATACAGTAATTTGGCAATCGAGTTTGGGACGTAGGTAGTAATATTTATTCGAAATCGGAATATTATTGGGATAGTTAATCATATCGCCCAAATATTCAACGACGATTTTAAAAAAAAACCTGCAGTTTTTTAATTTTTGTTTGAAGTGAACAATAATTTGGAATAATCAAACAATAGCTTCGATGGTATATATTTAATGCAAGATTATTGAGATAGTAAAACAAGTTAATATACAAAATATCATGAGAAGGATCATGAACAAATTCATATTATAAAATAAATAAATAAATGATACTATTTTGTGGGTACTAGACTTTTGAAAACAAATTTAAAATAAATTTGTGATGACCAGTTCAAGTTCAAACATAATATTATAGCATGCAACTTGTTTTAAGAAATATTATATGGAGAAAGTAGAACTTGAAACGGAGTTGCCATGATTAATTTAATGGATATTGTAATCTTAATTTGATTGCGACAAAGAATTAGAATTAACAATCTGATCAGCGTTACTATCTACCAGAAATTTTTAACTATATAATTTAGATATTATTAGTTGATATTTGCTGTAATTTATTTAAATAATAATATCATGGTTTTCGTAGAAAATCGTTTCTCATCGCTTTTAGTCGTTGTTTAATAAGTACACAAGATTTGATTAAATAAATAATTTTATAAACTTAGGTGATTCAAAA
This sequence comes from Stenogyne calaminthoides, assembly GCA_037126765.1. Taxonomy (NCBI): domain Eukaryota; kingdom Viridiplantae; phylum Streptophyta; class Magnoliopsida; order Lamiales; family Lamiaceae; genus Stenogyne; species Stenogyne calaminthoides. Next base: position 56,314 of record JBBCBC010000146.1, read on the forward strand.
AAATTGTAAGTATATTTTGTTAGTTTATTAATGTTAGAATATATATATTAATTAATGTTAAGATTAATTATTTATATAAACGTGTTTATATATATATTGTTTGGCTTGGTTTAGCTAATTTGTTAGGATTAATTGTTGTTAGTGTTAACATCTAACTTTGTCCGATTAAAAAAAAAAATTGTTGTTAGTGTTAGAATGGTTGGTGATTTTTTATGCTACTTTAGAGATGAACTTCATGATGCGCTACAAGTGTTTGATCAAATGCATGTGTGTGGATTTAAGTATAAATTAGGATTGAGGTATATTTTTGAGTTGGTTGGTGATTTTTTATGCTAATTTAGAGATGAACTTCATGATGCACTCCAAGTGTTTGATCAAATGCATATGTGTGGATTTAAGCAAAAATTAGGATTGGGATATATTTTTGAGTTGGTTGGTGATTTTTTATGCTAATTTAGAGATGAACTCCATGATGCACTCCAAGTGTTTGATCAAATGCATGTGTGTGAATTTAAGCATAAATTAGGATTGTGATATATTTTTGAGTTGGTTGGTGATTTTTTATGCTAATTTAGATATGAGCTTCATGACGCACTCCAAGTGTTTGATCAAATGCATGTGTGTGGATTTAAACATAAATTGGGATTGGGATATATTTAGGTTTAATACATTAGGATATGCATAAATTTACTTATCTTGGGGAGTCGATTAACTATTCTTATGTTGGAATTCAAGACTTACTGCTTCAAATGCTCTTAAAACTCATATTTTCCTTGAACATTTGTATTGTTCGATAGATATAAAGGTGTGCATATATAGTTTATTTAAATGGCTTCTCGTCCAATCTTAGTTGAGTATCTTAACTAGTTTTGCATACTAAAGGGTCAGTTGGTACATGGTATGATATAAGTGTTGGGATTATACTGGAAAATATGATTTTACTTTGTATAATCAGACTAACTGAATTTCGGACTTATTTACTGAAATAAATTGTTTATCATTGTTGCTTTAAATATGTTTTAATGTTACATATATTTACTGCATAACTGTTCATTAAATAGTACGTGTTACATTGTAGTTAATTTAGTGATATCAAGATCACATAAGATTAAATTAGTTGTTTGTAACTAAAAAAGTACACCATTCACGACCTAGATGAAATGAACAATCCATCGTGAAAGGTTGTAGTGTAAGGCTCGAGATTGGTTTGTCTTGACCAAGAGATTACACTAGTGCATGATCGATGCATTGAAGAGGACCTGAGGAGGATAAATTCTTGAACCGAGGCGGGAAGAATTAGACCTCAGTGGTTAGTTATTTCTTAATCTTCGTCCCTTAAATAGGATTGCGTGTGGTTAGTAACTATTGCTTTGACTTATTATGGGAAGAGAATCAGTGAGATTCAATACCCTATATCTTGGGTAATATTATTGGTCATATGCGATTCTTTAAGATTTATCTACGGAGAATCGTGTGCAAGCACGCTTTGTTCGATTCGATTTGCTTTGGGGGAGGTTCATAAGTTTTATCATACCAAATCTTGCAAGTGGAACTAGTTTAGGTATGGATAATAATGTTGAACTGTTCCTTTACCAAGGATAAAAGATATTAATTAATGGAAATCTATTTCAGTGGCTTGAATTAATTAATGGGCTAGATAATCTTAAACACGAGAAATAATAACCGGGAGACATATTAATTGTAATATGGGTTAAGATGGATAGTGCAATATTAATTATGTAGTGGGATTAATTAATATTTATGGACTTGAATAATATTGTGGCTCAATATTGATAATTCAAGGTCCATTGGAAGGTCCAATCTTAATTCTCCTAAAGGCCCCCCAAGTAGCCCAAGATAAAGTTCAATAACCTGAAAAAGGTGTTTAAAAATAAAATAAATTTGTTGCCTATTTTTCCTTGTATTTTTCGAAAATTATGGATAAAAGGGAGAAAGATTTTCTTTGAATTTTGTTATGGAATGAAGATATGTATTCTTGGAATACAAGATTATCTCATTAAATTCAAGAAATCTCCCACTTGATTATTCATATAAGAGGTTTCGAAAATTTTGAAGAAAAATGGGAAATAAAGATTTTCTTGATTTTCTTGAAAAGATATTATGGAAGATATGTATTTCTTGAAATACAAGAATATCTCATAAATTCAAGAAGATCCAAATCTTGGATTCTTGGTCCCTCTTTTTCGAAAATTCCATAATGTGATGAGGTGGGATTTTTGTGGAATATTTTAATTATGGGGAAAAGAATATAGGAGATATATTCAAGATTTCTTGGAGATCAAGAAAATATTTTCCCACATTGTTTTTCTACCCCAAAAATCGCTCACCACCCATCTATAAATAGGGGATGATTCTTTCATTCTCAAGTGCAATTCCATGTGCTGGAAAAATTAGCAAATCCGCGAAAGTGGTGCAACAAAGTTTATTTTTTCCTTTTGTTAATTGTTTGCGAGTATCCTTCCACCGGATTGTCAAGCAAGGACTAGGGAATACTTTGGGAAGGACTTTTGGTGTTGTCATATACAAGACCATTGTCATTCCAAGAGGTAAGTTCAAGTAAACTCGTAGTATTTCCGCATGCATAGGATTTACGTGAATTGTTTATATGCATGATTTGTTGTTGAAATTATTATTTGAATTAATATGGGTTAATTCATGCTAGTAATAATTGTTAGAATTAAATTTGTATTTAAATATTCATCCCGAATAGATCCGGGTAAATAATTCCCCAACAATAAGGGGTGAACTCATCTCTTCTGCAATCATATTGTCTTTCCTATAGACATCTCTAGTTCTATATGGATCGAAAGTGGGTTCGAGAAGATCGATTATCATAGGAGTATAGGAATGAGGTGGAAGAATTTTGTAATCATGCAATTAGATACTGCACTGACCATCGGTACATTCCATGTCCTTATTGGAAATGTATGAATGAAAAAACTGTTAATGGTCGAGAAAGTTTGTTCGACCACTTGATGTTTTACGGTATTGATAAAACATATACCGTTTGGACATCTCATGGTGAGAGAAGAGATGAATGTAGCTCAATCAATCTAGGAACTGACTTTAGGTTTGAAGATACAGTGGATGCGGATAGTTTCGGAGATGTACCGTTAGTGGTCTATTGCCTGATAGAAATGTACTGCCTACAAGAGCATATGATGCTAAACAAATACTCAAGTCCATCGGGTTAACACATCAGAAAATTCATGCTTGTCCGGGTGATTGTATCTTATTTCAGAAGGAGTATGCAGACATCGATGAATGTCCAAAGTGTGGGGAGAAGCGATATAAGAAAAATAAATCTCCCGCGAAGGTGATGTGGTACTTTCCAATAATACAAAGATTTAGGAGAATGTATAGTAGCGTTGTGGATGCTAGACATTTAACTTGGCATCATGATGATAAAATCAAAGATGGAATGTTAAGACACCCTGCTGATTCACCCCAGTGGAAGACATTCGATGTCAGGCATCCAGAATTTAGCAACGAGCCATGACACTTGCGTCTTGCACTCTCAACTGACGGAATGAATCCATTCGGTATCCAAAGTACCAACCACAGTACATGGGCAGTGATTATGTTAGTTTATAACCTTTCACCCTAGTTGTGCATGAAGCACACTTACATGATGTTGTCTATGTTGATATCAGGACCCAAACAACCTGGTAATGACATAGATGTACATTTGGCTCCTTTGATAGAGGACTTGAAGCTCTTGTGGGATGAGGGTGTCGATGTGTATGATGCTTATAGAAATGAGAATTTCAAGTTGAAGGTTATGTTGTTTGGAACTATCAATGACTTTCCCGTTTACGGGTATCTATCTGGATATATAGTGTGAAGGGGGGCGATGCATGTCCTTGTTGTACCAAGAAGAAACATCACATTCGCTTGAGTCATTGTAGGAAGATCGTTTATATGGGACATAGGAGATGATTGGACCCAACACATAAGTACAGAACAATGGTCGATTATTCGATGGCACAATCGAGAAAGATGAAGCACCACATTTATTGTCAGGTTCGGATGTATTGAATGAAATGAAGAATATCAACACACAGTACGGAAAACACTTCGCAAAGAGTGTCCCCACTAGCGGTTGGAAGAAGGAATCAATTTTCTTTCAATTGCCCTATTGGAAAGAGTTGTATGTTAGACACTTCATTGATCTAATGCACGTTGAGAAGAACATTTGTTCCATCTTGCTCAATACTCTGCTAGCTGATAAGGAGCCCAATGATGGTTACAATACAATAATGGATATGATTGATATGGGAATAAGAGCAGAACTAAAACCTGTGCCTAGAGAAAGGTGAGCACCGTTCTTACCTCCTGCTGCACAGACCTTGTCCAACAATGAGAGAAAAAAGTTACTTCAGACACTAAAGGATGTGAAAGTACCAGAGGGTTATTCGTCCAACATACAGACACTTGTATCAGATGATGGCGTGAGACTGATGAATCTGAAATCGCATGACTATCATGTCATCATGGAGATTTTCTTGCCCATTTCAATATGTTCTATCTTGCCTGAAAATGTGTGCATAACCATAACAAAGTTATGTTGGTTCTTCAAGGTCATAGATCCCAAAAAATTGCTTGGTTTTCATATAACTTACCTATAAGTTTTTAGAATTTTAGTATACATATAAATTACCTATGAACAAATTGTCTACACATTTGTAATTTTCATATGCAAACAAATTACCTACACAAATAATTCTCTAGACAACTTACATTTTCGTAGAAAATTATATTTTTAGTTTTGAAATGATTTACAAACAAATTTACCTATGAATGAAAATTTTTACATTATTAGAAAATTTTGTAAGTAAGTTATAGACAATCCTTATTATTTAATAACTAAATTGTGTCCATACAAGAAAATTTTGTAAGTAACTTATAGACAATTCTTATTATTTAATTGTTGGACGATGAAGATAAAAAAAATTGTGTGCATAAACGTACTTAAATTACCTTTTCGTACAACATATCAAAACGAAATGAACATAATTTTTTGGACGGAGGTATTTTTGAGTAAGTCTCCCATGAACCAGGTTCATGCCATGAACTTGGATTACTTGACCCATTAAACTTATTTTCAACATATTTTTCTAAACCACTAAACTGACCCGTATTATACCCTGGATAAGGTCAAATACCATAAATTAAAAATCAAGTTCATAGCATGAACCAGGTTCATACAAGTTTTTGTCGGTATTTTTTTGGAAAAGTGTGTCAACAATATTTTCTTCAATCTAAAGACAATTCATTCTGCGTGCACGGACGACTGGTTCAATAAAAAGACATTTCATTATTTTAAAATGGACAAAGCTCTTATTCATGATATGACATATGCTGGCCCATTAATTTGAAGATAATAAAGTTGAATAAGGTTAAATTACCCAAACTTCTATTTTGAATGACAATTTTTTTTAACACAATACGACTTTGAATATTAGGGACAGCTTGATTTGTAATAAAGAATGTAAATGACAATAATATATGACAATAATTATGAGACCAACTTATTAAATCTAGCCTATATTTTTTATTTTTTTACAATTTTATTACATACTTATTTTTTCTCTTAAATTTTAGTATATATTTTCATTTAATATTTAAAAATATTTTGATTCACCATTTTTGAAAAGGTCCTTCTGATATGGTCGTCGGAATCCACTTGTCTTGTATCACCACCTAATATTAAAAAACGCATGATATAAAAGCATCTCGGGTCATTATTTTCTAATTTTAAGTGGTGATATTTTTATTTTTTTTTAATTTAATATCAACATATCAACAAGATAAGTTAACTTCGACGATCACATCAGACGAACTTTGACGAAAATAGTGACCCGACATATTTTTAAGTATTAAGTGAAAGTATGTGACATATTTGAAGAGAGAAAAAAGTATGTGCTAAAATTGATGAAAAACAAAAAATATGTGCTAAATTTAATAATTCGGCCTAGTTATGAAAGTAGTGATTAATGAAATCACTTTAAATTTTAAAGTGTTGATCCTTACCAACCAGTGTTTTAAAAAATCGGTAGAATCGTGTTGGAAAATTGAGACACGTAATACATGTGCAACGGAAATAAGCAGTTCACCAACAACGAACAGTTAATTGCATAATCCTTACAGTAATTCGTAGACAGATTTCTCAACTATGGTATCCACGTAATCCCCTGTTCAAGGACTTGCACAGATTTGTCAGCGTTGAATTCCGAGATGAATTTGCTAGGAAAATTATAACTCTAGATTTTATGGAGGAAATATGAACTCACGTATTATGAATTCCCAAGAGCTCATATATATAGGAGAGACTCAGCTTAAATATTAAGCTAACCTGATTGGGAAATAAAAATCCCTAATCTTTATTTAAATAAATCTCTTAGATTTATTTCTCACATATAAAATCTCTGCGGATTTAAATACCATATATGTCAAATCTCTACGATTTGATTCCATATATATTAAATCCTATAATAACATTCCATATATTATTATTGGGAATTCCTAATTAGTTAAATCCAATTTAATTAAACATTAATAATAATTAATTCCAAATTAATATATTATTAATTAATTCTCCATAAATTAAATATTAAATCCAATTTAACATTTAATCAACCAACTATAATCTGTAAAAGGGAACAACTTGTTGTGTGACCCATAGGCCCTCATATATCGAGCGATTGGTCAAACTAACAGTCTTAATTGAACCATAGATAATAAATCAGACATTCTCAATATATGAGGTACGTTGCGAGAAACGTGCAACTACCTGTAACTAAAACATGGGCTATTGCGATTTCCTCCTTTCATTCACGAATACTCGATTAGTCTTGAACATGATGAAGTGTCTATCCAAATAACTTAATCAATTTATCTCTAATCACTAATTGATCACTCGTCTCACACTTGGCCACAAAGTCCAAGTTGACGTGCATTGACCAATGACTTTAATCCAATTATGATAAGAAGATGAGTATTCTCTCTAAATCCACTTTGAGGAATGAATCATTTTCTTGGCTCAACTACCACGCACATGCACTTCGTGATGAACCCAATACAAGCCGTATTTACCCATGGAAGGGTGCAAGTGTTGGTCATGGTCAAAGTTCATCACTCCACACATGTCGTGCGTATTGACCTCAAATCAAAGGAGTATAACATAGCTCTCACTAACCGAGACACCCGTAGACACATATAGTGGAACTACATCAAACGGTTTCTCGGATGGGTATGCCAATACCCTCTAAGGTATTTGTGAATTCATCATGAGATACCTAGTATCTCGTAGTAAGTGAGATCTTACTACACTCTCTAAGAGTATGATGCAGATCGCACACCAATCTCAATTGCATCATCAATATTTCATTCTTGATGATCCTTGATTGGGGCCATTTGAGAATTATGCTTAAGTCATCTGAGTTCTCACAACCTCAATGACTCTTGGGAACACAGATAAGAACAAATGCAAACAATCAAACATAATATTCTAATAAGTGCAACGCCATATATTTAATATCAAATAAATAATAATATTAAATCAACACTGAATATTATTTGAGTATTATGTCCTTACAATGGATTGTCTCTAGGACACTAACACTAACAAATCCGGTTGAACCGGTCGAACCGTGAACCGCTCATGTCAACGGTCCAATTACTCCTTAAAACGGTTAATCTAGTTTTATTATTTTATTTATTAAATCACTTTTTTTATTTTTTTTTATTTTTTAAATCTCTCTGTGTAATGTTATTGTCTTTATAGCATTATCATTTTCTCTCTCATAAATTCATTTCACAAGTCATCAACTTCATTTAATATTTTTACCGTCATCCCACGTTGTGTGGAATTAATCCACAACGTCATAATCTTTGATCTCCAAACTCTATTGTATTTATTTTAATATAATATTTATAAGTTATAAATGAGTATAATTTTAATTTTTTAATGTAACATACAAAATATAAAAGAAATATGTATAAATCATTTTAACTGTTGAACCGGTCCAACCGGTTGGACCGGCAACCAATGCCTAGATTGGTTTGATCACCGGTTCAATTATGAAAATACTATTACCAACAATAATAATAGTGATGTATGGTAAAAATGGTGCACACAATACTTTATCTAATATATTTGGTTAATTATATTGTTGACATTAAAATAATTAATTTTATTATAAATGCGAGATGAAATGTAGTTTAAAAATTTGTCGGGCTCATTCATTAATTTTGAGATACGAAGGCACTATTCAAGAAACGAAAGTCATGTAGCAAATACATTTTTTATTTATTTCATGGCTAGATTTTGTATGTCTGTTCAAGACTTGCAGATGTATTTATAGTGTATTTTAAGCGTCAAGATCTTGTTATCTTTGAAAAACGCGATTTATTTATCGTAAAACTGCAATTTATTAATATGTGAACATAGTTGCACGCTTACATTTTGGAATAGTTCTTGCACGTTTTTATTTTATATAATTAGACATTTTAAAATCACTATAAAAAACTTGTTAATCTTGGCCGGATCATATGAGATACAATCTAATTTCATTATCATTCTTCGCTTTCAAACTCCCCAACCAATCATGACCTTAATAAATAAGAAATTGATCAAACGTTACCCACTTGAGAAGTACATCTTGATTATTTTTCATTCTTTTTCTATTTTTTTTTTCATTCTTTACAATTTTACCAGTTAAGCGCTTTCTTAACTTAAGTTCTCTGGATAATCACAAAGATTGAGAATGTTGGCCTTATAATTAGAGCTGATAATTCGGGCCGCCAGGCCAAGGCAAGCTCAACGGGCCAATTGATGTTCTTGGGCTGGGTTGGGCTAACCCAAATTCTCCCTGGGCCTATAAAAATGTAGCCCTGAGCTAAATTTATTTTTTTGAAGAAAAGAATTTGCATAAAAAAATTATTTTAAGTGAATATCTTTCTCACATATAAGGATTGTGTTAAATCGAAATACATAATTTAAAAATTGATTTTCAAATGCTTTAAATTAATAAGCTATATTTTAAAATATAAATTTCAAATTAGATAAAATCCTTCAACATAACACAATTTTATAAAATACAAAGTCTAATTCTTAATAAAAATAATAAATTTTTTATTAAAAAATTAGGATATATTAGCCCACGGGCCAAATTGACATGAGCACATTAGGCCCACAGGCCACATGAGTCGGGCCAAATATAATTTGGACCTATAATTTTACAGTTCAACCCATACTTACCTTCGCGTTGGTGGGCCAGCCCATCGAGCTGGGCTCAATTTGTCGGCTCTACTTATAATTAACATTTGTCATCAATATGGTTTTCAATTGTTCCTATTTATGGGTGATTTGGTATGGTATACCAAAAAACAGTTTCATACAGTATAATCTGCGGATACAATTAGCACATGGGAAATATCTATAGATATGAGTTGGTCTTACATAATTTACTTTGCAATTGGATTCACAATTATCACTTTAAAGCAAATTCACTATTGCTTTTTAATGAAACAACTGATAATATCAAACTAGCTAGTACATTTTAATGGATCAACTGATTTTTATTTAAAAATACAAATAAAATGTAAATCAATTTTTTACGATAGTACTGATTTATATAAGATTTTATCTATTGAGTATTGATATATATAAAATGAGTAACGATATGTTTAATTGTCCAATGGCAAAATTGATGCACAACAACAATTTTTTGGTAATACGTTTTAGTTGGAGTACATACAAGTGTAATCTTCTTTTTATCAATAGATGAATCTTTATTTTGTACTAATTTAGGGTGTATTTTGAAACATTTAAAAAACTTATTTTCAAATTTATTTCAAAAAAACTATGAGAGAGAATTTTAAAAATAAGTCTTACGAAAATTTATTCAGTTGCTTTTAAATCATGCCTTTAATTTAATTGGATTGTGCACGTGGGAGTGGTCATGGTCCGCCAATGGGTCAGTGATGGAGCTGGGGCTTCATACTTCATAGTGGTGGTTGCCCATGGGAACATCACGTGACAATGTCGACTCTGCCACGTGTCATTCAAGGCATCTATTCAATCTCTCCACCTTTGCAATTGCCAATAACCTTCCTTAAAGAATAAATGAGAAAATGAGACCAAGTTGTTTTTCAATTTTTTTTTTCTTAAAGAATAAATGAGAAACTTCACCTATTTTTTTTTTTTAAGGTGAGGAATAGACGAAAACTTCTTCCCATCTGCGCGTGTCGTTGACCCCTTAGCGAGCGAGTTATAAATTAAAGAATATGTCAAAATAACAGACACTTATAAAAGAGAACCAACAAGATTCAATTTTCAATACAAACTTCTATAATATTTTTAATAGAAATTGTCTCACTTAGGGCTCGAACCTGCATTCATATTACCTTGGCTTAAAAATTAAAGAGTTGTTTTCAAGTGAAACTTGTTCGCAATTTAAATTTTATATTATTATATTTATAAATAAATATCACAACATTTATCAACTAATGTTACTATACTTATAAATCGATATATTAAATATTATGTGTATTAATTTATAAAAATAATAATATTGATTTATATATGTTATGATAACAAGTTAATAATATGTACAAGTTTTTGCAAAGGAATTTGTGAAAAATAAAATTGCTTTTTTAACTTTCTTTTTCAATATTTTGATGAGTAAAAGTGACCCCCACACTCTAATGGAAGGCATAATATCGTTTATGATGACGATAATGTTGATATTTTATTTTATATTCAACATTTTAGATGCATGATACATGTACATGAAAAAAAAAAAAAAACCAATGATCTGTATATACTATATACTGTACATATACCCAATCCCCTACATTATTAACATATATAGATTTTTTTTTGTTGATATGTCATCTTCTCATTTATTTTGATAATATATCATGATTTTAGAAAATATTTATCTAAATGTGATTATATATTATATTATATGGCATGATGTATTGAGTTGATTTAAAATATGTGGGATGATGTGCAAAAAAAAAGTTATAAAATCAGCTCATTAATTTAAAATAATTTCTAAATTAATTAATTTAAGAAAATTAAAGATTGAGTCACATACCTAAAATTAAATTTTTGACTAAAATTAAATTTTTGATTGATAAAATTTATTCAAATAAAAGGCAAAGTATAAGGTGAACAAGTTTCAAGGTGAAACTGATTTAGGGGTGTGACTTATATTATTAAAGGGTGTTAGTTATATAACTGAAGAGTGTGACTTTTTACTATAAAGAGTATTAATTATAAAAATGAAGGGTGTGACTTATATTACAACAGATAGTATAGTCGTGATAACTAAATAGTGTGACTTATATAAATAAAGAGTGTAGTCGTAATAATTGAAGTGTAAAAATGAACAGTTTCACGGTAAATAAATTTCACAGCATACCAACTCCCAATAAAAATATTAATTTTAACTATCTAAAATATTAATGACATATTTTTTATCCCTTGATTAATTTTTATAATATTTATAAAGACAGGTAAATTTTAATGAATTTCAATTCTAGCCATTACATGGAACAAACAATATTACATATTTTTATTATATTCGAGTTTAAACATAACACAAAGTTTTATGAATGACAATTACGCATGAGGATTGTAGCAGCAAATTAAATTCGTTAATGTATAAATAAATTTGTTAATATAATTGGAATAATAAATTCACATAAATAAATTAAATAATATAGTTAAAATACTGCGTAATATGCAATTTATATACTGGTATGATATATATGTATTAAAAACTTGAAAAATAGAACACATGACGAAACGCGAAAAATGAAACACGTTAAATTAACGGAGGAATGGTTCGATTCCCTATTTCATCTTTCATATTTTATTGATGTTTTGCAATGTTGGATTTTTAACACATATTGTTGGGGGTTTAAATAATATCTCACATCGAAAAAATATGGGAGGATCATGAGGTTTATTAGGATGAACACTATCTCAATTGATATGAGACCTTTTGGGAGATGTCCAAAAATAAATCTGTGCGAGCTTGGACCAAAGCAAACAATATCATACCAATGCGGGAATTTTGGTCCATCCAGATTTCTAACAGTGGTATCAGAGTCATGGTCCCAGATGAAACACTGTGGAGTAGTCCCTGGTGTTAAACAAATAAGACGGTGAAGTCTTGGTGAAAAAAAGGGAGTCTCTATGAACTAGGCGGTGTTGACCTAGAGCGGGTCGTTTGAGGAGAGGTTCGGTGGTCTTTATTTGAGGATTGTTGGGGTTCAAACAATATCCCACATCGAAAAAATATGAGAGGACCATGTGTTAGGCGGTGTTGACCTAGAGTGGGTCGTTTGAGGGGAGACTCGGTAGTCTTTGTTTGAGGATTATTGGGGTTCAAACAATATTCCACATCGGAAAAATATGAGAGGATCATGGAGTTTATTAGGATGGACACTATGTCAATTGATATGACATTTTGAGAGATGCCCAAAAATAAATCCGCGCGGGCTTGACCCAAAGCGGATAATATCATACCAATGCGGGGATTTGAGTTCATCTATGTCTCTAACACATATATCTAAATATAATGGTTCGTAAAATATGTTTTATTATTTTACGTATTATCTATTCATATTGTGAAATAATATATATATATATATATATATATATATATATATATATATATAAATAGGAGTCAATTACTACTATGAAGGCGATCTCATTTCGTTTTTCAAGACCAACCAAACAAGACCCCTAAGCTCGATATTACAACAAATAACTACAACAGTTTATGAAATATTCATTGCATGTCATGATATTACCGCTTGATTTGAGTTTTAATACTTAGACATGTCTCATTGCGAATTAAATTTTAATCTTCGTTGGAATCAAAGGGGATGTTTCCAAAAAATTATATTTTGAAAAAGTGATTAAAATTAGTGATTATAAAAAAATTGATTAATTGTAGAAGTTGATGATGCTTGTAAAAAAATTCAAAGAAAAAATTGATAGTATTTGCAAAAAAAGTTGATAATACTTAAAAAAAATGCTCATGAGCTATCAAAATCACATCTCTATCAACTTTTAGTTTTTAAAAGCTTATTTAATCTAATAAAAGAAAAATAAAACACTTTAAATTGTTTATGTGCACAATTTTAAATAACAATAATCATTTATAATTTTTTACAAATTCCCAAAAAAATGGGATATAAAAAGGAGAAGGGGAATTTTGTTTAGTTTAAAAAAGAAAAAATAATTATAAGCAATGCCAATAATATTTTTTTCATCATCTTTTATCCAGGTTGCAACTTTCAAATGGAAGTTAAGCTAGCTAATCATATGATGTTTCCAAATTTGTCGGATTGGTGCGCTATTGGTAACCCTTTGGCCCAACTCACTAAACGGCATATTTCTCGTCGTTTTGGTTTAATGGATTATACGGCAGTTATGATTAGGGGTGGAGGAAATATCGAAAATTTCGATATACCGCACTTACCTTATCGAAAAATATCGATTTTATCGAAATTTTCGGTACGATAACGGTATGAAAATATAGAAAATTTCGGTATACCGAAATACCGAAATATTTCGGTATACCTAAATATTTTCGATATCTAGGAAAAAAAATTTTAGGAAAAATATCTAAGATATCTGAAAAATTTTAGATATCGAAAATAGATATATTGAAATATTTTCGATCCGATATATATTGAAATTTCAATACGGTATCGATATGTAATATCGGCATACCAAAAATTTCGATATACTGAATTTTCGGTACGACAACGGTATGAAATTTTTTGGTATTAAAAATTTCGATACGATAACGGTATGGCGAGAAAATTTTTGGTATGCCGTACCGTCCACCCCTAGTTATGATACGATACATACGAGTACGACGCCTGTAATAAAAAAAGAAAATTGATATGGCAAAAAAGACAAAATAGAATAAAAATAAAAGTGGGACCCAAAGTTCCTGTCAAAAAAAAAGTGGGACCCAAAGTGAAACAGTGAAGTCGAATCAAATAATTCGTGGGTGTAAACGTGTTGGGTACTTATTGGGTGCATGAGGATGACTATTTGCCTGCTTCCGGATAAGCACGCCACCTGCCCCACCTATGCACTATTTTATTCCATTAATTACTCGACTCTCCAGAGACTTCTTTTACTTTATTTATAGTCAAATTAATAAACCTAATAAAACTATAAAACGTCAAATATATTACTCACCCCATTTCTCCATTTCTTTTTTCATTCGCGCCATAATAAATTTTTTATTTTTATAAATGAAAAAAATAATTTTACTATTCATAATATTTATCCTTACTTTTCACGTAATATTACAAAAAATATCACTCATTACTTCATTTATTATTTCACATACTATTTTTCTCTCAATCAATATCCACAACTTCCCTTCATTTTAATTATTTTATTATTATTTTAAAAAAAATCTTATTGTAGGATGAAGGTCAAATATTCTACCTCACCAAATTCGTCAATACTACTTCCTCACTCAGTGATAAGATATAAATATATTTTACCTCACCTAACTCGTCTGTAGACTCTGTACTCTGCCTTATCTTATACTAGTTCAGTAATTTTACATTATTTTAAAATTAATTTCTATTTTTATTTATTTTATTTTATTTTATTTATGTATCTTTTCAAGAAATTAAAATTAATTTTTTAACTTGCTGCAGTAAGTCACAATATAAGTAATCACCACGTATATAATTTTTTTTTTTTTGTAAAATTTCTATAAATTAGGTCTATACATAAATTATATTATTGATATGTATAAAAATTATCACTCTTATGTACAAAAACTTTTACTATTTAAAAGTATAAAATATTTTTTAAATAATTATTATTTTTGTGCATAATAGTGATAATTTTTATGCATAAAATGAAAATTTTTATAAATAACAGTGATATTAAAAACATCGAGTTCACGGTAAACTCGAGTTCACATAATATCTTATCTTTTTCCTTTAGTTACAAAACGTCACCTAAATTTTTTTATCCTAATAATTTTAAGTCGGTATTTTTATGCGTATTTTTTTTAGGAATGAAGAGTCGTTTCTGCGTATTTTTGTTTATTTTTTAATTTTCAGGTCAATTAAGACCCGATAAATCGACTTGATTTATTTTATCTTTTAATATCTAAGTTGTCTTTAAACCCAAAAGAGAAACCCAATACAAAACTCAACCTAAAATTATTAGGATTAGAAAAGTTCAGACAACGCTTTGAAATTAAAGAGAAAAACAAAATAATTACACATGTGGTGGTTATCTGTTTGGTGACTTGCTGCAGCTAGGGGTGATCATTAATTTACAAAAAAATCCCCGCACTGAGCCGTATTGCATCGCCATTGATAAGTTTTTACAATAAACTACGGTTAATTTTTTTATGTAAAACCTGCAACCGAACAAAGTCAGTGCAATTATAATTTTTCTTTGCAAATCGCTCTGACCGCACCGCCAAATTGAAATAATAATTTACTATTCAACGTGCTAAATTTATACTCATTTTTTTGACTAAATTTACAAGAAAACAAATCATCTTCATGATTTTTTAACTCTCAAACTTAACTTTTACATATAACAAGCTCATATATTGAAAACTTACAAGATTAAAATAAAAAAGTCAAAACAATCAGGATCAATTCCAAAACGATTCAAGGTTACCCGACTACAAAAATTTTGATCCCTATGAATTGAAAATAACGTGAAAATTGGACTGCACTCTATATGAATATGCAAATGAGCATAAATGAATGCATGTATTTTTTAAAATATCTCATTCTTTCGTTCGATCAAATCAAAATCAACGATGACATGTAGTCTATTTATAGATACGCCCATTAGGTGAGAGACGTACTGACATTTAATTCAGGCTCATAATGACAATTAATGTCATTCATGAAAATTTATTTTCATTTTGAAACATCTTCAGTAATGACATTTAATGTCATAGTGTTACAATCTGATTTGAAATGTCAATGAATCTGAACATTTCGAACGTCTACGTTTATTACGATTCAAAATCAAACTCGTGCGATAATTAACTCTCGGAAAATTCCCCCATTTTCTAACAAACAACACTTTAATTCTTAAAGAGCCCGTTTGTTTAGTGGTATGAGATATGAAAAGATATGAAATCATGTGATACATTTTACTTACCCATATGATATTTGACTTTTCAAGTGTTTGTTATGATGTATTCAAATCATGATTTATTTTATTTCAACCGTTTGTTAAGATTGATAAAAAAAATGAGAATTTACTTGATAAATATTAATTTGACTATTATACCTCCTTGTTACATATTTTTTTTCCACAATGAATTAAAACAAGGTTATTAGGTCAATTAACACCAAGGGATAATGTTTGGTATTATAAATACCACCTCCTAGGTGAGATGCATAATCATGTGAAAATGGAAAAAAAAATGCGGGCCTTCGGGCCCAAGTGAAAAGCCATCAAACATAACAAACACTTGAAAAATTAGAATATGGTATGTTTTCCTTTCTTTTCCTTTCTTTTCCCAAATAACAAACGGACTCAAAGTGTATTGTGACGTCTTAACTTCGTGATTTAATTTCCCACTCACTTATATTCGAGTCATCATTTGCTGTGAGGTCATGAGTTCGAGTCACTACTACTTATACTGTAAGGTCATGAGTTCGAGTTACCATTTGACTTAATAAAATAAAATAAAATAATAATTACATATATATTTAATCTTATTAAATAATAATTAAATATATATCACAAAATAACCCGCAAAACTTACTGCCTCAAAGACGAGATTAGAATTCGGATTTATAGATTTATTCTTATACTCACTTTTCTTATTTGTTTCTCCATTAAATCTATTTTCATACTCTTTCCGTCCCAAGATGACTGCAACAATTGACTTTTTACATGCAATTTTACGAGCGAATTTTATATTAGTAGTTGAAATGATAAAATAATTTTTAAGGAGTGATATGATAGATAAAGGACTTATCTATTATACCCCTTCTTAAAATTAATTTTATCATTTCAATTACTTATAAAAACTTCATTTCATGAAAAAAACGATGTAAAAAATCAACTATCTGAATCATCATCCGGGACGGAGAGAAATCTTTTATGGAAATATGCATTTGATCTTAATCATCCAACTATCACTTAATTAATTCAATTATCATTGTACTTTACTAAAAAATAATCACTTTATTTATAAATGAACCCCACAATATTCTAAAATACTCTAAATTTATATATTTTATCTATTTTATTTTTTAAATATTGTGCAAAAAAAAATGGACATAATTTTGGTGTCCTAAAACAAACATGCCCTTAATTTTCCTAAATAATTTGAGTCGCACGTGTCTCCGAAGATAAGACCATTTTTTGTCCACATCCAAAATCCCAAGGACGAAGCGAATTTCCCAACTTACCCTTACCCTTCTATAAAACCAGCACCTCACTCTTCTTCTCCTCCATCAAATAAACTACCTCTCAAATCTCTCTCTGAAGAAAAGAGGAATATCACCGTGAAAAATCAAATAATAAATCAATCAATCAATTTACATCTAAATATGAGTTACATGAACAGAGTGTGGGCGGCCGCCAGCGTCTCCGTCGTCAACAGCCACTCCGATCAGGGGCAGAAGCTCAAATCAGGCCTCAAATCCTTCAATCACGGCAAGCAGCGCTTCTTCTCCTCCGGCAGCGCCGTCTTGGATCTCCGTCCAATCGCCGGCGTGCAAAACTCCGATTCCGGCGATTTTCTATCTTCCGGCGGCGACGACGACAGGAGGAGTCAGGCGGATGAGTCTCTCCGGTCAGTCATGTACCTGAACTGCTGGGGACAGGGCTGATCGTGAAAACCATGTGACCGCAAGGGTACGATAGTAAACTTTTGGTGTTGACTCGGCTGACTCGGTTTGTTGAAGTGAGCGTGCTAAGTTAGCTGAGTTGAGTCGGGGTTGTGTGAGGAAGTGAGTGGGATCGGGGGTTTGGGATTCGCATGGATTTGATACCGAGGTCCTTGAAATGAGAGATTTTGAAAGATAAAGGATCAACTGTAAATTCTTTAAATTTGTGTATATGACTTGTCTCCCGGAAAATGGAAGGGCCAATGAAATGAATTTGGTGCAAAACTATTTTCTGGATATTGCTTTTATCATTTTCTCGTTAGCATATCACAAGTTGTGCTCGATCTAAAATAAATAATAATTACCCTTAAAAAATTAAATCAGTACACTTGATTTATTGTGAAATTGAAACTGTAAATAATATTTAAATTGCAAATATGTTTGTTGTGGGGTTTGTTTGCAAACCACAAGTGTCAAATCTGATTAATACATATAACAAAATACAGGACGTCCAAATCGTGAGCTTGATTTAATCCATAATCGATCATGTTGACTATAAACAGTGTATATTACAATTCAGAATATTATATATATATATTGCATCCCAAAATGAAATAAATGTCACTACTATATATAGTTTAAAAGAAAAATTATTTATTATTTGGACGTTCAACCTAAGTTATGTTAAATAAATAATTTAATTAATTATGGATTGAATTTTTTAAGATTTTGATTTGAATTTGTTAGTTACAATTTAGGGTTTATGATCTAAATGCCCGTAAAATCACTTTAATTAAGCTGAGTTTGTAATATATAATTTTCAAAATTGTTGTGGGTGAGCAACTGTGAGATTGTAATATGCAAGTAAGTTGAGTGAAAATTTTAAGTAGCTTTTATATTTAAATTCGGGAAGGTTTAGCTCGAATCACTATGGTTATGATTATTTTGGGTTTTAAGTGGTTTTTTCTTTTAATAAATTTCATAATCATGACCATAGTCGGACTTTGATTTCCTCTACAGTTCTAAAGACACAACTGTCTTCATCGCACATATCGCGTATCATCGCCTCTTATCCTTAGGTTATCTTTTATTGTCATTCTTTGTAGCAAAACATTCCATATAATTGTGATAACTCTTCTAGGGGCAACATTATTCCAAATGTTTTTGTAAACAAAGATAAGTTGATATTTAAACTCATGATTTTGGTTTTAAAATTAAATTAACTTAGAAATTTTATCTCATTATGAATTTTTTTAGTTGTAGATACCAAAAGAAAAAATCATTATCTACATCTCTATATTATATTCTAAATATATTATTCCGATCTTGTTTTCAGAATAGATTTGAATCACATTACTTTTTTCAAAGAATACACTATTTCTTCTATAAAAACACTATTTTATTCTTCCATTAGGACACCCTTTTGTTTTTCAAATTATGAGCACCCAATTTGTTCATTTGTTACATTTCTTGCAATTTGTCACAATTTCGTGAGATTAATGCTAACTTGCTAAGTTTATTTTAAACCTCTTAATTTTATTTTTTTACAAAATTTTTAAACCTCTTATAAGCTCTAACAACTTATAAATTAATTTAAAAACTTATAAGTTGTAATTTTTAAGTAGTTCATAAGTTGTTAAAATATTTGGTTAATTAAACTTATAAACTAATTTAAAATAAATATTTTTTTAATTTAAAATTTTAATATAAAATAATTATTTTTTTATTTTTTATTATGAGGTAGGGTTGGGGGATGGGCGGCAATGTGGAGGGATGGATGGGGTTGTGATATATATATATTTTTTTTGTTGAACTTATAAGATGTAAATAATTTATTTTAAGATTTTATAAGTCTTTTAACATCTTTATTTCCCAAATAAATTTACAAAGCTTATAAGCTCCTAAGCAACTTATGATCTATTTTAAGGAACTTATAAGCTGAGCCAAACATGCTCTAAGTATATAATTCACGTTTGGTGCATGTCAATACTTGGGAGTTGTGTTTTTCTCGAAGTGAATTGTTAATCTAAAGATGACTTCTTTACTTCTGGTTGATTGATTTATAGAAAGAAAATAAAAATGATTTATCATTCAGTAGTATTAATTTACATGTATGCAAGAGAATAATTGTGCAGTTTGATTTACATGTTAAGTGTAATTTTGAAGGTATTTAATATATAATGGTATACATATAATTTATATATCCACTTTAAAACTCTAGCCATCAATATTAATAATATCTTTAAAATACTATAACTTATAAACTAATGTGTTTCCTAAATAGTTTATTTACATTCCCTATGTATTTTTTTTTTAAATTTTATCTTTGTAAGAAAAGAAATAATTGAATATAATCATGTAAATTACACGTTTTGTTGTTAATTGAATATATTATATATATTCACACCTCACACCCAATATTCACGTTTCGTATATTTAATCCCTCACTCATATTTACGTTTTGTATATTTGAAATTCTTTTAATTTGATGAATTTGTTAATATGATTTGTGTTATATATTTAATATGATTTCATTTTTTATATTACAGGTAGTATTGAGGTAATCTGATGCAATTATTTTAATTTGATGAATTTGTTAATCTGATTTTGTCTTGTATATTTATTTTGCTTTTATTTTTTATATTACAGGGAGTATTTGAATTTGTACATCTGATTTTGTGTTGTATATTAAATCTGATTTTGTTTTTATATTGCAAGGAGTAATGAGGTAAGTAATTTGAAAATTAAAATTTGTTATAAATGTTTATTGTAATTGTGTAATTATTTTGTATATTATTTGGAGTTTTTTTATATGGTAGAAAATATTAAAATAAATAATTTAAATTTTGAATTGATTATAAATATTTATTGCAATGATATAATTATTCTTTATATTTCAAACCAAGATGAATCCAATAGTAATATCATCATTATCACCATACTGAATCACAATATTTTTATCACTGGTTTAGCGGCCGTAAAATATAAAACATACTAGACAAAAACTCGAATGAACATGGTTCATGCTATGAACTTGGTTTTTAATTCATGTCATTTGACCCTACCCAGGGTATAATACGAGTCAAGTTTAGTGGTTTAGAAAAATGTATTGAAAATGAGTTTAATGGATCAAGTAATCCAAGTTCATGACATGAACCTGATTCATGGGAGACTTACTCAACATACTATTATATATTCTCTCCGTCCCAAACTAAATGGTAATTTGATTGTTCATAAGGATTTAGTGGAATATTGATAAAGTGGTGGGGTAGAAAAAATTGTTTATTAGTATTTTGTATGATAAAGTGATAAAGTGATCGGTAATTGGAGGTAGAAAGAGTTTTTTATTAATATTTTATATGATAAAGTGATAAAGTAACTTTACCATTAAATTTGAGATAAAAATAATGAATATTTTACCATTAAGTTTGAGACGGAGGGAGAAATTAATATGATGAAAAAAAGCAAAAAATGCCACTATCAATCTAACTCAAGGCCACCAAGGTAGAGTCCTCCTTAATGGCCTTGCGACTATCATCCAAAAATCTTAGGCGATGGTGCAAGTCAATCCTCTTCCGCATTATCTTTATCATTAAGTCCACAATTTACCTTTACATCTACGTGTTCATTAGTTAATTAATTTGAAATTCAGTGTCAGATTAATGTGTTTCGCAGCATAAGTGCTGAAATAAGTTTACCAATATATAATATTAAAATTAAAATTAAAATATATAGACAATAGAAATACTATTTTTAATCCAAATACGTGCTAATATTAATTATAATCTACAATAGATGGATGTATCATATTAAAAATTAAATAAGTGATGATTGAGATATAAGTTAAACTCATAAATTATTTGAAAGATCAAGATTATGTTTAAAAAATGAAAAAAAGAGTTAAATATTAAAATACCATAAAAAATTTATGTTATTCTTAGAGTTTGAACTAGAGAGTTTATTTAACTTAAGAGCTTATCTTCCGGTTTATCAGGAAGTATCATATCACCTCACAAACACAAAACAAAAAGCATACATATACACATCAATACACCACTTAATTTGATTTCATTTTTTATATTGCAGGAAGTATTGAAGTAATCTGATGCAATTCTTTTAAATAAATTTTTTACTCTGATTTTGTGTTGTATATTTAATATGCTTTGGTTTTTTATGTTGTTGGGAGTATTTAAATTTGGTAATCTGATTTTGTGTTGTATATTTGATCTGATTTTGTTTTTATATTGCAAGGAGTAAATAGGAAAGTAATTTGAAGTTCTGAATTAGTTATAAATGTTTATTGCAATTGTGTAATTATTTCGTATATTGTGGGGAGTTTTTTGGTAAGGAATATTAAGGTAAGTAATTTGAATTTTGAATTGATTATAAATATTTATAGTAATTATGTAATTATTTTTTGACAAAAACTCGTAATAGACGGTCTCATACATGAGACGAAATATTAACACCCACTCTTCCCAAATTGTTAAAACGTCAATGCCCAAATTACACTTCGTCTCATCGTGAGACGATCTCACGCAAAAGTGTCTCTTATTTTTTATATTGAAACCAAGATGAATCCAATGGTAATATCATCATTATCATCATACTGAATCACAACATTTTTATCACTGGTTTTGCAGCCGTAAAATATAAAGCATGCTATTATAGGATTAATATGATGAAAACAAAAAAGTTCCACTATCAGTCTAACTCAAGGCCATCAAGGTAGAGTCCTATCATCCAAAGTCTTTGGCAGTGGTGTGCAATCCATTTCTGCATCATCTTTATCATCTAAGTCCATCCATGATGTAGCAGCGGAAGCATATACGAGTATTATCAGTTGATTCTTAGAATATCCTAATGAATACACAAACGTGATTAAAGTTTAATTTCATTGATTCATTACGAATACCGAAAGAAAAACGATAAATACACGAACAAATGTGTAAACCGATAAATACTATCTCGACTTCATTTCCATCAATCCACCTTAACATCTACTTTCACATTAGTTAATTAATTTGAAATTCAATGTCAGAGTAACGTGGTTTCGC
Source organism: Stenogyne calaminthoides (assembly GCA_037126765.1). NCBI lineage: Eukaryota > Viridiplantae > Streptophyta > Magnoliopsida > Lamiales > Lamiaceae > Stenogyne > Stenogyne calaminthoides. The sequence continues at coordinate 79,272 of JBBCBC010000146.1, forward strand.
CACATACACTGAAACAAATCTATCAATACATAATATTAAGATTAAGATATATTGACATTATAAATACTATTTTCAACCCATATACGTGCTAATATTAACTATAATCTACAACAGATGGAGGAATCAGATAAAAAATTAAACATTGGATGATTGAGATGTAAATTAAACTCATAAATTATTTGAATGACCAAGATTATTTAAAAAAAAAAGAATGATTAAGATTTAAATATTGAAACAACATATATAACTCTTCATACTATTCTTAGAATTTGAATTAGAGACTTTATAAGAATAGACGGTGATTCACCTTTATTAGATTAAGAATATGTTTTGGGATTAAAATAATTTTAACTATGCATACTATAATTACTATGATTTTGCAATAAATATTTTTGAATGGCGACCTCTTATTTACAATTTTCCTCTATATAAATAACTAAAACACTATTCAATAATCCAACCATTCATTAAAAATATCACTTTTATAAAATGAAATTCTCTATGAAAGTTGTGTTCTTCCTTCTTTTCATAACTGCAAACATTTTCCAACAATTTTCTCTAGCATGCTTTCTCCAAAAGAAGCACCATGTTCATGTAATCAACAATCTCCCATCCGATAGTCAACTATTGAAGGTGCATTGTGCTTCTGGGAACGATGATCTCGGGTATCATTTTCTTGGTGTAAATCAAGATTATAATTGGGGCTTCTGTGATAGTCTTTTTGGGTAATACATTGTTCTTCTGTCATTTGTGGTGGGAGCAAAAAGATAGAGTTTTTCCTGTTTACAAAGAAAATGCACTAGAATCTCCTCGCTTTAACAACTTTTGGATTATAAGAGATGATGGTATTTATTTTTCCAACAGCAGTCCGACAGAGGATCTGGAAAAATATTATGAATGGAATGTTGGTAGTTAGATGATTATTTGGTTAAACAATATTTGATTATTGAACAATATTGTAGGTGGTTATGCAGAACCAGTTATATAGTTTGAAATGTTTGGTGAAAAAAGAATTTGCTATTCAGTTACTTTTCTGTGCATCAATTGCAGAAAATACAATTAGTACAATTGAATTCAATTTTAATTTGGATACACTCGAAACCCTAATCCCTAAACAAAGAACCCTAAATCATATATGAACCATTCGGGCCGGGTGAACCATGAACCACTTGGGCTGAGTGAACCATGAACCACTCGAGCCGGTTTTGGGTCCTGGTCGAAAAAAAAAAAATTAAATCTGAAATTAAAGTTAAAAGAAAACTGAAATTGAGAAAAAAAAAAAAACTAAAACTGAAAAAAATTAGAATAAGAACTCCTAAAATTAAATTGCACAAATAAAATTGGTGCATGAGGTGTACAGGAGAATTTGTCTGTGCTATTTTGTATTTATACAATAATTAAATAAATAATGTAATTGTAATTTGACAATTTCATTAATTAAGCAAATTAAACAAGATTAAGGATTTTGATCGGTTTTTTTTTTTTTGCGTGGACCAATAGAACAGACAATTTTGTTGCTCATAAACTGGCTCAGTTTGCTAATTATTATTGTTGTGAGACTGAGTTTTTTTCTCTTATCAATTTCTATTGTTGTTGTTACTATTGCTGAGGTCAATAGAAAAAATAGAAAAATAAATTACCTTATCAATAAAAAAATTCTATTTTTTTTTACATTTTTAATGTCTAGGATGAATATTTTCGATGAGGAGGTCTTTCAAACTTCCGGTTAACTATTATAAATAACATACACCTTCCGTCCCAAACTCAATTTAATATTTTTATAAATAGTAATAAAATAATTTTTTCTCTTTTATATAATATCCTTCAAACACATCAATATTATAACTGATGTCATTACTTTTTCAATACTAAAATCAATTTTATCTCATTTAATTTATAAAAATGTCACTACTTACCATTTAACACCTCTCAAAAAGAAACTTTATCACTTTTAATAATAACTAGAAATCTACCACGTGCTTCGCACGTTGCACGTAATTTATCTATATAATAACTATAGTGTTTATCGTCAAGTTTTTACGTGTATATACATGTTTGTAGATTATATATATATATATTATTTGATTGTTGTTGTATATCCTGAAATGATATAAATTTTAACGAATTAAGTATCCATGTAAAATATTAATCAACACCAGCGCCCTATATCCTAAGGACCTAAACTGGGTACATTGGCTAGCTTCTTTGGTAATTTATATAACAATAAGTGAATGCATATTTATATATAAATATATTTAAATTTTCTAAAAGAAAAGGAGTGAGCAAGTGAGAAACAGATTATACCTCCGAAGTTCTCTGCAAAAAGACAGCTAAGTATATGCATAAAAGCATTTTTGCATTATATATAATGAAATATGGTAGTATTGGTGCATACATATGTTTTGCATACACATAAAAAATGCTTTACACATATATATTATTTAATTCATGAAAAAACTAAAGATTTTAGTGAATGCAACCAAACTATGGTGGAAAATGAGAGAATCATAATTGGAACAAAGAACAGAGACAACACAAAATGGAATTTCATATATATACTCGATATTACAACTGATTCACATATATATGTGCTACTTATTTCATAGAAATATCAAATAGATGTTAGGGGAAAAAAATAACCTAGAAGAGGTGAGATTTGAGGTGGTTTCGCCAATTTACTTCCCCATGTTAATGTTCTGGGCATCCAAGCTCCCCTTCAAGCTCCCTACAAGTAGTGTAACAAATCACCATTTAATATGAAGCACTAATCGTCAAATCGTAGTCAATTTGAGTGAAACAAATCAAATGCTTTTACTAGGCAAATAACTTAAAATATTAAACCATACTCTTAGTGCCATCCCTGATCCACAACATGAAGATAAAGCTATTGTTGACAGTGCATCTAATCTCGGATATGAAGTGAACATAACTTATGATTATCAAGGAACATTCTAGAATCGTTGACAATAAAAAGACAAGAGTGTAAAACCATAATTTTTATCTATTTGGTAGAATCCAGTTACCAGAAGACACAAATCTTACTCTAAAATGACAGAAAACAAAAGCAAAACAGGGAAAAAAACAAATGGAAAGGTATTTATTATTTCATTTCTAACATTCAATTTATGTCTTCAGTCCCCAACATTTGTCTCCCTTACAAGAATTTTTTGTTTCTCATACTATAAGGAATCTTCTATACAAATCCTTTTGCAAAATCAATTCAAAATTTTGTATTTGGTTATGATATAAGTTTTCATCTGTTGGTAAAATTGTTCCTATGGTTGCAATGTACATTGGTTGGTCAATGGTCTGTGTTGTTTTATGCTCTCTTTGGAAAATATATTTGATAAAATTAAATGTTAGTCTTTTTTCTTTTCTCTGAAATGCAGATTGCTGGGAGTGACAAGTTTGCGAAAGTAATTGATTTTATTTGTTGTCAAATTAACAGGGAGACATTGGTAGGTTCTACTGTACATTTTAATTTATCTTTGGAAATGTAAGTTTGTTTCAACTTTCATGTTATTGTTTTATTCTTATTTTCCTCTTATTGCTAAATTTAATAATAAAAACTCGTACGATACGATCTCATAAATGAGACGGGATACAACTTTGCACAAATCAACACCTACCCCTCCCAAAGTGTTAAAGTGTCAATGCCCAAATGTCCCGTCTCACCGTGGTCGCATGCAAGTGTGTCTCAAATTTAATTTTTTATGTCAGGTTGCATATGTTAACAGTGCCTTCTCGCCCAATCCTGATGAGTTAGTCTTAGACCTCTACAATGTAAGTTGTTGTTCTCATGATATCTCTTAAATTATGGGATGATTGATTGTAAAATGACATTATATCTTAGGCAGATGAATTTTTGTGAATTATATCTCAACCAACCAGCTGGGCATATTATGCAAGTTCATTTGCCAATCAATTATCAGAATTCTCAATTATGAGGCCATATAAAGATGTCGATACAAAAAGCAACTCCAAAATTCCATAAAAGGAAAAATCGTATTTTAAACAAAAATGATAACTCCAAACAGCTCTATGTAAATTCATTTCCCTTGTATCTTAACAACACTCCAAAATTAACTCAAAATTAATCAAGAAAGGATTCGAGAAAATAGAAAATATATTTTGACCAGATAAAGGAATAAGTATAAACCTGAGATGAACTACCACTACCTACATCAACACAAATATTTGGAATTAAAATCAGATCACATCAAACAAACTTGGAATTTTTTATTATCTGCTTATGTTCTTAATTTACTGGACAATTCACCATTTAATTTCATAAATCAAGAAGAAGAAAAAATCATGAATTCAGTTTCTGAAACTATTAATTTACTGGACAATTCACCATTTAATTTCATAAATCAAGAAGAAAAAAATCATGAATTAAGTATCTGAAACTAACCTTTCTTAGTTTCCGAAGCCATGTACGAAGAGTCTGCAAGTTGGTTTACAGGACAATTCACCATTTAATTTCATAAATCAAGAAGGAAAAATCATGAATCAGTATCTGAAACTGACCTTTCTTAGTTTTGAAGCCATGTACGAAGAATCTGCAAGTTGGGATGCTCTAAGAAGACGACAACATCGAAATTGGTTAAGCATCATATGCGACGAATAAGAACTTAGAAGATGAAGTGAAGATGACCAGATATCACTTACCGAATCGAACATAGACCGATAATCATTATCTTCGGCAGAAACTCACGTAGAAGTCAAATAGCTTTTCAAATTTTCTAAATTTTCACTTACTAAATCGAACAGAGACCGATAATCGTCATATTCAGCAGAAACTGAAGCAGAAATCTAAAGGACCCTCACTTTCCATTTTTTTTTTATCACTTGTTTTGCCGCTTTTTTCAAGAATTCCCCTAACTGCATCTTCTTGAACCTTCTTAAGAGGTTTGACTTCTCAAACTTTGTTAAGGTCATTCAGGTCCATTTGAACAACACAAATTTTGCACTGCATTATCATAGTTTAAACAACTTGCTATTTATACCTGAGCATGAAAAAAACCTTAACTTTTTTTCTTAATGAACCTAAAAGCACAAAACCAACATAAAGAACGTACAAATCAATTAGAATACTCTGGAATTATCCTATTCACAAAGTTCTTGTAATAATTTTAAGCAACATTAGACTTTACTCTAACAAACTTACTGTGTGTACATATTTTTTCTTAACATCAAATCAAATGAAACAATAATTCTAAATAAAAATGTTTTCAAGATTATAACTATTTTTTTGTTAGAATTCGTAAACAATACTAATGTCATTATAACTAAAATATGCATTTGAGTTACACGGTGCACCTGGTGCACATGAGACCTACCCAAATTCAAGAGATCCTAATTGATAGTTGATACACCAGCAAAATCAATGAAAGCGAGGTCACATGAAAATTGGCCTAAAAAAGAGGGGTTTCCACAAGTTTTCAAACGATAAATAAAAGAGCTAAGACCTGGCAGAATAATTAGCAAATTCACAGCAAAAGTAAAGAGTCATATACCAGCAATTGACCTATTTATCACTTGGTGTAGTTCAAACAACTCTTGCTCCTCTGCTCTATGAGCAAAGGCACCATAAGTGATGAAAAAACAACCAGTGAGACCTATAGTAACATCAAAAGCTTATATATTTAGCAGAAACAATTAGTTTAGGCAAATTGACAAGAAGCACCAAGTACCTGAAAAAGGGTATTAACTTTAGACTTCAAATGTTCATGAATTAGAGAAAACCAAAACTTACACTCAAGAATACATATCCAGATATGTTAATATTGCCCCAGATGTAACAATAATATGACAAGGTAGTCTCTCATTCAAAACAAACAAGCAATTAAATAACAATTTCATTTGCAGAAAATCAGAACTCACCCATCAAGTTTCTGATCTTCACAGGTGTTCCTGAATTCAACACACGCAACCTTCACTCTATGTGCCCCTACGCTGCCATTTTTCCCACAAGATAATTAACAAAAACTATAGCCAGATCTAAAAATTATTGTGCATATCAATTGAATGAGCTGATTATTAAATAAAAAAATGACATCAAATTCAAGTGTGGAATGCATCAAACCATTCATTACCTGGTATTGCTACCTTTAAACTGGTGGACATGTGCATCAATCTGCTTAAAATCTACAACCTGCTGCTTATTACATCAATTGAATTCATATAAAAATAACACCAATAAAAATAGAAACGATTAGTAAAATTGAACAAAAATGAAAATAATCACAGAGCATTAGCCAAATCAGTTTCTGGAGCTGTAGAAGTTGTTCATCTAAGAAAACTCAGTGCTTCTTTAATTGGAAGTCATATTTAGCTTCAAGTACTCTCTACTCATGCTCAAGAGTTGATGTTCTCTACAAAAAATAACCAATCTAATATGACCAACATCAAATTTTGCTCTCGATGTGATATTCATATTAATCCATAACACACAAACTGATGCAGAACAAAACGCAATAAGCAAACAAACTATCATAAAAAAAAAAAGATAACTTGAATTCGGAGATACAATCTCCGAATATATAATTCCTCCAGCCTCAAACAGATCAGCGCATAGCCTTTCCATAATTAAAAAAAAAAGCTCAGATCAAAACGAAATCCAAAAACAGATGCTCTAATACAAGGACAACATCAAATTTGGTTAAAAATCATATCCGACGAAACATAATTTAGAAGATGAAACGAAATTAACCAGAAATGTTTTACCTAATCGAACAGAGACGATAATCATCGCCGCGCCCTACCCTCCGTCGAGCCGGCGTCGTCGCTTCAACTCTCTCATGCTCTCTCACTAGCCATCGTTGCGCCAACCCGCACCTTCGATGCTTTGTTGGGATATTCTCGCGTCTCCTTCATTTGTGATCTTTTTGTTTTCAATAGAGCATTTTTGTTTTTCTTTGATCAACCGTTCGTGTGTATCAATTGAATGTTTTTTTAAGCATATGGATTAATATGAAGTGTTTTGAATGTTTGCAGGGATTAATTTGTACGAGTAGATTACTATTAGGTTCCAAATCAAGACTTTTATTGTAAATACTATTAGGTTCCAAATCAAGACTTTTATTGTAAATAGGTTTCAATTTTTAAAAATATTACTAAGAAGTTTCAAATGATACTTATAATAACCTTAATGCCCTTAATGTAATATTTTTAGCCCCCTATTCCCAATGTACCTATTACTAGTTAAAATCAATCCCAACCAATCTCTATCTTTTCAATATATAAGGGGTTTGAATTTTTTTCATTCACTACAAGGAATTTTTTTCAATATAAAGGGTTCTTTAATTTTTTTCAATACAATATATTTGAATTTTTATAATATCTCATTCACTATGTTTTGCAAAATTTTATATATTTTTATCTAAAATTAAAAAAAATTACATATTTTTATCTTTTTTGGCATATATGCATATATACATGAACATATGCATATAAATTAAAAAAAATCCAAAAACATAACATATCCATCTTCATCTTCTTCCACACGGCACCATCTTCAAATCTGCATCATCAACATCTTCAAAATCCATCTTCTTCCACCATTTTCACCTCCTTCCACCAAATTTACATATCTAAAATATCCAAAATATTTACATATTTTCATCTTAATTCAAAATTTTATATATTTTGACTTTTTCAACGTGCACATATGCACAAAATATGTGCATATATGCACGAATTCATGAACATATGCATAAAATCTAATGAAAAATCCATATACCAGATCCAAATCTTCTTCCACCACCTTCATCTTCATCTTCTTCCAATACACTCATAAAAAATTTCAAATTAACCTATGAAAATTTCAATGAGCAAATAAATATATAGTACAAATTTATTTTGAATCCAAAAAATTACAAAACCCAAATCCATTTTCATCTTCATACACCATTTCTTCAAGAAACATACAAACTCAAACACAATAAATTAAAAAATAGCCAAAATCCCAAAATCTAAACAGATAAAAAAATTCAAAAAATTGAACAATGCATCAGCAAATTCGAAAAATCCAAAATCAGATGCATTAAAAAAATCTCAAAATCTGAACAGAACCCAAAAAAACAGATTTAAATACCAAAATCTGAACAAAACTCTTTATTTGAGAAAATCATTTATTAGAAAAAAGGAAAATCATCATTTTATTAGAAAATAGAAAAAGAATCAGGCAACTAATATATAAAATCTTTCGTATTCAAGGATATCTGGATAACTAAAAAACAGAGAGCTTTGTGAAGAATCTGCAAATGACTGGAAGGTATCTGCGTGATGTATGATATCTGTCCTCCTTTTGAACGAGGGAGGCGACGCTACTCTTGGTGGAGGAGGGAGGCGATGGCTGACGGGTGGAGGAGGGAGGCGATGGCTGACGGGTGGAGGAGGGAGCAAACGCGGCGCCGCTACTCTTGGTGGAGGAGGGAGGCGACGGCTGCCGGGTGGAGGAGGTGGTGGTGATTTTTGAATTTGGGGTGAGGAAATTTGGGTTGGGGAAGAGAGAGAGGAATGGGTGGCTGAAGGGATTTTGGGTGGGAAGAGAGAGAGTAATAACGTGAGTTTTTGTGAGTGAGGAGAAATAGGTGTCTAGGGCTTTGAAGGTATTATTGTCTTCTTACATACATTTTGAACCTATTAGTAATATTAAAAAGCAGGTGAAACTTACTTGCAATATTTCCACTATTTTAGAACCTTAGTAGTAAATTTCTCAATCTGTAGTATGTAAAATTTTAAAAGGGAAAATTGGAAGATTTGTAAGGATTATTTTGTGTTGGGTAAAATATTGGAGGGGCATAGTGGTCCAAAAATTCATAAATTAATAGGATCAAAATCAAATAAGTATAAATTACAAAATGTTTTTATAGTGAAAGATATTGAAAGATAAAAGGACTGAACCGTAAATCCTGTAAATTAGTGTGCATCATGTTGTAGCACGGATAAACCCGACCCCTGGGTTTGTCGCAATGAACGACAACCTGCCTCCCCGAGGCCATTTAAAGCGACCTGGGGATAAAAGGCCATGTGGTCAACTCGTCCATCAAGACTAAATCCACCTTACTCAAGTCACAAGGGCAGCAAGTCGTGAGACGACTTACGGAACTCCACAAGTTGCAAGGCGACTTACATCCCAGAGCCTCTCAGGCAGGAAGCGACTTGCATCAATCCGAGTTTAATCGTCGTAAAGAAGGAATATATCCAAAATTAATTAGGGAGCGGATTTTGAGGACCTAATCGGAGCAAGTGTATCGGATACCAAAGATCTTGGCCGAAGATCGTGGGATACTCGTTTGGTCCGTCTCCAACCCTAAATGCCGATCGTCCAGGCCCATGAAGACCCAAAGACCTAATTTCTAGTCTATAAATACTTCATGACAAGTTCATTGTAAGAGGTTGAAAAAAAATATTAGTTTCCTAGGCATAAAATATAATAAAATATTTCTGGCTTGGACGCCCCAGACATAGTCTTATTTAAAAGACGAACTGGGTAATCAAACTGAGTGTTATTTCATCACGTTGATCGTCCATTATTACATTTATGTTCTACTATTATTTGTTGGCTGGAAATTGTAAGCCGGACACAACAATTGGCGTCGTCTGTGGGAAACTTTTCTTGAAGAATTACACCAATTCTTGAGAAGACTCACCTTTCCAATCAAGCAATGACGATCAACCAAGGTAAACTACCGGGCACAAAGCGGATGCCCGTGATGGTGTCGAAGCCTCTCTGAGCTCACAGCGTACCCGCCCCGCAGCCCCAACGGTCGTTCCAGACTAGTGGAATCTCGTCCAAATACCGGAGGACGCTAAGGCAGTTATGGCCGTTCTCAACAGGAAGCACCTCATTTTCGATGGCGAGGAAGAATAACCCCCGATCGAAAAGGTCGCCCATGATGCCGGAACTTCAAAGGGTAATGGCGACCTAGCCAGAAAGGGACGTTCAATGGGCCAACTGGCCTACGACCCGGCGAAGCACCCTATCGTCCGGAATTGTCGATTCCTGGAGAAACTGGCGGGGTCGGACAATGTGTTCAACCGTCTTGGGGATCCAAAAGGTTCGATGGTCGTCAAGGATGAGGCCCAGTCTCAGCCTCGACATGCTGATCAGGTGGAGCGCGACCTCACGCTGGCTCTGAACATACACCACGACGAATTTGTTGGAATTTAGAGGCACGTAAACACGTAATACATGCGCAGCGGAATTAAACAGTTCACCAACAACGAACATATAATTACATAATTGAATACGTATAAACATAAAGAGAAACCTTACAGTAAACTGTATGCGTATTTCTCTACTATGGTATCCACGTAATTCCCGTTCACGAACTTGCACAGATTTGCCAGCGTTGAATCTGAGACGGAATTTGCTAGGAAAATTCATATTCTAGATTTTATGGAGAAAATATGAATCCGTGTATTATGAATTCCCAAGAGCTCATATAAATAGGGGAGACCCATCTTAAATCTTAAGCTAACCTGATTAGGAAATAAAATCCCTAATCTTGTAAAATAAATCTCTTAGATTTATTTCCCATATATAAAATCTCTACGGATTTAATTCCCATATATGTCAAATATCTACGATTTGATTCCATATATATTAAATCCTATAATAATATTCCATATATTATTATTGGGAATTCCTATTTAATTAAATCCAATTTAATTAAACATTAATAATAATTAATTCCAAATTAATCTATTATTAATTAATTCTCCATAAATTAAATATTAAATCCAATTTAACATTTAATCAACCAACTATAATCCGTAAAAGGGGACTACTTGTTGTGTGACTCATAGGCCCTCATATATCGAGCGATTAGTCAAACTAACAGTCTTAATTGAACCCTAGACAATAAATCAGACATTCTCAATATATGAGGTACGTTGCGAGAAACATGCAACTACCTGTAACTGAAACATGGGCTATTACGATTTCCTCCTTTCATTCTTGAATACTCGATTAAGTCTTGAACATGATGAAGTGTCTATTCAAATAACTTAATCATATCATCTCTAATCACTAATTGATCATGTATGTCACACTTAGCCACAAAGTCTAAGTTGACGTGCATCGGCCGATGACTTTGATCCAATTATGATGAGAAGACGAGTATTCTCTCTAAATCCACATTGAGGAATGAATCCTATTCTTAGCTCAACTACCACGCACATGCACTTCATGATGAACCCAATCCAAACCATATCTACCCATAGACTAGTGCAAGCGTCGGTCATGGTCAAAGTTCATCATTCCACACATGTCGTGTGTATTGACCTCAAGTCAAAGGAGTATCGCATCGCTCCCACTAACCGAGACACCCTAGACACATATTGTGGACTTACATCAAACAGTTTCTCGGATGGGTATACCAATACCCTCTAAGGTATTTGTGCATCCATCATGAGATACCTAGTATCTCGTAGTAAGTGAGATCTTACTACACTCTCTAAGAGTATCATGCAGATCGCACACCAATCTCAATTGCATCATCAATATCCCATTCTTGATGATCCTTGATCATAATCGGGGTCATTTGAGAATCATGCTTAAGTCATCTGAGTTCTCACAACCTCAATGACAACAATGACTCATGGGAACACTTGCATGAATAAATACAAACAATAAAACATAATATTCAAACAAGTGTATTGTCATACTTTAATATTAAATGAACTATAATATTAAGTCAAACTGAATATCATCTAGTATTATGTCCTTACAATAGATTGTCTCTGAGACACTAACACTAACATAATTGCCGAGGGGTTCGACTGTCCACCACGGTGATCCTCCGGTAGCTTTCCCGGCTGGGGATCATCGCGACGCTCAGGTCGCGACGCTGACCCGGACGGTCCAACGACTTCTCGAACGAGTGGAAAATCGAAATGGGCCGGCGAGAACAGACAATAACCTTACCATCCCAGATTCTCCACTCGGGACCATGGTTACTCTAGCGCATACCCAGAGGAAAATCAGTATAGCGGCCCTAGATCGATACAGTGGAAACACAGACCCAAGGGTCCATGTGGCGAAGTACAATTCCTACATGGACTCTATGGGCGCATCCGATGCAACTAAGTGTCAGCTTTTTTCTTTGACTCTGAACGACCAAGCTCATCAGTGGTTTATCTGGCTACCACCATTCTCGGTGGACACATTTGAACAACTCGCCAGGCTGTTCTTGACCCATTTCACGGCTCTGGCACTCCGACCTGTTACCAGGCAGCGCCTAATGAACAATCAATAAGGGGATACAGAGTCAGATTGGTCTTACATTGAAAGGATCGATAAACTCATACTCGAATAAGACCCCATAGGGGATGAGGCGAAACTGCTTGGGGCCATTTCTGGCCTCAGGAAGGGAACCAAGCTGTGGCGGCGCATGACCGGCGAATATCCGACTAGCTATGCCGACTTCCGAAGGCGAGCTCGGAACTGCTGGAATCTCGACTCTCCGATAATAAGGAGGTCGCGGATACAAGGAAAGGCTCCAAGAAAGCCGGGGGTCACTACAAGGCACCTGACAGCTTCAAGCCATTCGAAGAAAACATTCTAGTGAAACTGATGGAGGCGTTAGGCATGACACCTGGACATATCTATACCCAGATTAGAGGGCAGGATCTACTCCTCCCACCTCGCCCTATCAAGAATAAGGGCAAATTAAACCCCAACAAGTTCTGCCATTTTCATGAACAGGTAGGCCACTACACAAGCGAGTGCAAAGACCTACTTCCCCAACTTTGGAGGTTGTACGAAGATGGATTGTTGGATAAATTTGTCAAGCGACCCCAAAGAAATCATGATCATGCTCAGAGAGGTCGCCAACAAGGAAATCATCCTAGGCAAGCGGAACACGCCCAAGGGAATGCCGACCCGAGAGCAGGGCAGGAGGAACGACTATTACCACCCATGCCCGAGGATGCGGGAGGTCGCATCATACACACCCTCTCTCCACTTGGGGCGGTTGGGGGACTTTCGACTTCCTCATCCAAACATCGAATGAAGGCCGAAGTGAGGGAGATGGAAAATGCCAGAAAAATGGTGCTACCAGTCTTCACGGTGGGGGAAGAATCTAATAAAATCGAGTTTGGCGAAAAGGATAAAGCTGGAATACTATACCCAAACGTTGAACCCTTGGTGATTAAGGTTAATATCATGGGAACTACTATATGCCGGTTGCTAGTAGATGGGGGAGCTTTCTGCAACATCCTCTTCAAGAAGACCTTAGATCAGCTCGGGGATTATGATGCATACATCACCCCCTGCGACCACATCGTGAAAGGCTTCGGGGATGCAACTGTGAAGCCGTTTGGCATGATCCGTCTGGCTGTTGAGCTGGTTTCTACTTTAGATGATAAGGTTAGGACCACTAGACTATTAGATTTTTTGGTAGTCGATCTCCCTGTTGGGGTTATACTGGAAAGTATGTTTTTACTTTGTATAACCAAACTGAATTTTCTGGTAGTCGACCTCCCTGTTGAGGAACTCAAAAGGGTTAAGGTGGACCTAGCCTAGCCAGACCTGGAGATCATCATTGGGTCCAAAATTCCCGACGACATGAAGATTGAAGTCGTCGACTTCCTCAAGAATGACCTGGACGTTTTCGCTTGGTCACACAAGGATATGGTCGGGATCGATCCTGAGATCGCATGTCACCGGTTACACATTGACCCAGCCCGAAAACTAGTAGCTCAGAAAAGAAGGAAATTTGGTCCAGAAAAATATGCGGCTCTCGCTGAAGAGGTAAAGAAGTTGCTTGACAATGACCTGATCATGCAGGCAGACCAACCACAGTGGGTCGCAAATGCGGTCCTCGTAAAGAATTCAAATGGGACTTAGCGACTTTGCATCAATTTCACAGATCTTAACGAGGCATGCCCCAAGGACTTCTTCCCAATGCCGCATATCGACCACTTAATCGACAATACGGCGAGCCATAAGATGATGTCTTTCATGGACGCGTTTTCCGGATACCATCAGATAGCTATGCACGAGCCCGACAGGTAGCACACTTCATTTTTAACAGAGAAGAACATATATTGTTGGAAGAGAATGCCTTTTGGTTTGAAGAATGTCGGGGCAACGTATCAAAGTCTGGTCAACCGTATGTTTGTTGAGCAGATAGGTAAGTCGGTGGAAGTGTATTTTGACGACATTGTCGTGAAGAGTCTGAAAAGGGAAGATCATTTAGCTCATCTGGCGCAAGCCTTCGAGATACTCAGGAAGTATAATATGAAACTCCACCCGAAAAAGTGCAACTTCGGAGTGGAGTCAGGGAAGTTCCTAGGGCATCTGGTCAGTAGGCGGGGGATTGACGCAAACCCAGCCAAGGTGCATGCTATCTTGGATATGGGGGACCCCCAAAACTAAAAAGGACGTTCAAAAACTGACGGGGTGCCTGGCCGCTCTGAACAGATTCATCTCCCGAATGGGGGATAAATGCAAGCCCATGTTCGACACCATCATAAAGAAGGCGAGGTTCGAATGGACATCTGAGAGTCAGAATGCTCTTGACATGATCAAAGCATATCTGGCCGACGTCAGCATTTTAGCTAAGCCGGTCCCTGGCGAGAAACTGTTACTATACCTGGCGACCTCAGAAACCGCCCTGAGCGCAGTACTTGTACGGGCGGAGGGTCAGGCACATCTGCCCATTTACTTTATCAGTCGGACGCTAAATGAAATCGAGTAGTGATACCCCTTCTAGAGAAATTAGCCTATGCTCTAGTTATGAGTGTGTGAAAGCTGAGGCCTTACTTCTTCGATCACCAAGTGGAGGTCCTCACTTCCTTACCCCTACGCAATGTGCTCCATCGACCTAACACATCAGGTCGATGCCTCAAATCGCATCGAGGTTGGACAGTATGGGGTAACATACGTGCCGCGACCGGCAATAAAAGCTCAGGCCTTGGCCGACTTCATCGTTGAATTAACCCCTCCTCCTGGGGCCAGCGGTTCGACCGGCCCACCATGGGAGTTGTACGTAGATGGCTCGGCAACTGCCAACAAATCAGGGGTAGGAGTTGTGTTAATCAGTCCAGATGGGATTTCTTTTCAGAATGCCATCACGTTCGATTTCCCTACCACCAACAACGAGGCCGAATATGAAACACTGATCAATGGTCTAGAAATGTCCACCGCACTGGGCATCAAGCGACTTCAAGTACACACCAACTCTCATTTCGAGTACACCTCGGATATCGGGGAGTATGAGGCCGAGAGATGAGCGGATGTCGACCTACAAAGAGGTCGTCAAAGCACTTTTGTTCGAAATTTGAACAAATCTACATCAAATTTAGTACCAAGGGAGGCGAACTCGAACCAATGCATCGGGCACGACTAGCTACTTTGGAGGGACCAGCGAGAGATGAGGGATGTCACTATCACAAAACTCTCCCCACCCCTCCATCGCTAACACAACGGTCGGCCGCCCTAGATACCCCGAAGTTTAATTTGGATGACCCCCATGTCGACTACTTGATGGGGCATTACCAACCAAACATAATTCGATGTAAAGCAATTGCAACTAAGGGCGACAAAAGGTACACATTGGTTGGTAACGAACTATATAAGCGAGGCTTCAGCATACCACTGCTCCGATGTGTTACCCCGGAGCAAGGGCAGGCTATCCTGCAAGATATTCACGATGGGGTATGCGGAAACCACACTGGGGGGCAGTCGCTCGCTCATAAGACGACGAGACAGGGGTATTTTTGGCCAACTTTAAAGGCTGATGCCATGGTTTTCGCACGGAAATGCCACAAATGTCAAATACACGCACCATCAATCAAGGTCGACTTTGAGGAACTCACCAAAGATCCTCGATCCTTGGCCTTTTGCGAAGTGGGGGATAGATATCATCGGGCCGTTACCAACAACTTCGGGTTCAGTCAAATACGCCCTAGTCGCAGTAGATTACTTCACAAAATGAGCCGAGGCTGAGGCTTTGGCGACCATAGATCAGGATCACGTCATCAAATTCATATGGCGAAACATCATCTGCAGATTTGGCCTATCGCAAGCAATTATATCCGATAATGGGAAGAAGTTCGATGGTCAAAAGGTCGATAGTTTCTTCAGAAAATGGAAAATCACCAAGCTTTTCTCTACCCCTTATCACCCTCAGTCAAACGGTCAAGTCGAAGCTGTGAACAAGATCATCAAGCACACCCTGAAAACTAAGATTGGGGGAGGAAAAAGGAGGTGGGCCAGTGAACTACGGATGTCTGGTTGTGGTCATCTGAGCGACTTCTAAATCGAATCGTAGGAGACCCCTTACTCAATGGCATTTGGCTCGGAAGCAGTCATACCCGCAGAGGTCAAATTCTAAACTCTTAGAACCTCGCATATCGCGACCGACCGCAACGATGAGGCCTTGGCCAGAAACCTAGACTTGCTCGAAGAGAAGCGATTAGAGGCAGGTATCCGAAATGCGAGATACAAACAACAGTCCGAAAAATACTACAACTCTAAAGTGCGACTTCGAAAATTCAAAGAAGGTGACTTGGTCCTGAAGAAGACTCTCAGAGTAACCAAAGGAACTTTCGGACCAAATTGGAAAGGACCATACAAGGTCGCTCGAGTATTATCCAACGGGGCATACGAGCTTGAGAACCCAAATGGCACTCAGTCTCAGTACCCGTGGAACGCATCTCATCTGAAGAGATACTATCAGTAGGGTCGAGGCCAGTGTACTTGTAAACTTTCAGGCGAGTCAATAATAATGAGTTAAATTTTCTTTCTCACAATTCCTGTGTTTAAACCCAGGGAGGTCGCATAGATGAAACATCGACCTCCCCCGGGAACAACTTTCGACATATTTGCGACGAGATTGCCACCCCTAGCGGTGTGATCCTCCCCTAAATTTATAAGACGACTAAGCAAGGTTCAGTCTAAAATCGCAATGCTAATAAGACGAATGAACATATGCACAAATTATAGTCGCATAAGGAAATAAAGTCGGCACAATAAAGGAAAGAAAAAGGCAAATTTCATTAATGACAATAGGCCCGAAGGTCGGTACATTACAAAAGCCCGAAGGCTAGATTACATCAAGCGGAAAACCAAGATACATCATGATAACTGACGACAGATGTTTTACTATAACCCAATATCCACGACTGGCAGATGACTTCCGACTTTAAGGCATGCTGATCAAAAGTATTGTTGGAGATGGGGTTCAATAACTTCTCAATCTCCTTTTTCTTATCGGGATTCTTGATGTCATCATTCTTAAGAACGATCAAGAATCCCATCAACACCATCGACTATGTTTAAAGACCCGCCCACCTAATTGTTCTTTGGAAATGCTTATTTGGTGAGGGGTGTGGGCGACCGCCTCCGAGGATCTTGGGCTAGTAAACACCTCCCCAGAGGCCGGTTGTGGCTCGCTCTTAGGGAGAGCCGTCTTTGGACATCTCGGCGACCTCATTTCGTGCCCCGACCTCATCCGTCGAGTCTCGAGGACCACCTCCGGAGTCCCCTTGTGTCTCATCTGGATCGGGGAGTGGGGTGCCGCGATCCGACTCGATTAGGGAAGAAGGACAAATCAATGCCCAGATCATCCGGATCTTTAATCTCCAAAGACAATGTCGGCGGGGAAATCATGACGTCTGTGATCGGCTCTCCGGTCTAATGTCGGTGAGGTCGGCGGCCGGGGTTCTTAGTCGAGCATTTCGAGATAGTGCCCGCAACCTCCACGACATAGGCAAAGTTGGCATTCTGCTCTTCGACCTGCTTAAAATGTTTGTCTTTGGCGGCCAACTTCTCCCCGACCTCTACATTCTTGCGGATCAGCTCCGCCTTCATCCGGTCCTGACCGCCTTCTCCTCTCCGGCGGTCTCTCGGCTTATTGGTGGCCCTCGAGCTCCAAGGCCCTCTTGGCCAAGTCGTATAGCAACCTCTAGTTTCTTCTGCACCTCATGGGCATTTATCGGTGATTCGCTTGCCTCGGAGGTCATAAATGCAATACTTCTCGGTTTGGAGAGCTCGAGCTCGGATTGGGCGCAGGCCTTTTCCATGTAGAGGGCGGCCTTCAAGGAGTGGACAACAGCCGAATACAAGTTGCCCGTAACTTGTTGGCGATGGGAAGAGGAGTGATCATCCTTCGTCCATGCGCGCGGCACGTTCCTCATCGTCCGCTCCAAGTAGCCGGGCCAGTCTCCGGGCGTGCCCTCCAGCGTGGGAATCGGGGATCTCAGGAAGCTTAGCACCTCCGGTGAGAACTTGCTGGCCGTCAGCTCCTGACTGCAACAAGGAGGAACAAATATATTAAGTTTGGTCCCGGTTTTGAAGTAAATTCATTATGAGTTGCAAACGGCCTACCTCTACATCCTCTCCTCATCCCAACCAATCCAGGAATCGTCCACCGGATGGCGACCTCCCTCCCGGGTAGAAGTCGGCAAAGGTGTCGGGCTGGGAGCCACCCTTCCAGCACCCCGACTTGACATGGATCAGTGCATGCCAGGTTCAGCTTGCGCCCTCTTGAGAGGTCGCTCACCAGCCACAGTGGCGGGTTCTGCAGCTTTCTTCTTGCCTTTGTCGGCAGCAGGGGGAGGAGTCTGAACTAGAATGTCCCCATGGGCGGCAGTGTCGGGCAGATGCCTCATGGAGCCGAGTACTGATCGAGGTCGCGAGGCCATCTCGGAGGTAGAAGGCCGACGACGGTAGATTGGGATCTTCGGATCTAACATAAAACAGAACCTTTAGCGTAAAATCACGAAATACATTTGAAAAGATGTGGCCGAGACTTACAGGGAATCCTCAAGTGGCGACGATAAGTATACAGTCCGGCTTGCAAGCGGTCGAGCTCGGAGTTCAACAAATTAACGTCTCACCAGCTAGGGGGTGGTCTCGAACCTCCTTGAACGCCTCGAGAAAGTCCCAATATAGCTCAGAAGGTTGGGGCGCAAACACTGCAAGACAAGAAAAGAATTAGATCAGTACAATCGAGTACAAATATATTAAGGCGAAGTACCATTTTCAACACGGATCACATAATCCGTAGGAACTCTAATGGATAAAGTGCTGGAAGGGGCCACCGACTCCCATGCTCCTCCTACAAACCACCATTTTTGGTGCCACCCGTCGACCTTATTCGGAATCCCACTCACGAGCTCTTTGCTTCTGCGAAGCCGCACAGCGTGATAGCCTCCGGCCTGAGCAACAGGATGTTGGGGAATTAATTGCCCGGATCTATTCGGGATGAATATTTAAATACAAATTTAATTCTGACAATTATTACTAGCATGAATTAATCCTATATTAAATCAAATAATAATTCAACAACAAATCTTGCATATAAACAGTTCACATAAATCCTACGCATGCGGAATTGCTACGGGTTTATGTGAACTAACCTCTTGGAGTGGCAATGGTCTCGTCGATTAAAACAAACCAAAAAGCCTTCCCAAGTATTCCCTAGTCCTTGCTCGTCAATCCGGTGGAAGGAAACTCGCGAACAATTAACAAAAGGGAAAATAAAATTTGTTGCACCACCTTTGTGGATTTACTAATTTTTCCAGCACATGGAATTGCCCTCGGGAATGAAACATTCATCCCCTATATATAGAGGGTGTTGGCCGATTTTTCCATATGGAATAGGGAGGAAAAAATCTTTTCTTGATCTCCAAGAAATCTTGAATATATCTCATATATTCTTTTCTCCACAATTAAAATATTCCATAAAAATCTCACTCTCTCTTGTTATGGTATATTTCGAAAAAAATAGGAAAAAGAAACCAAGATTTGGATCTTCTTGAATTTATGAGATATACTTGTATTTCAAGAAATACATATCTTCCATAATATATTTTCAAGAAAATCAAGAAAATCTTTCTTTCCCTTTTATTTCAAAATTCTCGAAAATTTCCATATGAATAACCAAGTGGGAGATTTCTTGAATTTAATGAGATAATCTTGTATTCCAAGAATACATATCTTCATTCCATAACAAAACTCAAAGAAAATCTTTCTCCCCTTTTTATTCATATTTTTCAAAATTCTTAGGAAAAATAGCAACAAGAATTTATTTTATTTTTAAACACATTTTTCAGTTATTGGACTTTATGTTGGGCTACTTGAGGGGCCTTTAGGAGAATTAAGATTGGACCTTCCAATGGATCTTGAATTATCAATATTGACCCACAATATTATTCAAGCCCATAAATATTAATTAATCCCACTACATAATTAATATTGCACTATCCATCTTAACGCATATTACAGTTAATATGGCTCCCGGTTATTATTTCCCGTGTTTAAGATTATCTAGCCCATTAATTAATTCAAGCCACTGAAATAGCTTTCCATTAATTAATATCTTTTATCCTTGGTAAAGGAACGGTTCAACATTATTATCCATACCGGAAACTGGTTCCACTTGCAAGATTTGGTATGTGTTGGGATATTTTAGTTTTGATGAATTATGCCAAAACATTATCAACTTGTGTTTTTGAAGCTAATCTACAGATAACAAGTTGAGGGGGAACGAGAGAACAAATTGAGGGGGAACTCACAAAATCGATTTAAGATGATCGAGATCAGCGGTTAGAGATTTAGACCGACGAGATCGATGAGTAAGAAGAGTTCGGGAGTCAACTGATGAGCTGAGCAAAATCAGAAGAAAAGATAAACTAAGCCAGCTAATCAGAAGAATCAGAAGGTCAAAAGATCAGATGACTAGTAACGCATCGGATCGATGATCGGA
>JBBCBC010000311.1:0-24427 GCA_037126765.1 Stenogyne calaminthoides
ATGATTTCTTATCTTCGAGCAAATTTAGATGTATTTGCATGGTCCCATGAGGACATGGTTGGCATTGACCCCAAGCATGCATGCCACCATCTTAATATCGACTCAACCCAAGTCCCCCATAATTCAGAAGCGGAGAAAATTTGTGGGAGAAACGCATTTTGACGCCGAGGTCAAAAAACTGCTTGACAATAAGCTTATTCGGGAAGTCAAATTCCCTAGATGGCTAGCAAACCCTGTGCTCGTCCAAAAATCGAATGGAACCTGAAGGTTGTGCATTGATTTTACTGATTTAAATAAAGCGTGTCCCAAAGATAATTTTCCTGTGTCGCATATTGATTATTTTGTTGATAGCTCTGCGGGACATGAGCTGATGACTTTCATGGACGCTTTTTTGGGTATTATCAAATTCCCATGCTTCCTGACGATCAAGAAAGTATCTCGTTTTGCAATGGTAAAAAATATGTATTGTTGGAAACGTATGCCATTTGGGCTGAAGAATGCTGGTGCAACATATCAACGCCTGGTGAACAAGATGTTCGACGAATACATAGGCCAGACGGTTGAGGTATACATCGATGATATTGTGGTCAAAAGCTAGCATAAAGAAGATCATCTCACACATCTAGCCCAGACGTTTGATATCCTCCGCACATACAACATGAAGTTGAACCCGAAGAAATGCAGTTTCGGGGTTCATTCGGGAAAATTTCTCGGACATATGGTCAGCCAACGAGGGATCGAGGCAAACCCATCAAAGATTCAAGCTATGCTCGACATGCAAGCACCTAGAAATGTAAAAGAGGTTCAAAATCTAACTGGACGTCTGGCTTCCGTGAATCAGTTTATCTCTCGCACGGGAGATAAGTGCAAGCCTTTCTTCGATGCCCTAAAGAAAGGAAAGTTTGTATGGACGGACCACTGTCAGAGTGCTTTTGAGTCATTAAAGCTCTATCTGGTGGACACTCAAACGTTGTCCAAACCTATTCCAGGCGAGCAGCTTTATTTGTATCTTGCTGCTTTGGAACATGCAATCAGTGTTGTGCTCTCTAGAACAGAGGGAGCTGTACATCTGCCGATTTATTATGTAAGCCAAGTTCTTAAGGAGGCCGAACTCCGGTATCCTCCGTTGGAAAAGTTAGCATACACTCTAATTATGAGTGTTCGTAAGTTGCGACCATATTTCTTCGATCATGCAATCGAGGTACTAACTACTTTTCCCTTACGTCAAGTTCTTCACCGACCAGACTCGTCTGGTCGGTTGTTTAAATGGGCAGTAGAGCTGGGCCAGTTTGGCATTACGTTCGCCCCGCGCACGGCAATAAAAGGTCAGGCTATGGCTGATTTCATGGTGGAGTTTACCTATCCTCAATTACCTGAGAAAGGAATTGATCAGCTATGGCACATGTACGTTGATGGATCATCCACTAGTTTGAGAGCAGGAGCAGGAGTGGTTCTCATCAGCCCAACTAGACAGACTTTCACAACATCCATTCGGTTTGAATTCCCAGCCACGAACAATGAAGCAGAATATGAAGCTTTGATAGCTGGTTTGCAAATGGCTATGACAATGGGGGTCCATAAATTGATGATTTACAGTGATTCCCAAATAATTGTGTATCAAGTGCTAGGCGAGTATGAAGCTCGGGGCGAACAGATGGTGCAGTACCAACAGTTAGCCAAAGAACTGCTTGAACGGTTCGAACAGGTTTACATTGAACAGCTACCCCGTTTGGAGAACTCATTTGCCGATGCTCTGGCATGATTGGCAACGACAGAAGGTGTGACGAGCACGATGGACGTTGTGGTCGTCAAAACCTGTTCGCCCTTGGTGCCAAGACTGGGGTTGCCAATATGGAACTCAAACAAGAAACATGGATGACCCCAATCTTAGAGTACCTACATAACGGTACTCTACCCGAAAGTAGAGCCCAAGCTACGCGCCTTAAGTTACAAGCCGCTCGATATACTGTCATAGGCGAGCATTTATACAAAAGAAGTTTTTCTCTTCCTCTATTGAAGTGCCTCACTCCCGAAGAAGGTCACATAGTTCTCGAGCGGATCCACGTCGGAGTATGCGGAAATCACACAGGTGGACACGCTTTGGCATATAAAGTTATCAGACAAGGGTATTATTGGCCTACGCTTAAGAAAGATTCACTGCTATTTGCTCGTGCGTGCCATAATTGTCAAGTATATGCCCCACTTATTCGTAGCCCACCTGAAGAGTTAATATCTGTTTTTAGACCTTGGCCGTTTGCCAAATGGGGAATTGATCTGATTGTTCCTTTCCCAACGGGCACGTCGGGAGTAAGATATGTTGTGGTCGCGGTTGACTATTATACCGAGTGGGCAGAAGTCGAAGCCGTGGTTAAACCAACCGAACAAAGAATGTGGAATTTCATTTGGAAAAACATCATTTGTAGGTTCGGGCTTCCTCAGTCGATAACTGATAACGGCAGGCAATTTGATGGAAGTGAATTCCGGCAGAATTGTGCTCGATGGGGAATAAAAAAAACATTTCTCAACCCCATATTATCCCCAGTAGAACGGACAAGTTGAGGTTGTTAATAAAATCATAAAGCATACCCTCAAGGCTAAACTTGATGATTCTAAGGGGGGAGGATGGGCGGAAGAGCTGCCGGAAATTTTATGGGCTTACCGAATGACTTTCAGAACGTCAAAGGCAGAAACCCCTTTTGCCATGGCATTCGGCACTGAGGCGGTCATCCCAGCGGAGATGGAGGTTCCTAGCCATCGAACTATGTGTTTCGGCGAGCACACCAATGATCGGGCACTTGCGTTGAGTACGGATTTATTGGAGGAGAGGCGATCAGAAGCCGATTTCAAGAACGCTATGTACAAACAAAGGTCGGAGAAATTTTATAATTCCAAAGTTCATACTCGCAAGTTTAATATTGGCGAGCTCGTGTTGAGGCGAGCAATAGGGGTGCCGAGTGGAGTGTTCGGCCATACCTGGGAGGGACCTTTCCGGGTGTCGGAGCGCTTATTGAATGGGGCGTATGATTTAGAAGATTTGAATGGAGTCCCATTGACCTACTCGTGGAACGCGTCAAATTTGAAAAAATATTACCAATAAACTTGTGTTCGTCTGTCAGTGTTAAAAGACGAATTATGCGGCCAAATGTGAATGCTCGCATGGGACGAGCACGATAATTATGAAGGGACGAGCAAATCACATGTGCTCGTACGGAGCGAGCAGAAATGTCCAGAAAAGCCGAACAAGTTGTACCTGATGTGGGGAGATAAATCTTGCCGAGAAAGTGTCCTTCGTTATTATCGAGGGTGGAGATGGCGTGTTAAATCATGGCAAGAGTGAGTGGCAACCTAGCGGGGTACGTGTCATTTTCTTAAATCAGAAGTGGCGAGAGCTGGAACAGGTGTCAGCTTAGGGTATAACTTTAGGGGGCTACTAACAACCAGCGATACCAGCTCATGTTGTTTCTGTTATATAAATAGGCTTGTCCACAGCTAGAAAAGGGCATTGAAAGAGACATCGAAAGAGAGAAAAAAATAGAAAGATTTCCTATAATATGGTGAGAAGAAAACTTCTCGGTGAAGTTAGCTGGTTTGTTATGCCTCCCGACGTAATTTGTGGCGGCGATTTCAATAATCCCCATGCTGATCCAGTCAGATGTTTTGGTGTTTGCTCTTGCACGAGATGGAAACCTTGCATCCCAGCCGTGAAATCGAGTACTTGGGTCTCGATTTGGAAAAGTCAATCCAAGTCGAGAGAAGTATTCTCTTCGGGGCTGAACGTGTACCCCGCAATCACACCTAAGTGCTCACAGCAAGAACGAATAGCTCGGCAGAGTTATGGTTGCCACATCACATTCTTTACTGCTTTTGCAGTAGTATATCACTAGTTCCCTTCGCATCCCAAAAATCTCCTCCGAGAGGGAGGGGTGTTGACGTCCGCGGACGAGGCAGCGCGCGGACGCTGATGCTCAGGCATCTGCATACGGCCCGGACAAATAATCGGATGCACGGTCAGATGCACAAAAGGGGATAGAATGGTGCGAGCAGAGGCATATGCCCGCACCAGGTATAGGCGAGCAGAGTTGCTCGCCATATGCTCATATCCGCGGCAGCCCGCATAATCACAACTTGTCCAGGAGGGGCAAGCCTTGATGTTGTTGTTGCTCGTGAGCATGTTGTTTGAAGATAGGGAGACAAAGGGCCGACCCTCCTCAAACTTGTCAACATCAGTAGCTAGGACGAGAGGTCGGCAACTCATGATCGCCCTCAACTCAAGATGAGGTTTTGAATCGAGCAAAACAATAGTCCGATATGTATAGCTATGTGTAATAGAAATAGCCTTCTCCAAATGTAAAAAGTTGTAATAGTATAGCAACGTGTTGCAAAGCATTTTTGTTTGTTAAAATTCTCTAGTTAAAGCTTATGAATGGTCGCACCTAAGCCGGACGGCCCGAACAAAGACGAACGAACAGAACCTAATGTTCTCCTGACGAAACAAATTGTACTTACAGATGTCCGCAACAAAGCGAGCAATGGGTACGGGGTCGCAGATAAATAAGACGGCCCGAGCAGAATAGTGATCGCAACAAACATAAGACGATTACGAGAGAAACAGGGGGTTGCAGCTAAATAAGACAACCCATTTGATTGCAGCAAAATAAGACAATAAAAAACCAAGACAAGTCAGGAAAGAACTTAGGCATTTACCATGTTAGAACATCAGCAAAAAGACAAAGGGCACAAATTAGTGAAACAAACAAACAAATTCCCATAAAGATGGCAAAACCTGCCATTCGTCATCAACACAAAAAGATTGTTCAGATAGCAAGTACCACAAAAATATCAAGTTTATCAGAAGGAGAAGCAAGAGAAATCACACATCAAGAAAAAAAGTTTAAGGAAAAAATTCATCATTTGGAGTAGGTGGTAGGGATAGAGAGAGCAATTCCTGTCTAGCGTGCACGCCTCCGTCAAGAGCATCTTTGGATCCACTCGGTTTGTCAACCAGTGCACTTTGCTCGTCATGCACTTCACCATCATGCTCGCTTTGCACTCGGCCTTCCTTCTCATCCTCGACCTGCTCGACCTGCTCGCCCTTATGAGGTTCATCTTCAGCATTCTCCTTTCCGGCTTCATCTTGATCTTCTTCTTCGTCAGACACGGGATCTTCGATCTCCACCCCGGCTGGAAGCATGGAAAAGTCGCACAGGTCTCGCAGATCGCTTAATGGCAGATTGCGATCAGGAGGATTGTCGATCATATATTTCTCGAAGGCCGTTTTCAAAAGGGAAATCTGTTCGGCCGAGAGGGTCTGTTTGCTCGCCCGAAGAGCATCGGCAAAGGCACGGATGTACGAATAATTGGATATCGAGTCCACGTACTCTCTGGTGTGCATTTTTGAGTTTTCCAGGCCTAAGCGAGTGTTGCTCTCTTCGGCGGTATGCAGTTGTTGAACGAGCAGGACTTTCTCACCTTCTAGCATCTCATTGTCGGTTTTGAGCTTTTGGATTTCGATGGTTTGTTGAGCCTGGATTTCCTTTATTCTCCGAAGTTCTTCTCGCTCCTGACGTAGTACTTCCCGGGCTTGGTGCAACTCATCCCGGACCAGCCAATTTTCTTCTTCTCTCCGTTAAACCTCTCCTCGAGCAGAGCTCACTTCCTCCCGGGCTTTACTTAATTCATCCATTTTCTCCCTCAAGCTAGCGGTGAGCAGCATGAACTTGGAATTGAGACTAGCTGTGGCAAAAAAACCACTCTCCAAAAGCACGAGCGAGCGGCCATGATGGATAAGGCCCAATCGTATTTTTTTTCATATGGAGGGGCCATTGATGGTCTCTTCGGATCGGTTGTCAGACGGATGGGGTTTCATAAGCCCTCTGAATGTGCTCGGGCAGTTCAGGAACATTGTTTCCAGTGGGAGAGCAGAAGTAATCCCTCAAGTCTGGTAGTAGATGGGTCCTTGGGCGATGAACACGGTTAGGCGTTAAAAGCATTAGGACGAAGCGGTGAAAAAAGACCATGGCGAGCATAATGTCAAAAGCAATAAGGGCAAGAAAAAGTACTTGTTCACCCAAGTAGGATCCCATCCTAAATAAGATCTGTCATTAGGATCCCGGAATCGGGAACTGGAAGGGGCCCCTGGATCAGTAAAGAAATGGGGGGGTACGGTAATGCTCGTCCCGACCAGATCAGTTTGCTCGACAAGAGAAATTAATGGAGGAGCGATGGTTTTTCGGCTCGAAGGGGGCTCTGGTGCTTTTCGGAGGACTCATTTGGAGCGAGAATCGTGATCTCAGTTGCCTCCTAGTCCTTTTCGGCGAAGGGGCCTGTGTGCTCGGTCCTTGCTCTCCGGATCGAGTGGTCCTCTTCTATTTGCTCGGCTCACTACGGGAAGCTCAATGTGCTTCCCATTCGGCTTGGATCCGGGCCATCTCACTAGGTTTCCTCTTTCTAACCATCTCTGTGTGTTCAGCTATGCTCACAGCGATGGTAACAGCGGGATGAGCTGTAACAACGGAAAGAACACCATTGAGTGGTTTATCAAATATACAAATGCTTAACCAAAGAAGAAAAACTTGTTTATACCATATGGGTTAAGAGCTACTAAATGATGAGGAGGCACGTATAATCCGCCTCTCTTTCTTTGATCCCCAGTGTTCAGTGTCCGGACAGAGCATTCTGAGTAGGGCTCGAGATCAATTTACCAGATACTGCTAAAGTACCCATCTTTCGTCTCCGTGTCCGAAGCATCTTGAAGCCCTGAGAGAGAAGAAGCAAGTTAAAATCAGTCCTCTGAGAAAGATAAAGCAATAAATTACTTACTCCGACAAACTCCAAAATCAGTAGGAATATCAAGACGAGCAGAAGGTTCGCATCCAGAAGCGGGGCTTTTCCAATCGACCCCAACGAACCAAAACTTTTCTTTCCAATCCTTGATCTTATTTGGCACGTCCTCAATGACC
Source organism: Stenogyne calaminthoides (assembly GCA_037126765.1). Classification (NCBI taxonomy): domain Eukaryota; kingdom Viridiplantae; phylum Streptophyta; class Magnoliopsida; order Lamiales; family Lamiaceae; genus Stenogyne; species Stenogyne calaminthoides. The sequence continues at coordinate 6,960 of JBBCBC010000311.1, forward strand.
TTGCACTTTGTGTTCGCCTGCATGAACAACCATCCATGCTCGCCTTTGGGTCGAGTCAGATGGACTAATCGAGTAAGCTCGGCGGCTGTGGGATAATACACAGGTCTCATTTTGCCGAACAAAGTCAAGAAGCTCATGATCATGTGCCATCCATTCGGCATCAACTGTGTGATCGTAATGTTCCACTCTACGAGCAAACGAGTAATCGCAGGGTGTAGGGGGAATCGAAGGCCTGCCTCCATGGTGTCCAGATTCACAGCAACACAACCTTCGAGAGGCTGATCGGCTCGCTCGTCAGGACCGGGAGCCCAGAAAAACACATCTTTTGGGGTCTCGTAATTCCGGTGCAATTGGTCGAGCGTATCCGCGCTAATCACACTTGCAATTCTGCTCGTCGGATACTCATTCACAACTCCGACGCGGTGAGGTTGTTCGGGCCGCTCAAGATCATACCGAGCACTGTACTCGGCGTAGGTTGGGCTGTGAGGACGACCAGTGGGAATATTTTGAGCTAAATCCGCACCGAGCGCGATTTCCTGTTCTCTTGTGGAGGTGATATCCTGTTCGCCCCCAATTCCCCGACCCGATACATTGTGTTTATTCAAATGGGACCCACTGACATCACGACTACCCATAACCCTAAAATTCATTCGAGATTGGGGATATTCTTCGTCAGAATCATCTAAAAAATCAGAACGGGCTAGGTCTTGGTCCAATTCATTGATAGCCTCATCGGAATCCGACGAAAAGATAGCGAATGGTTGTCGGATTTGCCATCGGGATTTTGATCCCGAGGCATCCATCGTCGTGATTCGATTCTCCGGAATCAAACAATGAATCGGTGGAAATTGAATGTGCAGACATAATGGAAGTTTGAATAGGGAGAGAGACAAATACCTGAAAAGAATTTCTCGTTAGAAGACGCGCACCGTCGTCGGAAGTTTTAGAACAAGGAGGGGAAAGGGAAGAATTTGAGAGAAAGAGGAAAAGAGAAGGGAGACTCGGTGTTCAATGGGTTTACAAAGACACGGGTTTTCGAAGGATTAGAAGAAATTTTAAATTGATCTTTTATATATTATTAAAGGATCTCGAAACCCGCTAAACCCAACCTTTCCGTTTTCACAAAGGTATCAGTTTCGAGAAGCGTGTTACAAGAGTCCAGGTGATGTTTGAAATTCTCCAAAAAGGACTGGACAGTTGGGCCCACTTGATTCACACAGAGTGGCCCAACTGGGGGGTATTGTTGTGATCGGTCAACGATATTCAAAATCTTGCATGGCTGGAGGAACATGAGTATTGATTTATTATATAACATCCACGTACGCCGAACACGTGGTCACCAGCCGAGCATAAAGTAGTGCTCGACGTGATCGGCTAAAACAAGACAGGCGAGCAGAAGTGCTAATCGATAGAAAAACGAGCGGAGACAGGGTATTCTATTCGACATTTAAAAGCAAACACGCAACCCAATTAAATATAACTGACCAGCAGCAAGTACTTTGTCGAGTCATCTATCCACTCCCAATTTCCGGGACAAAGAGCAAGAAGTTTCTTCAGCAGACATGAACAGGTGTCAGTCCAGGAGATGAGGTAGAAAAACGTGGCAATACCATATTAAATCTTGCATGTATTAGAATCACTAGCCCGTGCTTACAAAAACAGCACATGCTTATTGAAGTGCTATAAATAGGTCCTGAAAAATCATAAAAGGGGTGGAAAAATATTCCCGAGAAAAAGACTTATATTCCCTTACTGAAACCTGAAAAAGATGCCAGTCACAGAATATGTTGTGTTCGGCACAGTTAAACTCTATAGTTCAACATCCCTGGCTTGGTACGCTCCCAGACGTAGTCAATATTGACGAACTGGGTCAACAATCACTTGTCGTTTACCGTAATTTCGTACACGTTGTAATTTTTGTTTGTGAGTTGTCGCGTATAAATGCCACATCAGATATCCACGTAAAATGACTCGCAACATGTAATTTTTAGAGTTTATAGTTAAAATTTGTACATACTAGTAATAATCCCTACAAATATATTGTTATGAGTAATTGTGTATACAAAATTATAGAAATCCAATCTTAAGCCAGCATGGAGCCTCTCAGAATCATATGTGATTGAACACTTTGGAGAGCTCTCGCTGATTTCTTATTGGTACTATAAAAAAAATATAGTAAATATTTGATATAATATGCCAATTTCAATTTAATTTATTTTTTATTTGTGATTTAACACTTGGAAAGCTCACACTAATTTGTTAGTTTTTCGTATATGACGTATGTTGCGCAGGGACGACAGGGTGCAAGGCAATAAGATATGGGTATGTGATACTAAGAATACAATGTTTATTTATATTTTATTATATATAATACTTATTAAATATATAAAAATTTTAAAATTAATATATCAAATGTATGTAATTCACATAAAATTTAAATATTTTTAATAATTTAATGAAAAAATTACTAAGAGAGCAAGATTTCAGCACCCCCTACTAATTGGTCCCAAAAATAAATACACTTATTATTCGGTGCAAATTTAGTACTCAACTCAATTGGGTTTTAGGTTTAAATACAAAACAAATAAAATAAATAAATAATAAGAGATACATACCGACTGTGTATAGTGAATCCTATATTAGTGGTTGTGCTGGGTTCATAAATGTCAATCTACAAAAATTGCATTATTAAATTATATATTTTAAATTTTTATTTAGTTTGATTACTTCAGTTTAATTATTGTAAAAAAATTAATATTATAGCGTGTTGTATTTTTAATTGTATATCGTGTTAATTAAAATATTATATCGATATTATAAAAAATATATTGTATTTAAACTTATTTATAACTTAAAATTATACTTTTAAAAAACATAAATGAAATTTAATATCATAAATAACTCAAATTGAATAGAATAAGAGTTTATTTAAAAATATGAGCTTGCAGTGAATAGAGGGTGATTCACTTTTATACTGTAAAAATTCCATACAGTCATATCCTCGGGACTGGGAAAAAATATTACTATAGAGAGGTTATTCCTAAATAGAGTTTTACATATAATTTTTTTCTTCTTCTTAATATTCAATAGGACAAATTGCAAAAAGAGGACTTAACTTTACCACTTATTGTACTTTAAGGACCGAACTTTTTCTTTTGCAGGGCATGTACCAAACTATGAAATTGTTGCAAAAAAAGGATTTTGGGCAATTTTAAGAATAAAATAAGGGGCATCTTTGTAATTTTGTATTTGAACACTTTACAACCCTAAATGAAAAAAAGGAAAAATAAATTTCTCATGACAAATACAAACGGCAAACACAATTAGAGAATTTCATCGGTCATTAGTTATCACGCAAACACAATTCAGTTCACTCTATTCACTCTCAATCTTTGTGTTCTTCTCCTTTCCAGAACTTAGATGAGTTGGAGAATACGAAGTCTCGATATTGCAGGAGAGACCAACTATGAAATTCTAAAATATGGTGAGTGAATATTCTTGTTTCAAGTTGATTAAAGTGTGTGATTAATATTATTATAAATTAGTAGAGAATAGTATTTTTTTTATTGATATCTAAGTTAATAATAGTGATATTGTTTATTATTTTCAAGCAACAGATCATAAATGAGCGTCTATTGTTGTATTTTTGTTTATTGTTTTGTGTATTCTTGTTTCAAATATACTATGCTTAGATCTCTTTTTAATATACTAGGTTGCTTAAGTTTCATATATACAAGAGGTATTGTTGACGTAAATTGAGAAAATAAAGAAACTATAGATAATACATACATGAGATTAATATGCGGCTGATGAACTATTATTGTTGTAAGTTGAGATAATAAAGCCTGTAATATTTGAATACCTAAAGATATGAATCAGTTGCTGCCTAAGGTTGCAACTAATATTTTAAGAAATTAATATTGCTGCCAATAGCCACCTAATTAACATGAGGATGGATGAAGATTATGATGGAATATATATATTCTAGGCTATTTAATAGCACGCATGGAGGTAATTAGCCATTAATTGTCTATTATTAGACTATAAGTACAGATAATCCATTTCTTGTTAGAGCTTTATAAGTACAGATAATCCGTTCTGAGAGAAATGTCACTATGGTGTGGTTTTCTTGTTTTTTGATGTTTGTTATTGTTGTGTTGGATTAGTAATGTTGATATGATAATATTATGTCTTTCTAAAAAATTAGATATGATAATATTATGTAGTAGATCTTGTTTTTGCAATAATTTGAAAATTTGGTACCTATCTCACTTCTTATGTGAAGGGGTATATGAATTGACAGAAATACCCTCTATTTTATTCTTAAAATTGCCCAAAGTCCTTTTTTTGCATCAATTTCATAGTTTGGTACCTATCCTGCAAAAGACAAAAGTTCGGTTCTTAAAGTGCAATAAGTGGTAAGTAAGCCCTCTTTTTGCAATTTGTCCTATTCAATAAAATACAAGTTATACTACACATATGTAAATCCATTAAGAATTTTATGTAACTAATTAATATGAATTTAGTTAAAACAAATACATGCATTTTGATAGTACATATAAAATACATATATAAACTACTCGGACAAGTTATTTCGTACGGACAAATTGAAGGATGTAGTGACAATCCATAAAATTAAGTTGTTTCACAATCAACATAGATAAATATTTTAGATCATCTTAAACTTATTATAAAATATAGTAATCATATAGAACCAACTATCTGATTTTTTATGGAACCAGATTAATGATGTGTCATGCCAACTATTCCTTAAACCATGAACCATAAACCCTAAATCATGAACCATTCGGATCGGGTGAACCATGAACCACTCGGGTCGGGTAAAAAGAAAAATTGAATTGAACTGAAAAAATAAAACTGAACAGAAAAAAAAATTACATTTTTTTTTTTTTACCTTGCCGGACCAACTCGGCGGAGGGAACCCAACCGAATGGTTCATGGTTCACCCGACCCGAATGGTTCATGATTTAGGGTTTATGATTCATGGTTTAGGGAATAGTTGGCATGACACGTCATTAATTTGGTTCCATAAAAAACCAGATAGTTGGTTCTATATCATTACTCTTATAAAATATATAAATATATATATATATATATATATATATATATATTTTTTAAATAATGACATTTATTCTTATATGGAGACATAAACCTTTAAAATGGAATAGAAAAAATATATGATTTATTACAATGTAAAATTTATTTCTAATTATTTATTACTATAAAGAGGTTATTTTTATATAGAGTATTTCTAAAGGAAGTTTCTACTTTAAGTAGATAAGGGATTGTTTTGGACATGATACATGATTTTTTGTTTGGTTTAAATTTCGATGCATTTTAGTTCATTTTAGGGTGGCAACTCATGTTTTTCATGTCATACGATAATGATAAAAATAAGAAAAATAACACATTAATAAAAAAAAATTATAACAATTTATTTTATAATATTCGAGAAGACACAATTCGAAATGATATCATATGCCATGATAATACACAGTATAACACAACAACAAAGTATAAAATCTCCAACAAAATCACCATACATTAAATCATGTATACAATTAAAATATTTTTTCTAAATTTAACACTGACACGAAAATTAAATTTCATATCCTCTTACAATATCGACAAAATAACAACACGACACGAGCCTAATCACGAACCTACAATTTTTGTATCGTTTCATAGTATAGGATAAAAAATTACCACCCCTAAGTATCAGATTAGTCAGACAGCAAAAAAATAAACTACTAGAATATCTTACACAGTAGTGAAGGTCATATACATTGCCTAGGTTAATTTGTCAAAATCCAAGTCCTGGTCTAGCTAATATACATAAACCGAAAGAGAGGGTGGCAGATTAAACATTACATAGTCTTCCGATTTTAGATTTCAAGCCCAAATGCCATGAAACAAAGGGCGGGTCGAAGCAGCAGTTTCCCCAAACATTTCGACCAAATCGGAGCATTCATCATTCTCTCCCCCTTCCATCTTCAACTCCAACCCCAGCTCGTCTTCTATATCATCAGATGCCGATATCAGCAGAAACTCACACCCTTCGTAGTTGAGGAAATCGGGCGGATCAGCCGGACTAAAACGCCTATGTCCGAACTGCCCCTGCAGCTGCGCCGGAAATGTTGCTTTCCTTTTATTCGTTAACCCCAGGAATCGGGACGAAGAACCCGGTTTTTGGTCCAGGTTCTTGATCTGGATTTGAAACGAGGCTTCTCGGGATATGTTAAGTGCTTCCTGCGGTTCCCCTTCTTCACCTTCCACCGGATATTCCAACTTGTAAATAAGGTGGGTGTGCATTTTGCTGCTTCCACCATTGTGCCTCAGGATACGATACACCCCTTCTCCCGCGGCTCTGCAATCGGAAACGTGCCTATGACCTCGTGTTGCCGTATCATATCCGTCTGTTACATCCATTATATCATACAATTAGGAAATCAACTAATTAATTAATTAGTTGGTTGTGTAAATTAACAAGTGTTTACCGTGCACCTACTTCTTCGTAGTAAAATAAGTAATACATCTCATCTAATACTTTATTGTAAAACAACTAATACCTTCTAATAAAATAACTAATATTATTAAAATAATTTACACAAAATGCACACTAATACCTCTTAATGGAACAACCAATACTGTAAAAAATACATACTAATACCTTTTAATTGAACAACTAATACTGTTAAAAAATACACACGGAAATTCAAACCAATTGTTCGGTTTACAAATACAACTCCCTCCGTTCTAATTTAGATTGGTCATTTTCCGTAAATAGACGTCCTAATTTAGAATGGTTATTTCCTAAAAAGGGAAATAAAACAATTCCTTTACAAAACAATACCCCTTACAAACAACACTTATTTACACTACATGTCACTATACTACACACACTGAATCTACTTTACACTATTTAATACTAATAAATCACATTTTTATTAAAGGTTGAATTGACATTTATACCCCTCCACCAAACCCACATTACACCATTTAATACTAATATTTTTTACTTTTTTCAAAATCCGAATATACAATAAGTGGTCAAACAAAATAAAGTCGAAGGTAGTATCTAACTAATGCATTTTAATAAAACAACTAATATTATTAGAAAATACACACAAAGTACCTTTTGATGGAAGAACTAATTCTGTCGAAAAATACACACAAAAACTCAAACCAATTGCACGGTTTACACAAGACTTTTCCTTAATTAATGGTGGGACCGTGGGTGTTATGCGTAAAAATATATTTAATGTACGATAGTATTTTGTGAACCAATTTTACCCTGCAACTGATTTGTTTTAGTACTAGCATTAGTTGTTCCATAAAAAGTGTTACTCCCTCCGTCCCAACATTAATTGAACATTTGTCTTATTTGGACGCGTCCTAACATTACTTGAACATTTTCAAAATAGAAACAAACATAATATAATATAATCTCAACACCCTTATTTTATTTCACTTAAACTCACTTTACTTAATTTGCGTGTCATTTTCAATGTTTAAGTCTCGTTGCACGGGGAAGTACTTATTTTACTATAAAGTATTAGCTGCAAAACAATTGCACAATAAAACTAGTTTACTCAAACCAACTCTTAACGGGCGTACCTCCTTTAAGAGCAGACTTAATGTTTTGGATATGAGTAGTGACCATTTCAACAAAGCCCCAAAAGGGGGTGCTCTTTTTTGTAGGATCCGGGAGCCTTTTGCGACCCATCACTATGAAACGGAGCAGTGGCTGTTTCTCAATGTTGATTTGTTGGCTACCACGTCCGCCACCAGCCGGATTCCTCCGCCGCGGCTTCTTTGCCGGAGTGGGGATCCTGTTTTAGTTCGACAGGTTTCTCGCCGGATTCGGGGCGAAGAACCATGTACATGCGTTGCACGTCGTCCGCGCTGTGTGCCTCTTCTTTGTTTACTTTCGGCCTGTAAAAGAAGAATATTTCTCCTCTTTCCTGTAGTCATTATTGCATACATTAATTAATGTACATTTCATGAATTAAAATTAAACATCAGGGAATTATGTGAGAGGGACCTGAATTTCAACTTTGGCATCGGTTCTTGTCTTGCGTTACAGAGGTTTTAGTTTAGTAAGTGGTGGAAGTGAAAAGTTTTGGGAGATGGACACGTGTTAAGCAAGAGAATAGAATTTGACGACACGTACGCAACATTGACACGCGTATTAGCCCCCCACGTAGCTCCATGTTTCATTCATATCAATATCCTCTTTTCTGCTTTATACTTTCTTTCGATCATCTAGATTCTTTTCTTTTAATAAGTATTCATGGGTCACTTGTAACTTTTAACTATTGTTCTTCCTAGTGATAATTTTTTTCCCCTACATTCCCACTCTATTTTATTTTACTATTTTATAACATATTTACTCTTATTTAAAAAAAATGGCACATAGAGATCGCGAATAAGTAGCAAATAGATTGTGGGACATAGTGGAATGTATATACATTAATGTAATAAGGGTAAAAATATTATATTAGAGTAAAAAAGAGTTTCAACTATCAATAAAGAACATTTTTTTTCTGATTTTTTTAATTGAGAGAAAATTACACTCTTGACAGCTACATATGCAGAAAAATATAACTCAATAATTTTTGATAAAAAATTAAAATGACATGTGATTAAAATGACATCGTTTTGTGATTTTTTTAATCAATTTTCGGTATTTAAGTTAAATTGGCTAAAGTTGAATTTATGTGGAGCTATAAATTTAAAAAACACATAACTATAGGATCGTTTTAATAAAGATAGAAGTTATGAGACTATTTTGAATCAAATTACTAAAAATTTTGTTAAAATGTCATGTGATTGATTTTTTTTCACACATCCAAATTTATAATGTCATGTGCTTTGATTTGTTTCACATATTCATCCAAAAGATAAGTCGTTAAATTAATAAGGTCTAATTTGGTAGTTAAAATATGCCTATACCTAATTTGGAAAAAGCTATGTTATCGGAAAAAGCCAAGACAAATATCGGTAGGTTGTGTATCAAATTGTTGACAGACCTTGTTTTTGTTGTAAAATATAGAATAAATGTAAAGAATGAATTAAAATAAAAAAAAACAAACACAGGGGAATTTATTTAGGTTCTCATATAAAAGATATTTTAATACATTGGGGGGTAAAATCAAGGCGAAGGATAATTTTTTACTATGATCTCAGGTTTCTATTTTTTTAGGTGTTAAATTCAATGAGGAAGATATTTATAATAACAATTGGGTAAAAAAAAAAGCCCTAAAACTCATGTGGCATAAAGCCCACTAATAATATACTAACACAAAGTAATGTCCACAATAATAGATTATTTACAATATCCTCAATATAAATTTTGGACATTCGACGTGATGTTTAACTAAAATTTTGCTAGAATAATTCAAAAGAGAAACTTAGTAAAAAAAAAAGGTACAACTAATCATCTTCTAAATTCAATCTTCAAAATGCTCCTCGAAGAAGACAACAATCTTCCATTTCAAAAATTTCTTTAAGATTATGCTTTCACACTCTTCTGGAGTTCATGCAGGTAAAAGAATTTCAGGGGATATATGCTTTGTCAAGTTCCCTTTAGCATTCCTATTATTCATATGGGCAACAAAAGTTGCATTTTCCTCATAATGTATGATAGGAGATATATCATTATCACTTGAATCATAAATGTATTTAAATCAAAATATTGCAAACGTCGAAGATACTGAACATATGCTTTAAAGTTTTACAATGTCTCCTTATAGGAGAAATACTAACTTAATCTTGCAAGCAAATTCAATATAAATTCAATATCGGATTTGGTGCAGTTCTTAAAACATAGTAATGCACTAAGGACACTCTAATAAAGAACTTTTGGTCCTAAAATATCATATGTATCTTCTTTAGGTCCAAATTTGTCTTTATCCACTTCAAGGGATTAGACGATTACTAGTGTTCTAAGTAGATGAAATTTAAGATAAAATCTCTCCAATACCTTCTTCAATTAAGTTAACTGGTATATAAAGATTCATTTTGCTTTAGGGAAATGCTTTGGTCGAGACAATACTTGATTTCACCAACGTTTTATTTCAAAATTCAATCTTTAAGATTAAATTAGCTTTCTTTAATTTCCTTACTTGTTCCAACAATATTTAGATTATCACCATAAACCGAGATAATACAAACACCACCAAAATAATTTCTTTGTAAAACGTAGGAAAGATAAATATTTCAATGTTTATTTATTAATCCGGGAGGATTAATTGAATCGATCGTGGAATATTAGATCCAAATATTTTATGTCATATAATGAATGACCTTTGTAATTCTAATATGTAATTTCTTATCGATTTTCACCATTCCTCATATGAGGAATTTTATATCCATCAGGGATTTTCATATAAAACATTGACATCCATTGATCAATATAAACATGCGGTTATAACGTCTATCAACTGCATTTCTAAATTTAGTTTACTTACTGCCAGAGATATTAAGTAGCGGAACTTTATTTCATACATAATAGGAGTATATATTTGATAAAATCAATATTGGGTCTCTGCAAAAACCCATGAGCTACTAATCTCGCTTTGTACCTCATTACATCATTATTCTCATTTTTTTTCGTACAAATACACATTTATATCCAACATGGATAACGTTTCTGGGGGTATGTACGATAAGGCCAAAAATATTAGCGAGTTGAGCTCTGCCTCAATTGTTGGTTAAGTTGGTGCCCCATGAAGGGGAAGAGTGGATGTAGGGCCGAGTTGTCCAATCCACTATAAATTTTTCCTATTTTACACATGTCAAAGCGAAAAAAAAAAAAAATTGAATCCTCCGACTCAACTATTGACTTTTGGGTACTGGATCCAGATTTTTAATAGTAAGAGCAATTATGGCAACTAATAAGTTGTCTACAACATTGGTAAATTTCTCTTGTATTTATAATTTTTATATTTATATCAACTAGATCTTCATCATTTCTCATAATATTTTGATCTGGTCGTTCCAAAATTCTAGTATTATTTTGTGCACGTGCTTCATTACTAGAATTTTTATCTTCGGGACGAATCTCTTCAAGAGACTTCAAGAGTGACTGAATATATTTGCTAGCTTTAGTAATTACCGCGGATTTATGTCTTACATAATAAGGGGTCCTTTACGCTTCTGGCGTGTAGGGGCATATTAACATATATAATTGCCTAAAATTAGCACATTTACTCTTTTTGGTGCATTTACAACAAGTATATGTCCTTTAGTCACTTCTTTATCATCGATAAATTAATCTGGCAGGTCACTTGCTAAATATTGCAAGTTAATTATACTATGAACTGCCAATTCACTTTGACTAGTGCGTGGATTTAAATATTGAAGATCTTTTTATATTCCACGGAATTTCTAGGCATTCATTGAATTTTAAATTCTTATATCCCCCTAATGCCGAGAAATTATATTCATCAAATGTGCAATCAGCCAACTGGGTCGTGAATTGAGGTACACTATGGTGGTGATATTGAAACAAATATTGCACAATCAAATATTTGCAGATGGAAAATGTTTAGTTCTTAAGCACTAGTTATAAAAGGGGAATAATCAAGATATGCAGTGGGTCGGATTTGAATTAGATTAGCACCATGTAAAATTTCATGCCCCCAACATGATATAACTAAGTTGGAATTCTTCAATAATAGTCTAGTAGTTATTTAAATCTATTAGTAATTCAACTAAACCATTCTCGATGTGGACGAGATTAAATGCTCAATTTTAATTCTCAATGTCATATAATAATCATTAATGTCATCAAATCGACATTAACCATTCAAATGGATTTATTGGATAATCTAAAATTTTAATTTCAATAATATTTAACAATAAATTTGCTTCAGGCAAATAATATCAGTCCACAAGTATCTTCCCGACTCTATTTAAGAAATATAAAATATATGATTCCAACTTTAGTACGAGAATGTTGTACTATAAAACTTTTCTTTGCACAAGCCCCACAAATAAATTAATTTGTCCAAATCCGACTTATCATATTTTGAACCGCTCATGTCATAATTTTAATAAATTTGCTTCAGATAAATTAGTATATTATTCAAGAATCATCATTTTTAATGTTCATATTTGCTTCGGGCAATCTAGTACGATGAGATCCTATTTTGCTCATAATTAAATAAGGGCTCAATTTTAGTGGAAGAATTTTCATGTATAATTTATATTGTTTCCACTCAAAACAGGTATAGTAGGATGAATTTCAACGTGGAAAGTTCAAGTCAAGAAGTAATTACAGTTAAGAGCAAATAGGTTTCATTCTCAAGATAATTTTCACTACTATTGTCCATAAGAAAAACTTGATATAAACTTTCATATGCAGTTCAGATTCAATAAATTTCAATGAAACAATTAACTGCAAAAATCAATAATAATAGGCAATTAAAGATTTTCACAAATATCCTAATTTCTACAGCAAATAATCCCCAAACCTATACTGGGGCAAGCAGTTCTAATTGCTGAAATTTAAAAGGGATTAAACCTCTTTACCAGAACGAAACCCTACGATAAGGGTTCCTAATCGTCTAGTGCGATATTTGATTCGTGTCAAACGTAGACTCAATGGGAGGTTCAAACATCTACTTCACCACCTCATATACAAGAGCAATTCCTTCATGTTTAAACTCATCTCAAATTGGCAGAGTAACCAATCGAGTCCAAAAAAAAAATTAACAAAAGATGGATTAGCCAAAAAAATAAAAAATGAAGGCACATGCACAGAATTATAATTGCTCCAGTACAATTTTCAATTTGATGAATCACTAAAGATTAATCATAACATACGAATATGATCCAATTAACTCCTTTAATAAAATCATCAAAATTTAAAAACCCGAATGGGATTTGTATGACATGAATATGAGGAATCCAATCTTTGTACATCACTTGTTGCACACACTTGGCAGATTTACATAAATATGCCAAAAATAGGTTTTAAATAACAAGCATTGTAGCCATAAATAGGTAAACATTTCAATTTGATTATGGAGTATATTCAACATGAAACTAAGCATTAGAAACCACATGCTAGACAATTTTTCATCTCAAATTTCTTCCCAATTTCAAAATAGAATATTCAACACTCTCATAACAAACACAATTGATTTCTTGAGACTCAATTTTATACTCGTATAATATAGATAGTCTCAATACACATATGAGTTAATTATGCAGAATAAATATTATATTACAAATAATGTTATTTTAGAATTGTATAGGTAGGCGATGTATACTACTTTAGCACTTATCTTTCCATACCAAATATAAATTGATTTTCAATATTTTCAGAAAGAAAGAAATTGGCGGAAAAAGCTGATCTAATTTACAGACCCCAATATATATTATTATGCTTCAAATTTTGCCTTATTAAAAGTTTAATACCCAAAGGACCAAAATTATCAATCAATAACAGCTTGAATCCTAAAACATCAATTTTTTTTTTGACAAACATATATATAATCTATTAAAATGTGTTCTTTCTACCACATGGTACATATTTTTTCATCTTATCGGCCGGAACCACAACAACACCTTCTCCAATCCAAGCGTGAGGACAGGGGAGGTCAACGCTCGCTCTCTTGCAGCATTGCAGCATTTTCGAACATGGTCGATACTCCACACTAAAGACAGACCCATAGAGGGCGGAGAAGCCACATTCTTCAAGATCTCGAGCTTACAGACCCATAGAGGGCGTAGAACGTCATAAAGGGTGAAAAATCCCCATTAAATCCCAATAAAGGGGGGTAGCATGTCTCGAACCCAGGACCTATTGGTCTAGGTAGTGGTGCTCTATCCACTTGAGCTAAACCACTTTGACAAACATCAATTATGTTTTAATGTGCTTAAAATCACATGTCAAGCAAAGCAACCAAATAAAAGTAATGAATTTTTATTTCCCTTTTAACAAACAAAATATATAAGAACACGAAAAATAGAAGGATACGAAACACTGATAAACTGGATCATACAATCATTGAAAATGAAAATCGTGTATACTCGTCATCATTTATATACTAGATTTGGTAGATACAAAATAATGGAAATTTCAACATATAAAAATAAATTCGATTCAAACTTTTGTTGACATAATCATAACTTGCAGAATGTTGTACCTTTTCTAAAAAAATTATACTAAAATCATAATAAACCACACGAAAGTTGGATATCATAATTCTAGAATTCCCGATTCATATCCCTTCGACCATATATATGATTTAACAAAAAAATATACATGAAAAGAATTACTAAACCGGGCAGGATGAGGTGGATCTCACGAAAGAGGTCTCTTCGATCTCGATCAAAAAGAATGGGTAGAACAATTGTGCTGATAACGTATTGTAAAATATAGAATAAATGTAAAGAAAAGAAACAAGAACACCGATTTGTTTACCCAGTTCATCCAGAAGGACTACGTCTGGGGGCGACCAAGCCAGGAGGGTTTTACTATGATCTCAGTATTCTCTATTTCACGGCGTTACAATGAGGAATGTATTTATAATAACAATTGAGTTGAAGCCCTAAAAGCCCTAAAACCCATGTGACATAAAACCCACTAATAATACTAACACGAAGTAATGTCCACAATAATAGATTATTTACAACAGTTTTGAACAAGATATATAATTGATTTGGAATTTGGTACCAATACAAATATGATTGACTACAAATATTATTACCTCGTACTAAAATTGATCGAAAAAAATCTAACGAACAAAAAATCCAAACCCACTAGAGGAAATAAGAGTAACACATCTATGAACCAAGTTTATATATAAACTGATCTATTACTATTATAAATAAAAATTATCACTATTTAAAAAATATTTTATTATTCAAATAGTTTTATACGTAGCCGTAATAGTTTTTATACAGTGCTATTAAAAAAATCGAGTTTACCGTGAACTCGATTTTATAAGTAAATAATCTCGCCAAAATATCTCAAAATCGTCCCAGAAATTGATCTCAAAGTATCGCAAAGTTGTTTCAATATCACAAAAAATTTAAAGAGTAACACTTTTATAAACCAAGTTCACACTATGAACACTACTAATTCAATATGACCCATTTCAATACCAGCCCACGCAACCCGGTCTCTCTCTGCGCCCGTCTTGTCGAGCTCGTTCAGCTCACACGCCGGTCTCTCTCGTCGTCCCGCAAGACAAATCAGCGTGCTCATTCCAACTTCGATGGCGTCGTCGCGATCGCATCGCTTCATCTCGCGGTCATTCCACGCTCATATATATAGCAGCGATAGTGTTTCTGAGTAACAATGATAGTTTTTTCTAAGTAACAATGATAGTTTTTCTGAGTAACAATAATAATTTTTATATATAGCATTGATAGAAACATGTGTAATAGGGAAACTTATTATAACATATACTGACAGTGATAGTTTTACTGAGTAGTGGTGATAGTTTTACTGAGTAATAGTGATAGTTTTTCTGAGTAATAGTGATAGTTTTTAAGTATATTGATGATATTTTTTCTGAGTAATAGTAATAATTTTTCTGAGTAACAGAGATAATTTTTATGTGTATTGGTGATAGTTTTTCTGAGTAATAGTGATAGTTTTTCTGAGTAACAATGATAGTTTTTATGTGTATTGCTGATAGTTTATATACATAATGATAATTTATTTGACCTTTTCTTAACCATTCGAATTATGCATTTAAAATGCAATTTCTTCCACCTAATCATAAATTGGGCATTACGATTTAGGACTGAATATAAGATCCCTCCTAGATCTCATCTGAATATAAGATCCCTCCTAGATCTCATCTGTAATACACGGTGAGTTGTTTTTTAATGAAAGATGAACCGTCGAGTTCCGTCGCGAAGATTTTTGTCGTGTCACATCGTCGTCATCGTAGAGTCGTCGTTGCCGTCGCCATGAAGAGTTGAAGAGTAGTTTCGCACGGTGGGGTGGGAGAAAGGAGAAGGGAAATAGGCGCGAAAAAGAATGAGCTGAAATGAGCTGAAATGATATATATCTAGCCCGTTTATATATAGTTAATGGGTCAAGTTTGACCCGAGTTCATAGTATGAACCAGACCTATACAAGTTTTTGTCAAACCTAAAATATTACAAAATATAATTGATCTCAACAAAATTTACTTCTCGCAAAATCTAATGTAATTACTTCCCTATACTAGGGGTGAGTAAAATCCTGAAAATTTCGATATACCGTACTTATCGTATAGAAAAATATCGAATTTATCAAAATTTTCAGTACGGTTGATACCATATCGAAAAGTTTCGACACAATAACATTATGAAAAATAAAAAAATTGGTATTACGATAAATATTGGTATCCCGAAAAAAATTTGGTATTTCGATATTGCGATATCTCGGTATTTTGGTGCCGTAAATAATCTATAGAAATTTGGTATGAAACGGGTTGGCATAAACTGTATATAAAGTTTTCGGTATGAAATAGTATATTTCCCCAAAATATAGTATGATAAGGTATATCGAATTTTCGATACGGTAGTAAAGTATACAATTTTAATATACCAAAATTTTCGATACGATAACATTATACTTTTTTGGATATCGAAAATTTCGATATGATATACAGTACGATACGGTATTTTCAGTATGGTACGGTATGTCAAGCCCTACCTTATACCTTGTGGCGACGAAGATAACTGTGTACAATCATCTCCTAATTGCTTTAACATCTGACACCTTCGATCTATTTATTGTTTAAATTGTGCAGTGGAGGACCCAGGATTTCAAAATTGGGGGTACGACGAGCTATTACATTAGACAATTTTTTTTTTTTTTAAATCAAACATTATTTTCTATATACAATAAAATTAAATCTACATATAAATATGATAAATGCATACAATAAGAAGTTCTTTGAAATTTCATTTTTTTCTTAAGCATAAATTGTCGAAGATCGAGTTTTTTCCCTTTGCCTTTGATTTTTGTATTTCATCCATCGTATTCTAATTAACTTATTAATACAAATAAAAACACAATCATAAATAATGACAAGCCCTAATCTATCAACAAATACCATCAATTTAACGTATCTCCTAACCTAACAACAAATACCATCAAATTACAAATGTAACACAATCAAATACATATCCTTATTAAATAAAAAAATATTATAACCTCTAATTTATAAACAAATACAATCAAATAAAATCAACAATTTAATTAACAAATTAATCATAATCGTGGCTAACAATTGATAAAAGAAAAAGGAAATAAAATATAAAACTTATCTTGATGGTTGATGCTAGAAGCTGGAAAGTGGGAATTAATAAGCTTATTTCATGATTCTGTCTTTCTATGCTACCAACACGTCAACTATTGCAATGGTATACTGGTAAATAAATTTTTTTTTGTGAATTATTGTATTGATGTATATCTATATCTATATCTA
>JBBCBC010000271.1:0-43497 GCA_037126765.1 Stenogyne calaminthoides
ACGGAGGGAGTATTAGTTACACGCCAGAAACAATATTATTCCCCTTCAAAGAATCCTGAAACAATATTCAAGACCATAATTAATAACATTGCAAAGAAACAATAAACTCTTGGTACAATAAATCAATTAAAAATACAATTTATGTTAATATAAACCAATCTATATATTACACCCTCCATGATACGTATAACAAGAAAAACAAAGCGTCAATTATAATTAATGGGATGTGCAACTGACATGCATGCATGTAATATCATTTAACTCAAATACCTTCTACTGCATATAAAAAGGCATATAAAAAGTAAAAAAAGGAACAAAAATCCCTATTCTCAAATTTCAAGATTCAAACTTTCATATAAGAAGCCCAAGATAAATCTAAAATGCTAGAGAACAGGGTTGAGTACCCCAGTACTCATTTTAATTGATTCATTCTTTGCCTTCTAAATAAAAAATAAAAAAAATGCTAGAGAACAGGGGATCCATTATATATTAATAAAGATTAAATTTACAAATTTTAAAACATTCTGCAAAATTCTTAGGATTTTTTTAGTGATGCCTCAATAAGAAATGCAATTAGTTGAAAGCTTTGGATTGTCACATTTAAAACATGGCAAGATCCAATATGTATATATTACAGAAAAAGAGTAACGTACTTATATCTCTTCTTGCATGTAACCATGCATGGAGGTCATTCCCATCCTGAAAATAGAAAACCACGCTAATTAAATTAGCAAACCAAATAAAGTCGTCCAACAAAATTATCTACTTTTCACAGTAATTAATCCACTATGCCAAAAATTGGCTACGACAACGGAGAAAAGACAACGGGTATTGACTAAACCCGTTGTCGTAGGTCTACACGCCGTTATCGTAGCTAAATCCGTTGTCGAAACATTGAGAAATGCGGGGATTTGGAACTAAAGACAACGGGTAATAAATATTTGGAACTAAAGACAACGGGTAATTTTTATTTGAAGTATAAATATTGCAACACTTAGAAAATTTCAGCCTCCATTTCCAATTTCTCACGCGCTAATTAGGGCAAACGAAAATTTTCAGCGTCCTCTTTCCAGCTCACAACTCGCCGTCCGCCACCGGCCATCCGTCACGCACGGAGCATTCCACTCCCAAGCGCCCGTCGTCCATTGCTTAGTCAGGCATTCCACTTGTAGGCAGTCTACATCTCGCTCTCCACCGGCGTTCTGCCGTCGTTCGCCGTCTTCTGCCGTCATTCTGCCGCGTCACCAGGTAAGCCCTAATTCTAATCCTAAGTGGCACCAAACCCTATGTGCAGGGGATATTTAAATATTTTTATTTTTGAAGGGTTTAATAAGATTTGGAATGGTTTAGTCAATTAGCTGTTGCATTTTTCGCAGTGTGTTTAAACTCGTGAAATTACATGAGTGTGAATGATAATACTGATGAGAAATGTTGAAAGGAACTGATTCTGATCTCAGTTTTTAGGTTTTTGCTCCATTTGCTTGAAAATGTTGTAGTTAGGTTGCTTCTTTCGAATTTTTGCTGCTACATATGAAGTATGGATTACAGAGCCAACAAACATGTATATGTTGAGAAATTTCACTCCTTAGTGCAGTGTGTTTCTATCTATGGACTGTGGTTTGGACAGTGTGAATGAAATTTTTGAGTTCAATCCCCTATTAGTTTTCGTTTTCTAGGTAATTTCTTTGAAATCTTGTTGCATTTTGGCTCTGTGATGTGATCTGTTAAGTTTTGGGAATCAAATTTGTATTGTTGAAATATCAAAATGGCTATTCTTAATTGAATTAACTTTAGATAATTGATGGAAATTACTGTAGGTTGATTAATATTAGGTTAACTTTGCTTACATTGTTTTTGGTTTTGCAGAAGGAGTGCGAGCAGGAGTCAAAGCTGCTGCAATTGGGTGTGTTGCCAGCGCTGTGCCTACTGTATGTGAAATTTACTCCATTTTTTTTCAGGATTTTTTCTTGGTGTTTTATGCATTTATGGTTGTGAGTTTCTTCACTGCTGAATTTAGCTTTAACTGGAAAGATTTTGCAAGGGTGCAAGCTAACAAGATTGTAAACTTTCTCAGATTTGATCAACAATGACCAATCATTCATAGATGTATGCTCAAATTTTAGATTCGCATTGGATATCTTGTTTCAGTTTTCTTATAAAGTGAAAAAATTACATGCTAAGACCATTTACTCTTCTTTTTTTTCCCTGTGAAATACTTTTCCGACGTGTATTGCTAGGTTGTTTAAGCAACTCTTTAGTATTGCAGCTTAATGAATCACGTTACTGTGTTGTTTGAAAAATCTACAAAATGAGATTAGATCACTTTTCGGGTAGTTATTCCTCACATCTTTTGAATGTTAGGGGGTGTTTGCAAACTCTGTGAGGTGGCTAGAATCACTTTTTTTCAAAGCTACCGCTCAGCTTTTGGATTCTAGAACTATAAGTCTCACTATTGAGTAGTGGTTGCAAGCACCCTTTTAATAGAGTTTGAAAAACAATTAGAGTTTCTTTCCATGCTTTGTCCAATATCTGTAAGCTTAAAATTGGTTTAACTTCAGTTATTGAGTTATTTCTCCAATTACTCTTTTTAATCTAAATTTTAGTTTTCATATTTAACAATACTTGAAAGCAAAAGCAACCTTAGTCGTTCAAATGAACTTCAGTCTTGGGTTTACCCAGTCAAACCTGGCTATTGCTAATCTAGAATCGTATCCTCTTGTCGGGTAGTGTTTCCCATGAAGGGCTAAAATATATAAACGTTGTTGGTTGATGATTGGGGTGTGATTACTCATATTTATTGTTTTTTCATGTATAATGACATTCATAAGAATTCTTGTGCCAAAATTTTCAGCTGTTAGCTGTTCGAACAATTCCCTGGGCAAAGGCAAATATCAACTACACTGGCCAGGCACTCATTATATCTGGTGGTATGTTAAAATCATGTATACTCGAGTTTTGTTGCTCTTCTTTCATAATTCTAAAGTTTGCTGAAATCCTGAATTGCATAGACCTATTCTGCTTGTGGTATATTAGGCTGCTCTTCTCTCATAATTCTAACGTTTGCTGAAATCCTGAATTGCATAGACCTATTCTGCTTATAGGCTGACATTCTTTATTGTGTTTTATGGAACGATTATTGCATATCATATGTATCGCAGTAGAATATTATCAGAAATAACTCTGCCAATTGTTATTGTTCTTTACTAAATCTTGGCCCTTATTTTTTTCTGGATTCTGATTTCTGATTTAGTAATTCGATGACAAAAAAGGATTATTTCATTTGCATTATAAAACTTTCTCAGATACTGATGTGCTTCATTTTCTGTCTTTCATCTTTCCTGGGATTATGAACAGCAACCATAGCAACATACTTCATTACTGTAGACAAAACCATCTTGAAGTGTGCGAAGAAAAATGCACACTATAAAAGGATGGCGTAATGGCACACCTTTGTACTTAGCCTTTGTAGGATAAACATTACTATAACATGTTATATTTCAAATTAGGGTGAATACAAAATGATGTTTGAAAGTCGAACTCCTGACAGATTCCCGAGTAGTCTGTCACACTTTAGTAATTCTACCATAACTCTTCACTCAAAATTCCAAATTGCTTCCTTCAAAACTCCATAGAAAGTAGACTCACGTGGCTTTCCAATGATATACACCAATCACCCTAGTTATTCTTCAATCAAAACAGTTAATTCTGTGAAGTTGGCCCAAGTGCACTGCTTTTCTCAGAAACTGCATCATTCTCCCCTTCTTGAAAAGAACTCGCCCTCGAGTTCGAGTTAAGATCAAACCACATAGATGAATCAATCCTATTTAGCTCTTCACTTGATATCCAAGCATCTTCCTCATTTGGCTTTCCATTCCAGTGAACAAGGTACTGCGTATACGTACCACGACGAGTAGTAATAGATCGCATGTCTAAAACATCAATTGATTCACGAACTGAATTCATAGAGAATGAATCAATATCGTCTTTAGAAAACATTAGAAAACATCTTTAGAACTGAATTCACGGTGTTCTTCTTCATGCAGTTATTGAGATGGTAGTATATAGCTAATTAATAAGTAGCATATAGCATATGTAATTTGAGATGGTAGCATATGGCATATATAACTTGATACTTCTGGATTGTGTATTTGTGTGCGATGCATGTGCATATCTCATGCATAACATTTGGGCCATGTCATCTTTTAAAATGTGATTCGATTGCTTAGTAAAGTAATTAATACTAGTATTTTTTACTAGGAATGAGTTAAGCCTCGAGTCCGGTGTGGAGTTTGCGACAAGAAGCTTAACTATTGATGGCAAAGTGATTAAGGCTCAGATTTGGGACACTGCTGGCCAAGAGAGGTGACGTTTTTTTTAGTTTTCTTTTATCACCCTTCATCTAATTCTCTGATCTGTTTAATGTGTGCATTTGTTCTTGTGTTTTTGCTTTATTCTTGGCTGGTTTTAACTAGTTTCCCCTTGATGTGATAGATCTTGTTATTCTGTTTTGTGTTAATATTGTTCTAGAATTGAGAAATTGTGATCTGGGGTTATAAAAACGGAACCTTTTGACGAATTCTTCCTTTATTAGCTGCCCCTACTCTAAAAAACATCGACGAATGTTGCTACAAAATTAGCCATAATGTAGCAATATAGATTTGTCATTTGTCATTTCTGCTTGTTCTATTCTAAAGCCAGAAAACAAGAGAATTCTTGGATCAATAAGGGCAGGCCTAATTTAATATTTTTTTAAACTGAATTTAACATATAGGAAAACAGGGAATTTAAACAGGGAAAACAGAAAGTCCATTCGAGAACTGCGTATATAAGAATAAGCGTAATTTTGTTGGTGTTTCTGTGCAACATGGTTGCAAAGATAACAAGGATTATAAATTTATGAGTGATAGAGGTACTTATAATTAATGTTTTAGATGCTAAAAAGGTTGTCAGTAAGAAGCTTGTGACAATGGACTTGAATTTGACTGTTTTATAGTCATTATGTGGCTGTTTATATTCTGAAACATAGAAAACATAAAACAATAGGTTCAAAAATAGTATTAACAACGGGGAAGAACCGTTGTCGTAGATAACTTTAACAACGGGTCAAATAAGCATATAACAACAATTTTCTCCCGTTGTCGTAGATATTTATGACAACGGCTTAATATGAGTTAACACAACGGGTAAAAACCGTTGTAATAAGCACCTACGACAACGGGTTAGTATGAGTTAACACAACGGGTAAAAACCGTTGTAATAAGCACCTACAACAACGGGTAAATATGAGTTAACACAACGGGTAAAAGCCGTTGTAATAAACATCTACGACAATGGGTCATTATGAGTTAACACAACGGGTAAATATGAGTTAACACAACGGGTAAAAGTCGTTGTAATAAACATCTACGACAACGGGTCATTATGAGTTAACACAACGGGTAAAAACCGTTGTAATAAACACCTACGACAACGGGTCATTATGAGTTACGACAATGGGTAACTGCCGTTGTGAACACCTACGACAACGGGGATTACCCGTTGTCATATGTACGGGACCTACGACAACCCCATCATCCACAACGGGGGGAAAATAGCTACGACAACGGGGATTACCCGTTGTCAAATCCAATTTCTGGCATAGTGATCAATTACTTTTCACAGTGAATGAATCCTTAAACTCACAGAAGTCATACTACAATGAATAGGAATATATTATTTTTACATCAAATTAAAATAGAGAATTCTCATAGATGTGTATATATAAATAATAAAAAATGTATATATGAAATAGAAATAGAACCATAACTCCAAATCCCAATCACCAACTAAACATCTTTCCACAAAAAGAAACAACATATTGAAAGAAGAATTGAAGTCCAGGGTTTATCAGCTCGAGCTCCATAATTCTCATATAGTACCTCAGCAAGCATCATATGAAGGGAAGACGAGCTACGCACAAGCAAGCGTTTGGGGTTTTAAATATTTAATATTATGACTCACTACTACACATTTAAGCTTGCACAGCTGCACTTGGACAACTCTTTTTTCAAACAGCTCTCCAAGATATAGCTTGGAGAACGGTTTTATTAAAAAAAAAAAAATAGACAGCGGTTTAAAATCGCTGTCCAAGATTAAAACTTGGAAAGCGGTTTCAAACCGCTATGCAAAATCACCTAGACAGCGGTTTCGAACCGCTGTCCAAGAGCTTGGTATTAGTACAAACACACCCAAATCGCGATTCCATAAGCATTTCTCCCCCAAATTCGTCTTCTCCCCCCAAATTCGTCTTCTCCCCCAATTAATCGAACCACTCTCCCCCAAATCGAACCCGCTATTCGTCGCCCTCCTCTTCCCTCTACTGCCGCCGCCGTCGCCCTCCTCCTTCAACTCGTACGTCGTCCCGCGTCGCCTACTCCTTGCCACCGTCGCCCTAGCTCCTCTTTCAACCCGTCGTCCCGCGCGTCCTCCCTTACCGCCGCCATCGTTGCCTTGCTGCCGTCCTCCTCTACCGCCGTCGCCGCCTTCCTCCACCTCCATAGCTAGGTAATTTTTATTTTTTTTGTATTGGTGTATGTATTGGTTTATGTATTGGTGTATATATATCATGTTGTATGTATTGGTGTATGTATATTGGTGTATGTATATCATGTATATTGGTGTATATATATCATGTTGTATGTATTGGTGTATGTATATTGGTGTATGTATATTGGTGTATATATATTGGTGTTTGATGCACTCAAGGTGTTTGATAATATGCTTGTGTGAGAATTTAAGCATAAATTAATGTTAATTTATTAGGATTAATGTTGTTAGTGTTAGAGATGAACAACTCGTTAGAGATAAATATATATTGTGTGGCTTGGCATGATTTTTTATACTAATTTAGATATGAACAATTGATGCACTCAAAGTGTTTGATAATATGCTTGTGTGAGGATTTAAACATAAATTAGGATTAATACATTAGGATATATTTTGATGATTTGGTGAATGGATAGTAGTGTGTTGCTTTAGATGATTAATGATGGTACATTAGGATATATACATTGTTTTGAGATGCAACAAATCCTTAGGTACATGCAATATACAAACCTTAGGTACTACCACATTCTATATGCAAGTTTTATACATTAGGATTGTAATACTTTTAGGTTTAATACATTATGATACATTATCTTGAGAAACACATCAGAAAATTCATGCTTGTCCGAGTGATTGTATCTTATTTCGGAAGGAGTATGCAGACCTCGATGAATGTCCCAAGTGTGGGGAGAAGCGGTATAAAAAAAAAAAATATCCCGCGAAGGTGATGTGGTACTTTCCAATAATACCAAGATTCAGGAGAATATATAGTAGCACTGTGGATGCTAGAAATTTAACTTGGCATCATGATGATAGGATCAAAGATGGAATGCTAAGACACCCTGCTGATTCACCCCAGTGGAAGACATTCGATGTCAGGCATCCAGAATTTGACAACAAGCCACGACACTTGCGTCTTGCACTCTCAACTGACGAAATGAATCCGTTCGGTATCCAAAGTACCAACCACAGTACGTGGCCAGTGATTCTGTTAGTTTATAATCTTTCACCCGAGTTATGCATGAAGTTCACTTATATGATGTTGTCTATGTTGATATCAGGACCCAAACAACCTGGTAACGACATAGATGTATATCTGGCTCCTTTAATAGAGGACTTGAAGCTCCTGTGGGATGAGGGTGTCAATGTGTATGATGCTTGTAGAAAGGAGAATTTCAAGTTGAAGGTCATGTTGTTTGGAACTATCAATGACTTTCCCGCTTACGGGAATCTATCTGGATATAGTGTGAAGGGGGCTGATGCATGTCCTTGTTGTACCAAGAAGACACATCACATTCGCTTCAGTCATTGTAGGAAGACCGTTTATATGGGACATAGGAGGTGGTTGGACATAATGCATAAGTACAGAACAATGGCTGATGCATTCGATGGCACAATCGAGATAGGTGAAGCACCACGTTTATTGTCAGGTTTGGATGTATTGAATGAGATGAAGAATATCAACACACAGTACGGAAAGAGCTTCGTAAAGAGTGTCCCCACTAGCGGTTGGAAGAAGGAATCAATTTTCTTTCAATTGCACTATTGGAAAGAGTTGTATGTTAGACACTTCATTGATCTAATGCACATTGAGAAGAACGTTTGTGCCAGCTTGCTCAATACTCTGCTATGATAAGAAGTCCAAGGATGGTTACAATCCAGGAATGGATATGATTGATATGGGAATAAGAGCAGAACTAAAACATGTGCCTAGAGAAAGGGGTAAACCGTTCTTACCTTCTGCTGCACACACCTTATCCAACAATGAGAGAAAATAGTTACTTCAAACACTAAAGGATGTGAAAGTACCAGAGGGTTATTCGTCCAACATACAGAGACTTGTATCAGACGATGGCGTGAGACTGATGAATCTGAAATCGCATGACTATCATGTCATCATGGAGACTTTCTTACCCATTGCAATACGTTCTATCATGCCTAAAAATGTGTGCATAACCATAACAAAGTTATGTTGGTTCTTCAAGGCAATGAGTAAGCAAGATCATAGATCCTAGAAAATTGCTTGGTTTTCAGAGACAGATTATGGGGACGCTCTGTGAGCTTGAGATGTATTTCCCTCCATCATTTTTTGATATAATGATTCTCCTAACAGTTCATTTGGTACACGAGACAAGGATGTGTGGTCCTGCTCGTATGCGATGGTTGTATGGTGTAGAGAGATATATGAAAGTGCTCAAAGGATATGTGATGAATATGTCCAGGACGGAGGGATGCATTGCAGAACGCTATTTAGTAGAAGAAAGCTTGGTTAGTCTTGGTGCGAATTTATTCCGAATGTCGATGCAATTGGACTTCCAATTACCTGGTACACCAATAGGATAGATGATGAAGGCATTACCGGTGGTCAACCTGTAAGTGTTAATATGGAGGAACTAACACGGATGCACTTGTGCATACTTCACAACACGGTCGGCGTGCTTCCTTTTATTGACCTGCACATGCAAGCTTTTGCTGAGAGAAATCCCACCAGAGATAGATCATGGATTGAAGTTGAGCACAATCGCACGTTTGTTGTCTGGTTCAATGGTTAAGTAGCAAATATGTTGTCACAGGATAAAGAATCAGTGAATGAAAGAGTTAAGTGGTTATCCAGAATGCCTGATAGACATGTGTATTCATACAAGTGTTATCTTATTAACGGATACACATTTTATACCAGAGATCAAGATGCCACAAGTACAATGTAGAATAGTGGAGTGTTCATTACTGCAACTGCAGGGGATCAATCGATTACTACTTACTTTGGACAGATTGTCAACATTTGGGAACTCGACTATGTTGTTCACCGCCAACCAATCTTCGAGTGTAGTTGGGTGAGAATCCCTAATGGGGTCCAAGTTGAAAGTTCTGGGTTCGTACGCGTTGATTTGAAGAATGTGGGATACAGAGATGACCCTTACATAATGGCCAACAAATTTTCTATGTCCCCGACCTAGTTAATAAGAAATGGTCCATTGTGGTTCTGTCAAACAAATTTAACAATAGTTTCCAAACTAGCGACCATGTCGATGAAGATGTTGACACAATCGATGATCCTTTTCAGAACTTCACTCATTCTGTACCCTCTTTCGATAATCCTGCAAATCCACGCCCGTACCAGAGAATAATTAGAGATGAGGATGAATATGGCAATCCGGATCTTGTTAACATTCATGGTCATGAACGAGAAAAGTCAACCAAAAAATGAAAAAGAATGTTGTTTCTTCTGCTTTATTAATTAATGTTGTTTCTTTTGCTTTATTAAATGTTGTTTCTTCTGCTTTATTGAATGTTGTTTCTTCTACTTTATTGAATATTGTTTATTTTTTGTTTATTAAATGTTGTTTCTTCTGCTTTACAGAATCATGTCTTATTTGCCATATCTCGGAGATGATGATGGAGATTATGATGGATATTATGATGGAGATCATGTCGCATATGATCGACAACATACTGATGACTTGAGACAGGGTGACACTGATGCTCCCACCACTAGCAGCTCTGGGGAGAAGCGCGCGAGGGGTATAGTCACGATGTCTTCTATTAAGAGAGCTCGTAGCAAGGGGAAAATACTTCAGGTAATTTTATTACAATTGAACAGTTGAAATTGTAATTATATTGATTGATCGTTGAACCTAATTAAATACTATGTTATTGCAGTTATCGTTCAATGAGTATGGGCAAGCAATAGGAAAAAAGAGTGAGAAGTTGTCCTTCTACCTTGGAGCTGCAGTCAGGAGCGTAATCTCTATCGTGCTACCAACCAAGGACTGGCGTAGCGACAAACTGACTCCTTTGAAGGAAAGATTATGGGACGAACTTTCGGTATGTTAATTATATGCTTATTGAAAGTTGTTGTATGATTACTAAATTTACTAAATTGTTATGTTATATACGTATATACTACATTCATCGGCCTTGACCATACAAAGAAGAAGCAAATACTGTCGCAAGCTGGAGTAATGGCGAAGAATTTTCGGGCTTGGCTGAGAAGTAACACACGAGATCCGGAAACTGGTCTTTACTTAGCTAGTCCGCCTTCGGCGTATCAGAATAGCCCTACGGTGGCCCCGTACTGGGAGGAGTTTGTGCGTAGAGCTATGGATGATGATTTCCAGGTAAAATTGATCAATGTCATTTCCTCAATTCCTAATGCCCTATGCTTTTCAGTGTTTATCGTATTTCTATTACACTATAGAATCGAAGTAAGAAAAATTGCCAACAAGCCAAGAGGATGGAGGCGCGATATCGTGGATCGAACAAAGGTTATGCACGCATAAGAGAAGATATGGTGAGATCAAAATCCTAACTTTTAATTTTTTTTTATATACTCACTTTTAATATATCTAATAAAGGGTCACTTTCATCTCTATCGTAGAAAGAAGAAAGAAGGAAAGCTGGAGAGAGTGAGCCTGTTGTTACCCATTTTGAGTTATTTCCGACTACCAGAAAGACTCGAGATGGGAATATTCCCGATTCCAGTGCACAACGTATCATCGAAGAAGCGGTAATCTACCCATTAATTTATCTTTCAATTACAAACTATTATTTCTAAACAAATAATTAAATAATAATCTTTTGTGATTCAGGAGCGTATATCTCAGACCATGACGCCCGACGACATCCACACTATCGGTATTGATGATCTGCTTGGACGGGCTATAGGTCTCCAGGAGCATCCCGACCGCTTACGAAGTTTTGGATATGGCGTGATGAAGACATCATTAGCAATGACACCTGGTCTTCAAGCCATGAATATGGTGGGTATACTTTCGGAACAGGTTGCCAAGTTGGCTAAAGATGTGGAACGTTTGAGGTCCGAGAGAAGATCGAGTCACGGAATGTCGTCGAGTGGAGCAAGCTATGAAAATAGTGTTGCTGATGCTATGTTTTCGGTGAATGCTAGGGACGACTTTATTGAGGCACTTCAAAACGTCTCTTAGGTATCAGATGTGCATGTCTCGCATTTGTTTAAATTAAAGACTAGTGTATTAAAATTTTCTAACTAAATATCTTATTCGAACAGTCACCGACCTTCTGCTACATTTATTTGGAGGATCCTATTTGGTTGGTGGCCACAGGAACATTGCACAATAACTCCGGTGGAATGATTCATGGTCGTCCCCTCACTCCTGGTTTCGTGAGGGTCACACTAGATGTACCCGTACTTGGAGAAGAAGATTCACCCGTGCCGAAACCAATAGATGATGTTGTCACAGTCGGAACAACGATCGGACACTTCATCGAATGGCTGAGCAACTTGGTCTCTCGCACCATGAAGGTAAAATATATGTTATTAAAGTTTATTATCTTATTTCTCGTTCTAAACAATGTTGTAAATTGATTGTAGAATCTGCTGACACCACAAAAGCCTAAACAGAAATCACCACAAAAGGCAAATTAGAAATCAAGAGGTGTCGTAGACAGTCAGAGGGAGAGAACGAGGGACTCCACTATTGGTGCACGCAGACTTGGTTATCCAATGCATGGAGACTTAGATCACGACTGCACCGTACAGACTATGGTGAGCACGATGGTGGAGTCCAATGCTTTCGATACCCTCACAATTCGATGAGTGCTCACTTTCATCGGAATTCTTTTGAAGAATACATCGTTCAAGAGCATGTGCTTGAAGTCTTGAACGACAAGTGGTTGAGTGCAACCACCATAGCCTTTTACCTCAGGTATGTGTTTATTAATTATCAGTATTTACTTTCTATATATTTTAATTTTCTTTTTAAATATTAATTAGCGTATATATGTTGGTTAAAGATATTTGGGTGAGGTATATCTCTTTAGAGATGCCCGAGCATGTGGAATGTATTCCTTCGTCTCCCCCCAAGTGTCTTGCTTAATGGGTGATAGGGCACAGGGCATGGAGGGGATAGTCGAACATATTCTGAGTCATACTGGGAGAGAACATCTCATTTTTTGGCCAACAAATGTGGGGTGAGTACAATAAACATTTCATTAAAATTTGTATTCATAATATGATATTTGCACATATGCTAAATTTGCAGTTAATTTTAATATTCTTAATATAATATAGGGACCATTGGGTGTTGGTCGCCATAAATATGTATACATTAAGTGTATTTTTTATGGACCCAGCTGTGAATGTGGTGGCTGCAAATCGCCCTGATATCACGTCATACATGGAAGCGTAAGTTCATTTTTAATATTCTAATATAATGATTTGTTTTACTTTTAAAATTATGCATATTTAATCTATTTTTATTTTTTTACTTATAATAATAATAGTGTGATGACGATGTATCGGAGTCGCCTTCCGAATCAAAGCTCAAGATCTAATTTCAATAAAGTGAGATGGACAAATATTAAGGTAAATTTAATTTAGTAAGTTATCAAATTAATAGAAAATAATCATAATTGTAATACGTGCTTATAATTGCTTATCATAACAGGTTCCGAGGCAACGAGATGGTGCCCATTGTGGACATTTTGTGAGTTGCTATATTGAAGATATGATCCTCGCTTCTCAAAAGACGATTAATCCTAACAATGTAAGTCAATTTATCTATTTATTTAAATTATTATTGATTGAATAAAAATTCATATACTATATATCTAACTATATTGATTGATCGTTGTTTGCAGTTTGTCTATCAACGTCCGCTCAAGACTTACAACGACAAAAGAATGGAGAAATGGAAAAGAGATTGGACGAGGTACCTTTACAATCGATTTTTGTATATTTATAATTAAAGTGGTATAACTTTTGGTAGCATGTAATTAACTTATATATTTGTGATGATATTTCATGTTTTTGGTGTATATTGGACGTATGTATGTGTATGTTTATTATTTGATGTTTTGGTATTGGACATATATATATTATAGTGGTATAAGTTTTGGTTTTTGGTTTTTGGTTTTGTATAAACAGGATTTTTAAAATATATATTAATTATAAAAAAAATAATTAAATTGGACAGCGGTTATAAACCGTTGTCTAACTAATATAATAAAAAAATTATTAAAAAAAATATATAGACCGCTGTCCAATTCAGAAGCTTGGACAGCGGTTGAAAACCGCTGTCAATCGCTGTCCAAAGGTGCCTCTTGCAATGCGGTTCAGAACCGCTGTCGAAACCCTTGTATTTAGACAGCGGTTTTTTAACAGTTGTCTAAGCTTAGACAATTGTTACTTGGACAACCCTTATAACCGCCCTGTCCAAGGTCATTTTTAACAGCTGTCCAAGCCCAAATGTGTATTAGTGACTTCTCCTTTTTCTTTTTAAATATACTTCTTAGTTTATTAATCAGATTATATATATTCTTATTGTTAAATATTATTTTTATGATTTTTCGTTCCACTCCACAAGATTTAGGGATCTCAATTCAACATTTTTATTTTTTTATTGTTTCTAATTCAATTAATTAATAATTAGTTCACCAATTCTTTTTTTGCTGTTTTACACATTAAAAGTTATTTTGTAAATTATTTATATCAATATTGTAGATTACTTAACTTATAATGTAAATTAGTGAAGTAATATGTTATTTTATTTCTTCTTTAAACAAAATTTACCGCGAAACTACATGTTATTGTTTTAAAATGTTAATCTATTTTTCTGTTTTCTTTTACATAGTTTATTGATTTTTCGATAAAATTTAATAATAAGATGCAAAATCTGTTCATTTAAAATTAAGTTAGCTGGTAGACAATTTGTACACTTATAAATGATTTTGTGATATTACATATACGTGATACTATTTTAATAATTTTATAAAAAAAATTGGCCCCCCGTCAATTTGGATCCTTGTTCCGCTCCTGATTGTTTTTATTTTCATTTACATTCCTGCATTTGCGTCTTGTATAAGAACTACTGAAGTAAAAACAAAATACATATCAAACTCATGAACAATATATAAGTACAATCTTAATTTATTTCTGCAATTCGGTATGTAATTGCACCAAATATTTATTACAAATATTATATTAATTCAAACGAAATACACGAGTATTATTAAATTACAAGAAAGTAGAAGAATGTGTTGTTAATTAGTGAATGAAGTCTTAATCTTGGTCATTTGTCCACCTTGAGTGCATAGGAGGAATGCTCTGTTCGTTCCTGAAGAAATTCTTCGGATCAACGATGGTTTTCACGCGAACGAGCCGATCAAAATTGTTGATGAAATATTTAAAACCCCAAACGCTTGCTTGAGCGTAGCTCGTCTTCCCTTGATTGTTATTCACTCCAACCTCAAGATCTCTGTAATTCAAGTACGTGGCCCTCGGGGAGTTGACAACATAAGGAGTAAAGTAATTATAAATTCTCCTACTCCAACTTATATAGCTCTCCGTATTTTGAGCCTCCTCTTGTTGCCAAAATACCATATGAGTCATTTTGAACAAGTTATTTCTATGAGGAAATGGAATGGCGGATTCAGATATTTCAGCCATTCTTCCACCGTAAGGGAAGAACATTACCATAGAGTCCTCCCCTTCTCTTTCGTAATAAAATCTCCAGATGCCTTCAATCCCGTTCACAGGAATGGGTCTCTGCACGTAATTTGATCTTGCTTTATAGTACGTTTTGGGGATCGTCCTGTTGAGCAAAATTTCACGTGATTCTAAAGGAAATCCCTGGAAATACAGGACGGATTGGATCCAGCTCATTTCGGTACAGTCTTCTCTCACCAAACCCAACTCGGGGAAACTTTCTTGCATCAATGCAAGTAATCGGTCAACCCCGCCAAGGAAAAGTGAGTAAAAAGAAGCACCAAGTGAAATGTTCCTTCCATCTGGGCTGGAATTCACTCCTGTAAGGTAACTCGTCCTTCCTGCAGAAACATATAGGAGCAAATCTTTTTCGAATTTAGGCGCGATGTTTTGCCAGCTATGAATGAGTTGAGTTGCATTTTGTTGCAAAGTCTTGTGTACTGTGAAAACAGTTACTCTTTCTGGAACATCAACAAGTTGTACCTTCCATGCAAGAATTACTCCAAAGCTGGCACCTCCGCCGCCTCTGATGGCCCAAAACAGATCCTCCCCCATTGATTTTCTATCCAGAATCTTTCCATTAACATCGACTATTCTTGCATCGATGACATTGTCTGCAGCAAGGCCATATTTTCTCATTAACGAGCCATAGCCTCCTCCACTGATGTGTCCACCAGCGCCCACGGTTGGGCAAAAACCGGCAGGAAACCCTAGAGTCGGGCTTTTCTCAGCGATCCTGTAATATAAAGTACCGAGGGTTGCACCAGCTCCTACCCACGCAGTTTTCGCCTCAGCATCAACTGTTACGTCACTAAGCTTGATCATATCAAGTATAAAAAATGGGACTCTTGACGAAAAAGATAGTCCCTCGAAGTCATGCCCCCCACTTCGAGTTCTAATTTCCATGTCGTTGTCTTCAGCGCAGTGTATGATAGTCGGGATTTGAGATTCGTGGTCTGGGGTTATAATAACTAGGGGTTTAGGGGTAGAGGCGGTCGTGAATCTCAGATTCCAGACGGACGAAAGCAGGACGGAAGTGTAAGACGAATTCTGTGGAGTGTAAACAAGGTTTGAAATGGAGGAGTAGTTATGAAATTTTTCGGAAAGGCATTCGAGAAAATCCTCGTGATCATCATCAGCTGAAGCTGTGGATGAGCAAGAAAATATGAGAAGGGTGAATGAAAGTACTGCACATATGCTTAGAGTCTTCATGATTGTGAGAAAATTGATTTGTGTGTTTTTTTAAAGGATATGTTGGGTGCTATTTATAAGTGTTTTGTGGGGAAGGACATGTTGCTAGAGATTGAATTAGAAAATATATAATATAAAGGTTGGCTTGAAATCTGACCTGGTGAATAAAATTGAAGAAAATTAAAATGTAAAAGTACATATACTTGATCTGCACGCTAACTTCCTTTGAAAGTTTCCTCATTTAATTTTCAACAAGTCTATCTTCAACCCTATTCTAGAGGTGAAGCTATGAAGAAGTCAATTCAACAGGGAGTTAAAAACATTTTTTTGACCCATTCTTTTCGCCTTTTTAGCGAATCGTCTCAGGATAGTTAAAAAAATTCATTCTAGTCTCGTAACTTTTATACATTCTCATTTTACATACCATTTTTGCTAAACGTAAGGGTATATTTGTTTTGGGATTATAGTGGGCGTGGGAGATTTGGGACTTTGAAATCCTAGGATTACAAAATCTTTGATGAATAATTAAAATGTATGTTTATTATAGGATTTTATAGGGTAGGATGGTGAAAAAGTTGATTGATGTGATATTATTATATTATTTTGAGTGTATTGGGAAAATAAAAAAGTAGATAATGTGAGTGCATTGAAAAAATAAAAAGTAGAGTGGTAGTAGTTGGTGAAGTAGAGTAGATTTAGTAGGATTTCAAAATCCTTACTTTAAGTTTCAAAATAAATGAGAATTGTAGATTGTAAAATCCAAATTTCGGCCGTGATAGTCGCGAAACAAACATACCCTAATTGTTTATGGCACTTGCCTTGGGACGATTTGCAAAAAGATGAGAGTTATAGGACAAAAAATGAGCACAAAACGACATCAATTTGCGAATAGATGAGAGTTATGTGACAAAGGTTTTCTATCAATCTTTTTTGTCCACTAATCTATGCATGTTCATATTATAATCCCTCGATAGTTCATGATAAATATATAATATTTATTCTCACAATATTATTAATTGGATCTCTTTTGAAAAATACTCAATGAGTTGGCCTCCCATGAATCGGATCTATGCAATGAATTTGGATTATTTGATCAATTTCACTTATTTTCAACACATTTTTCTAAATTACTAAATTTGACTCGTATTATACTTTGGGTAGACTCATATGTCATGAATTAAAAACAAGTTTCATAGCATGAACCAGATCTATACAAGTTTTTATCATACTCAATGAACATATATATTTATATCGATATCCATTTTTCTTTTCTCGGGTTGTGGGAGTTGGTAATGGTGGGTGGGTTTATAAACTCGATCGGTCGCTTGATCAATAAAAATAAAAGGAAAACTCAAAATCAACAATCGTGGGCCAGTAGAAATTGATGTATCTACTAAAAAAAACTTGTCTTAGACCGTTTAATTTTAATTGATATACTTTTCAATTTACAACATTAATTTTTACAGGAATTCCGACCCCCTCTTTTCTCCTATATATATACTAGTACGTAACCCGCGAATTTCGCGGGATTGAAATAAAAGTTTACAATAATATTTTAAATCAAATATTTCAAATATTTATTTAATATAATTAATTTATTTATATACATAATTTTATTTTTTTAATATTGTATGTTTATAATATACTCCCTCCAACCGAGCAAAGTTTTACATTTTGCCATTTTGAGAGTCCCATTTATGTGAATATATATATATATATATATATATATATATATATATATCTTTATCTTCACAGTTTTTGGTTTAAATTATGTAAATTATAGATCGAAAATTAAGATTTAAAAAGTCTATAGACAAAAAATTCGAAAGTGTGTAAGTTATAGGACAAAAATCAAAATTATAAAAATAAGACCAAAATAAAAAACGATTATCAATACTTATGCATCATACAAAATAAAAAGATGAGTGATTACTATGAAAAGAAAAGAAGAAACCCTAAATAAAAGATTTAATTTAATAAAAATTATATCAATTTATATATTATATAATATAGTCAAAGTTATATTTGCTAAATTATTTTAAATTTAAATGTTTTTATAAGCTTATTTATTTATTTCTCCATCATATTGTGTGTATAATATTTATTTTTGTACATGTGCAAAAATATTTATACAATGTCCAATTTATTTATTTACGATCGTGTGTAAAAATATTTGTACATTTTATCCAATTTAATTTATTTTGTACATATTCACAATCCGTATGTGCAAAATAATATTGCACATATAAAAAAAATTTAGTGCTAATTTTATTTTGAATAACACAATTTAAGTGATTTATTTTATTTGTAAATATTTTTAGTATTTTTATGTGCAAAATATTTGATATTATTGTTGCAAAATTTTAGTTTTGCTCATGTGCAAAAATATTTATACTGTGTGCAATTTATTTTTTACTTGTGAAAAATATTTAATTTTGTGTGCAATTTTTTTTTTGCACATATTCACAATCCGTGTGTGCAAAATAATATTGCACATATAAAGAAATTTTAGCATCAATTTTGTTTTGAATAGCACAATTTAAAAGATTTATTTTATTTGTAAATGTGTTTAGTATTTTTATGTGCAAAATATTTAATATTGTGTGCAAAATATTTAGTTTTGCGCATGTGCAAAAATATTAATACTATGTGCAATTTACTTTTTAATTGTGAAAAATATTTAATTTTGTGTGCAATTTTTTTTGCACATATTCACAATCTGTATGTGCAAAATAATATTGCACATATAAAAAAATGCGGCACCAATTTTGATTTGAATAGCACAATTGAAGATATTTATTTTATTTATAGATATTTTTAATATGTTTATATGAAAGCTTAAATTTGACAACGAAAATTGTATTGTATCTTCTCATGTGCAATTATAAAAGGATAAATTAGATTAACGGGCCGTGGGGGATAAATAGCTCGAGTATTCTTATTTATAAAATTTATATTTGAATTTCAATTCACATTTTTTTTAAACTTTGTGTTTTATCCCCCCACAAAGTTTAATTAAATTTTGAATATGATGAAATTATTAAATGTGTATCAAATTGCGTATAATGATAAACGTAGGAATGAAGAAAATTGTCAATTTGCAGATCTTAAAATTTTTATACGCAATGTGAGGAGAGATGGGAGAAATATTATTGATGAACAATTTTTTGTGATAAGAGATAAAGTTATTGGTAGGGGCAAAATATTATGGGTGTGAGTTCCAAAATTTGAGAAAAATATGAAAATGGACATTATTGTCAAATTGGGTGTCATTTTGTAGTTAATAGTAATAAAATAAATTGCTTGTAATTAATAATAAAGAGTGATTATATTTTGTATCTTAGAGTGAGGCCCCCTGTGAATCCTCTTTGCACTTCACTTTGAGATAAACATATAGTTTTATGTATATAAAATT
Organism: Stenogyne calaminthoides; assembly: GCA_037126765.1. Taxonomy (NCBI): domain Eukaryota; kingdom Viridiplantae; phylum Streptophyta; class Magnoliopsida; order Lamiales; family Lamiaceae; genus Stenogyne; species Stenogyne calaminthoides. The sequence continues at coordinate 19,656 of JBBCBC010000271.1, forward strand.
GACTGGGGTAGATACATACCTATTATTGATAGCGAAGAAAAATAAAATCTAAAATAGTGATAATATAGAAATATAAGACGGAATGCACTTTATTGCATCTTATATCATAAGATTTTTAATTTTTGGCTCATACATTTATTTTAATTTTATTAATTGTATAGTTAGCTAACGTGTACGTATTTCATTTAAATTTTTGAGTAATTATTCTATTCAAATAACTGAACTTTATGCACACCAAATTTATGTCCAACCAATTATTATAATAGTCACAATAAACTAAATAAACTCTATTATATTTTTCAGTAAGTTGTGTACACTATTAGAATTAAAATAACATGTTGCAAATTACGCTGGGTGATCAGTTTAAAGGAAGAAATATCCTTCCAAAATTAAGACAAAAACTTGTATGCAATATTGCATACTAGTGTTATGTGCAATTGTTTTTTTTTTTTTTTTTTGGGTCATAAGATGCGGATTAGGACAGATTGACTTTCTTCATCTTCGCGGCGCTCATCACGAAATCTGTCAAATTTCTTCATCTTCATCTTCTCTTCAGATTGTTGGTGGATCTCACGGGTTCTACTTCCTCGTTTGTGCCCTAATTTCTTGTCCAATTTATTTTTTTTTCAATTCGCTCCGATTATTGGATGAAATTGGGTTGTTCAATTTGAATTTTGGAATGGATTCTGCGAGAAGAAGAGAGAATATGTGTGTGGTGTTTGGATTACACCTCAACACAAAGTGTGTGCTGAAATTCAGATCCTTCTGCACTCTTTTCACGTTGTTCTGTATATCTGTAATTTTATACTGATGATTTTTTTTCGCGTTTGTACTAGTTTTGTTCATATAGTAACACTCTATTGCTCATAAGGTAACACTCTTTTGTTCATGTAGTAACACATCAAGTTATTATATAAATCAAAAATTGAAACAAAAGACTCTTCCATGAGCTCAAAAAAAAAAAAAATGTATATATTTTTTTCAACTAGTGTGGTTAAATGATAATTTTATGAAGGAAAAAATATAATAAAAAATTATTTAAAGAAATCATGCCAATATAAAAAGTTTACGTATTTATATTTAATATTAACATAATATCATATTTTTTTCAACTTTATAGAGTTAATTAAGGGTTTATATGCACCAAAAAATGCTTTAAAGACTGGATGAATGTACGTTATCCCAAAAATTAATAAATTCGTATATGAAAGAATTCGTGACTAGATTACTATATATTCAAGAAGAGTAACACTGAACTGTGTCTATGCATGAATCTATCATTGTTATGGTTCTTTGCAAAAACTTTCCTTTGTTTAAAAATATAAAGCATTTTTTAAATAGTGATTATTTTTTTGTACATTACGGTGATACTAAAAAACATAAAGTGAGAGACGATGAATTACGGTGTTACTAAAAAAGTTTTTGTCATTCAAGAACAAATTGTGAATAGATGAATACCCAATTGAAGTCAAATTTAATTAATTATGGTGAAATCAGTGCCCTAGCTTCCCTTGTTGATGGTTGAAGTCCTACTTTTTTTTTAATTAAGCTGGCATATTTTTTTGTTTAGTTTTACAAAATAGCACTACAGGAAATCACACATTCCGTGACGAAATTTTGATTTTGTGTGACGACACAAAATTCGTCACAATATGTTACCTAAAGGTGACAAATTTAATTTTCGTCACTAAAAAGTGAGAATTCGTGACAAATTTTTTTTTTGTCACCACTGATGTTTATTTTCGTCACTAATTCAAATTTTTCATGACAAAAATAAGATATTCGTCACAATAAACTTTGGTGGCGATATTCATAATATTTAGTAACAATATTCAACGTCATGAAAAATTTTTTTTTGTAACAACGATATGTTTTGTCATTAATTATTCAAAAGAATTGGTGACGCACTTAATTCTTCATAATTTTATTTGGTGACGATCGTCATTGTAATTAGTGACGATCATAGTCGTCATATAATATAAAATTTTCTTGACAATTTTATGTTTCGTCATTAATTGTTCATAGTAATTAGTGACATATTTTTTCGTCACCAATATTGATATATAGTGACGATTAATAATTATTTTTTAATGACGCACTTATTTCGTCACAATATTATTCGGTGACAATCTTCATTTTAATTAGTGACGATAAATATTGGTCATATAATATAAAATTTTCATGACAATTTTATGTTTCGTCGTTAATTGTTCATAGTAATTAGTGACATATTCTTTCGTCACCAATATTTATATAGTGACGATTAATAATCAATTTTTAATAACGCGCTTATTTCGTCACAATATTATTCGGTGACGATCTTCACACAAAATTAGTGACGATCAATAGTGGTCATATAATATAAAATTTTCATGACAGTTTATGTTTCATCATTAATTGTTCATAGTAATTAGTGACATATTCTTTCGTCGCCAATATTTATATATGGTGACGATTAATAATCACTTGTTAGTGACAAACTTATTTCATCACAATATTATTTTGTGACGATCTTTATTGTAATTAGTGACGATCATATTGGTCATATAATATAAAATTTTCATGATTAATTGATGACGATATTTTCGTGACAATTTTTTTTTTCATAAAGTATTCAAACTAATTAGTTTTTAATGTTTATGCTGAAATTTATCATTTATTTTGACTATTAGTTTTCCATATAAAATATAAATTTTATTAAATAAAATTGCAAATATATATAAAATTTATCCATTAGGGTTTGAACACAAGACCTCTAAACTAAACTTAACACAACCACCAAATAAGCTAGATACTTTTTACTTTTTATGTTGAAATTTATTATTTATTATCTGTTAACTATTAGTTTTTCAATATAAAATAAAAGTTTTATTAAATATAATCGCAAAATAAAACTTAATAAATAGTTGGATCCATTAAGGTTCGAACACAGGACCTCAAAATAAAAATTTATAAAAACTTGTATCTGTCAAGGATAGAACACAGGACCCTTTATGAAAATAAAGACTACTACACAACAAGACCACAGGAAATTATGTCTTCATTTATTTTTTGAACAGTATTTCAATGTAATGAACACATTCTTCTCTCCAGATTCAACACTTTTCGAACTCAATTGACAAATTATGGCACGCTAAATCAATTCCGTCTTCGATCGTCTTCACCAGAAAAACCTTCGTCACAATTCCGTCCCCAATCCACGCACCGCGAATGAATCTCCCGCGCAAGAATAAAATATAGAGCAACGACAGCGTTCAATCCCTTCCCTTCCACGATACACCCTTTCACCAGCGTTCAATTTGTGCCCAATTGGTTCTTTTGTCAATTGGTTCCTGAATTGAAGTTTTGGATTTGTGAGCCTCCAGAAATCGAGCAAGCATCAATATGTACGCCTCTCTTCATTTAAATTCTTATTTTATCTTGTAAAAGTTGTTAATATAACAATTGATTTTATGTGATTTATGTAAAATATGTCTAGCTAGTGAATTTGAAGATTGAACTGCTTGCATGTTTTATATTTAGATGACATACTGGAATTCATGATTGCCCTTGTTGGTTTGCATCTTTGAAACTATATTCGTCATGAATTCAGTTTTTAGCTTATACAGTAATTGAAGAAAGTAACCTGTTGAAATCTGCAAACTACATCGTTGTTTAACATGGAATCCACTCCCTTCTGACTGAGCATAGAATGTATGGAAGTAATAGTGTTGGCGTTTTGCAGTATAAATTTAGACCATAATTATAGGATGTTCAGTGGATATTTAGTTTCAAAACTAGCAGAGATGTATGGAGATGCTATCAACCATGGAAAAATATTCTGTTTTAGATGTAGAGAAGTTTTGGGATTGGTTTTCTAGAGGCAGATGGAGGGCTTGACTCACAGTCTCAAATGCAAGATTCTCCCTTCATCGTAATCATAGAACATTCCTTCTCTCTCATCAGAAGCTTTCCTCATTGCTTCTGCATTCTATCATGTCTTTAGGGTATGGTCAATGGATTTTTTCAAGTGTTGAGTAGTGATAAAAAATAATTGGATGTATGCTGAATGGTTTAACACATTATTTTGATTTAAGGGATTTTCTCATTTAGTGAAGAGATGTTCTTTTGAGGTAAATTGATTGAGGATAGTTGGCTGATTATTTTCTCTTTCTCTTTATGCTAACTCAATTTGATTGAGTTTTTTTTTTAATTTTTTTCCAAATGCAGCTTGTAAATTATTGGAATTGATTGAGGTTAATTGACTGATTATTTTCTCTTTGTCTTTATGCTAGCTCAATTTGATTGAGTTTTTTTTTCCAAGTGCAGCTTTTAAATTATTGGACAGTCTGAGATTATTTTGCAGTATTTCATCTAGAGGAAGTGTTTAATATTTAGAGTTGACAGGAATTCATCGCCCTATTCATATAAAGCATCTCTCTTTGTTCATCAGCTTTACATGAAATAGACGGATGTATATTCGCATGCCAAGTTATTTTTTTTCTCTGAGAAGTATTAGTTTGGTTGGGTTAATGTACAATTCAATGTTTATGACCATGAAGAACATTATATTGGTGACTTGGGGTCTGAGCTGTCCCTTATTTGTTAGCTGATGTACGATTGCTGTCGAATGGTGCATGTATGAGATAGCTTCTCCATTTCTCAACTGCTAATATAATAGCTAGAAACTCCTCATAAATGGACAAGCCCATACATTTTACTCCTAAAGCTTTGCTAATAAAAGCTATAGGATGTTGTCCTTATATTAGCACTGCACCCAAACCTATATAGCTTGCATCAGTTTTCACTAGGAATACTATTGAAAAATTCGGTTGTTTGTAGTAAGGGAGATGCCCTCATTGCTTCTTTTAGCTTAGAAAAAGCAATTTCAGTTTCAGTCCAAATAAACTTACCCTTCTGTTAGGAAAGTTAAAGGTATAACAATAATGTCATAATCTCTTATAAAATTTCTATAATACCTTGTCAGTCCTAGGAACATCTCAGAGCTTTTACTGTTTTTGGTGTAGGCCAATATCTCATTACTTGAATTTTCTGTGGATGCACTAATACTTTGTTTGAGATTATATGCCCAAGTACTCAAATTAATTTTGGCCAAAAACACACTTTGAAGCTTTTGCCATTAACTGTTATTCTTTCAAAACTTGTAATACCAACTTAAAATGTTCATTTGTTTTTGTTGTAAACTAGTATACCATTAAAAAAAAATACTAGACCAAAGTCCCTCAAATATTGTGCAAATAACCCTATTCGTCAGTGCTTGAAAAGTAGCTGGCAAATTAGTAAGCCCAAAAGGCATACTATGAACTCATAGAACCTTGAAACAGTGGTAAAGCTTGTATGCTGTTTTGATTTGTATTCGCATTTTCTCTGTATTTTTTATCAATTAGAATAGCTATATACTGTTACAGTGCAAAATACAGGTGGTAATATATATAATAGTAATTACTTAAAATTCTTAATCTTTCTCTGATGTTTTGGATGACCAGCACGCGTTATTTGATATAATTCTCCTTCATCTAAATTGAAAAGAAAATTGAATCATGGACATAATATGAATACCAAGTTGGAGGGTTTGTTGTGGATGAAACACTCTGATCTGAAAAGATGTAAGAGCATCTTTGTGTCAGATAGACGCAAATGTATTTTTCTTTTATTAAATTGAGATATCTATAAAGGCGTGTGAAGGGAAAATGTGCATATAGCATTTCTTGAGGTAACAGAAGGTGTAGTTCTTGAGTTTATGCCTAGGTTTGATCTGACTTGCTTTTTAGAGTGTGAGCTCGTTAAATGAGAAAACTTCAATGCCAATCCTAATAGTTTAAAATCATAAAAATATTTATTCCATTCTTCATTACGTTTGCAGTTGTATCACATCCAAGATAGGATTTCATAATCTTGTTTCCATTGTGGTGTGGATGACTTTAATGATATTTTACTTTTTCACTTTTAAGTGTTATTATATTGAACTTGCACAATGCAGATTCTCTCTGTGATGGTTACTTTTCTCATTCATTTGTTATTCAGTTGGGTCCGGCTCCGGCGTAGCCTTTAGCGACTAGCTACACAGTAGCACAACCACCCATAATTAATAAGGTATGAAATAGAATTTTAGTTGTTCCTTCTTAAAAAATGTGATTTCATAATATATTTTGATCACAGTTTACGTTTTTCTGCTTCTCGAGAGTAGACTATGCAGATTGTGCTTTGATAATATCATCTGAATTATCATCTGAAATTGTTTCATGCTTGTGTGTCTATGGCATTCTGTGTTAATTACTTGAATGTTCAGAGATGGTTTTATTGAATACAGAGTAATTAAATGCAATGGACTTGGAAAGAAAGTGAATCTGTTCTCGGATGTTCTTTTGGGCATTGGCTGTGTGCTCGGGATGTTTTTTACTGCTGTTCTGTTGGAGTATTTGTCAATTTCAGTTGTATTTGGTGTTTCGTGAGGATGACGGTTGTACCAGCATAGTTTCTTTCACCAGCTGTTTATTCTCATAGTTGATTTATGTTACCTGAAACTCTTGGTGAAATTGCTTGTTATATGGGTGTTTAAGTTGTTAGGTTTTCACTATGGACATATGAACTAGAGTCTCCATAATTTAAGGTAGACTTTTCTTGATTCATTGTTTTGGTATCATTTGTTACTTGAAAGTTCAGAAAATGGACCATGTTTTATAATTTTGGGACATAGTGTTATTGTAAGTTGTAAATGCCTAGTTACAAGTACATGAGTAATAGAATAACATGCTCAATCTATATATGTTCATTTTCTAATGCAATTTATCAGTCGTAAAGCAGACAATGGTACCACCTTGCCTAGTTTGTAGAGTAGTTTGTGTACATTGCTTTTTTGGTTTGATAATTCTTCTGCTAACTGCATTTACTATATAAATACAGGGGCTCTCATTTAGATACATGTTTGTATTAATTTATCAGAAGATGACATTTTGAAGCTCGAAGGCGAAACTATTCTGGTGAGTTCTACATCCTTGCTGCAAGTCTGTTGCCAGTTAATGTAATACTAGTCAGTGAATTTTTTTTACTTTCTCTGTTGTATGCAGTGTCGTCTGCAATTTTAGTTCCACGTTCGTTTTTGGTCCTTTTTTTTATGCAGAAATGGTCCCATTCGATTTTTATTTTAACAATTTTGGTCCCAAGATAATTTTCAAAAAACAAATTTGGTCCCAAAAATTCCTTTGTTTTTAGCTTGTGAAATCCTATGAGATCATTTTTGTAAAAAAAATGACAATTTTCATGAGGGCAAATTCACATGGGACCACTTCTACAATTTACCCTATGTTTATCATGACGCTAATGGATGCATCATCAGTGGTCCTGCTGCATTGATTTACACTTTTCTCATTTGTTCTAAGCAACTTAGTCATTAGTTAATCAACGGAATATATTGACCGCAATAAGTAATTTAGTACTAAACTTTTGCAGAAAATATACAAAAATGCCAATTTCTTTTTTTTTTTATAATTGAAACTCTTTTTTGCTCTGCCTTTGATAAAAAAAAAAACTAATTTTTACTCTTTTATGACATTCTTACCCTTGCTATATTAATGTCTATCTATAACACTAGATCGCACAATCAATGAGCTACCTATGCGCGATGCATACACAACCTACGTGCGACTCTTTTTAATAAAGATGAATATGCTATAAAAGGATCAAAAAGAATTTTTGTTGAAGAAAAGGGTAAAAAAGAATTTATCCCTAAACTTTCGTGATATTGTGGAGTTTTGTCATCTTTGTGAGGATATGGTGCATATATTATACTCTCCATTTTCCATTAGATGTCATTCTGGATTTTTTAGACAAATTAAGGATATATTTTTATGCCAAAATTAACCTTGGTTAATATTAATAAAAAATTCTTAAAAATTCTTGATCATGTTTTTTTAAGAATATAATCGGTTGAGGCTCTATATGTATATAATCTCATGGGTCATATGATATTGTAATTAAATGGGACTCCATCTCATTAGATCATCTCATATGAGTTTCATGATCATATATATAACACGAAAAAAATATTTTTTCCCTGAATATTAATCAAGTTTGTAGAATTTTGAGGTCACTTACACATTACAAGACCTGGAAATTGAAAACCTACACCTTTCGAGATCAACAATAACGAATTACATAAAATGTCAAACTAGCGATCTTGAAAAATCAAATATTCTAAGATAGATAATATAGACTTTTTGAACGAAATCCGCAGCGTCTTTCCTCGTTGTAAAACGGCTGATCTTTCATACTATTATTTATGATATGTATAGTTGACCGTATAATGTTTAAGTTCCTTGAAATGAAATGACCTTCATGTCTTTAGTCATAAAATTTTGGCCATTTATACACGAAAATAATTAAAACTTATATAAAGAACCTAAAATGTCAACTTGAAGATTGGATAATAAAATAATAATGATCGTTTTATGCTAGATTCATTTTATCGCTAAAAGAAAATTTCGTTTTCTAACTACAAATATTTGTGAATTGAGATTTTAATCTTCATAATTATTCACAAATATTTGTAGTTAGAAAACGAAATTTTTGCTCACAAGTCGAGTTTAAATTTAAGTCCCTTGTAATTAATATATATATATATTTATATTTGACATGACATTAAATATTGTACAATAGTAAAGAAAAGAAATTTTTGTACTTAAATTGATGTGACAAATATTTTCAAAGAGTGGGTCTCATGTGCATCCGTGTGCACCATGCACTCATAGTACATTTTAGAAGCATGTAACTATAAAAAATAGAAACGTGCAACTATTCCAAACAGAAGCATGCAACTATGTTCCCATATTAACAGTTACACTTTTCTGTGTAAGCAAGTCTCACTTTTCAGCATAACAAGTTGCACGCTTCTAAAATACACTATGAGTGCACTGTGCACCCAAGTACATACAAGATCTAGCCATTTTCAAAATAACCACTTAAATACAACTCCTCTTATAGTTTCAGTCACTTCTTCTAAACAAGTTTTTTATCTTTATTGAATGTGATATATATCCCCTATATTACTAATGGAGAGTTTATTTTGATGATGTGTCATCTTGTGGTTAATTTGGATGATGTGTCATCTTTAGGTTAATTTGGATGAATTATCATATTTTATTGTATTGATATGTTATTTTTCTATTGGTTTGTAGATAATATGTAGCATCCATGTGACATTTAAATGTGTAGTTTAATAAAAAAAATTGCAATAACTAAGGTTTGAACCTTGCACCTCTTACATCATGTTTATGCCTAATTGCACTAAACCCATTGAACTATTACTGAAATTGTACCTAAACCACCTAACTATTTTTTGTTACACTAAACTATACAAACTATTATTTTATTACACTTAAACCACCCAACTGATTTTTCAAGTCAATTTCTCTCGGTTTTGTGCACTACACGTAATTTAAAAAAAATATATTTTTATTAATTTTTGTATATTAAGCACACTTTTTTTTCCCCACCCATTCTATGACTGATCTCCAAACACTTTCTTCTTCATTTCTCGATTTATTAAATTTGTAAAAAGATAAAAAATACTCAAATGTAAGTTAGGAATTCGTGAATCAATTTATTCCAATAACATTTTAAACAAGTATATTAATATACACCCTAAATAATTATTAATTTATGTTTAGTGTATTTATGCACATAATTGTATTGTTTACTATTAAATATATTATATATTATTAATATTACCTTTTTCAATTAAAGAACCGCGTAACACGCGGGCACTAAACTAGTATATATATATATAGATGTCATTGATATTCCTATTATAAAGCTTTAATACGCATACATGCAAAATATATATATATGCAGATGTCATTGATATTCCTATTATAAAGCTTTAATATGCATACATGCAAAATAATTATGAAGATTAAAATCTCAATTCACAAATATTTGTAGTTAGAAAACGAAATTTCCTTTTAGCGATAAAATTAATCTAGTATAAAACGATCATTATTATTTTATTATTCAATCTTCAAGTTGACATTTTAGGTTCTTTATATAAGTTTTAATTATTTTCGTGTATAAATGGCCAAAATTTTATGACTAAAGACATGAAGTTCATTTCATTTCAAGGAACTTAAACATTATACGGTCAACTATACATATCATAAATAATAGTATGAAAGATCAGCCGTTTTACAACGAGGAAAGAAGCTGCAGATTTCGTTCAAAAAGTCTATATTATCTATCTTAGAATATTTGATTTTTCAAGATCGCTAGTTTGACATTTTATGTAATTCGTTATTGTTGATCTCGAAAGGTGTAGGTTTTCAATTTCCAGGTCTTGTAATGTGTAAGTGACCTCAAAATTCTACAAACTTGATTAATATTCAGGGAAAAAATATTTTTTTCGTGTTATATATGATCATGAAACTCATATGAGATGATCTAATGAGATGGAGTCCCATTTAATTACAATATCATATGACCCATGAGATTATATACATATAGAGCCTCAACCGATTATATTCTTAAAAAAACATGATCAAGAATTTTTAAGAATTTTTTATTAATATTAACCAAGGTTAATTTTGGCATAAAAATATATCCTTAATTTGTCTAAAAAATCCAGAATGACATCTAATGGAAAATGGAGAGTATAATATATGCACCATATCCTAACAAAGATGACAAAACTCCACAATATCACGAAAGTTTAGGGATAAATTCTTTTTTACCCTTTTCTTCAACAAAAATTCTTTTTGATCCTTTTATAGCATATTCATCTTTATTAAAAAGAGTCGCACGTAGGTTGTGTATGCATCGCGCATAGGTAGCTCATTGATTGTGCGATCTAGTGTTATGGATAGACATTAATATAGCAAGGGTAAGAATGTCATAAAAGAGTAAAAATTAGTTTTTTTTTTTTAATCAAAGGTAGAGCAAAAATGAGTTTCAATTATAAATTTTTTTTTTTGGGCATTTTTGCATATTTTCTGCAAAAGTTTAGTACTAAATTACTTATTGCGGTCAATATATTCCGTTGTTTAACTAATGACTAAGTTGCTTAGAACAAATGAGAAAAGTGTAAATCAATGCAGCAGGACCACTGATGATGCATCCATTAGCATCATGATAAAAATAAGATAAATTGCAGAAGTGGTCCCATGTGAATTTGCCCTCATGAAAATTGTTATTTTTTTAACAAAAATGATCTCATAGGATTTCACAAGCTAAAAACAAAGGAATTTTTGGGACCAAATTGTTTTTTTGAAAATTATCTTGGGACCAAAATTGTTAAAATAAAAATCGAATGAGACCATTTCTGCATAAAAAAAAGGACCAAAAAAGAACGTGGAACTAAAATTGCAGACGAAAAATTCACACGGGATCACTTCTGTAATTTAACCCCTAAAAATATCTTCTCTAGACTGATTGGGGATTGAATATTGGCAACCCTATTTATATATATCTAGCAAATTAAATGAGACTTTTTTTTTTGGAAAGGTTTAAATGAGACTATTTTGTAAAACTAAACAAAAAAATATGTCAGCTTAATTTATAAAAAAAAAAAAAAGTAGGACTTCAACCATCAAGGGAAGCTAGGGCACTGATTTCACCATAATTAATTAAATTTGACTTCAATTGGGTATTCATTTATTCACAATCTGTTCTTGAATGACAAAAACTTGCGTGAACCCGAATTCATCGTAAACTCGATTTTTTTAGTATCACTGTAATGTACAAAAACTCTCACTGTTATGCAAAAAAACAATTACTATTTAGAAAATGTTTTATATTTTTAAACAATGAAAGTTTTTGTGCAAAACAGTGATAGTTTTTAACTATAACAGTGATAGAGTTCATGCATAGACCTGATTCACAGGAATGTTACTCTTCTTGAATATATAGTAATATAGTCGCGAATTCTTTCATATACGAATTTATTAAGACAAAGTCTAGTGTGCAAATTTGTATAGATGCAAAAACTTTAATTTTCAACCAAATTCTATAATTGATGAATGTAATACAAAATTGAGTGGTTCATGGTTCACTCGGCTCGACTAATTCATGGTTCACCCAGCTCAAATAGGTCATAATTTAGGGTTAATTATTTAGTGTTTAGGGTGTAGTTGGTTGATTTAGGGCAATTTTATAGATTTTCATCTATACAAATTTGCACACTAGACCTACTCATTCATTAATTTTTGGGATAACGTACATTCATCCCGTCTTTATAGCATTTTTTGGTGCATATAAACCCTTAATTAACTCTATAAGGTTGAAAAAAATATGATATTATGTTAATATTAAATATAAATACGTACACTTTTTATATTGGCATGATATATTTAAATAATTTAATTATTATATTTTTTCCTTCATAAAATTATCATTTAACCACACTAGTTGAAAAAATATATACATTTTTTTTGAGCTCATGGAAGAGTTTTTTGATTCAATTTTGAAAAGATAAATGACTTAAAAAATCTTTAAGGGTTTATTTGATCCCAAAAAGAAACTTTTGAGAGGGCGCTTAAATACACTAAAAAATACTTTAAAAACTTACTTGAATTTGAGATAATACTATTAGAAAATTATATAAAAAAAATAATTGCACACCACTCTATAAGCTTGAAATTTAGATGAAATGAAATTCTTTTAAGTACTTAAGCCTTCATAGGCTTGGATCCATCTTTTTTACTTTTATCGAGTTATTAACACTAGTATTGCACCCGTCCAATACCATAAACCAAAAATCCTATAATAAAACCATAAACCAAAACTTATACCACACACATATATATATATATATATATATATATATACCAAAACATCAAATAAATTAATAAACATACACATCATGAAATAAATAAACATACAATCATAAACATACGTCCAATACACCAAAAATATGAAATATATATCATCACAAATATATAATTTAATTACATGCTACCAAAATTTCAAACAACGTTCACTCAATATCGTATGAATATAAGAATCGATTGTAAAGGTACCCCTTCCAATCGTTTTTCCATTTCTCCAGTCTTTTCTTAGAGTAAGAATTGAGCTCACGTTCATAGACAAACTGCAAACAACGAATCAATCAATATAGTATGAAGTTTTATTCAATCAATAATAATTTAAATAAATCGATAAATTGACTTACATTGAGAGGAATGTTCGTTAGAGAAGCGCGGATTATATCTTCAATAGAGCAACACACAAAATGTCCACAATGTTCATTCTCTCGTTGCCTCGGAACCTGTTGATCCAGTTCACTTTATTTAATAAAGCAAAAGAAACAACATTTAATATAGCAGAAGAAACAACATTCAATAAAGTCGTACATTTCTTTTTAGCACTTGTTTTTCTTTTTCATTTTTTGGTTGACCTTTCTCGTTCATGACCATAAATGTTAACAAGATCCGGATTGCCATATGCATCCTCATCTCTAATTATTCTCTGGTATGGGCGTGGATTTGCAGGATCATCGAAAGATGGTACAGAATGAGTGAAGTTCTGAAAAGGATCATCAATTGTGTCAACATCTTCATTGACATGGTCGCTAATCTGGAAACTATTGTTAAATTTGTTTGACAGAACTACAATGGACCATTTCTTATTAACTGGGTCGGGGACATAGAAAATTTGTTGAGCTTGACTGGCCATTGTGTAAGGGTCATCTCTGTATCCCACATTCTTCAAATCAACGCGTACGAACCCATAACTTTCAACTTGGACCCCGTTAGGGATCCTCACCCAACTACACTCGAAGATTGGTTGACGGTGAACAATATAGTCGAGTTCCCAAATGTTGACAATCTGTCCAAAGTAAGTAGTATTTGATTGATCCACTACAGTTGCAGTAATGGACACTCCACTATTCTGCATAGTACTTGTGGCATCATGATCTCTGGTATAAAATGTGTATCCGTTGCTAAGATAACACTTGTATGAATACACATGTCTATCAGGCATTCTGGATAATCACTTAACTCTTTCATTCACTGATTCTGTTTCACGTGACAACATATTTGCTACATAACCATTGAACCAATCAACAAACGTGCGATTGTGCTCAACTTCAATCCATGATCTATCTACGGTGGGATTTCTCTCAAACAAGTGATCGCATGTGCGTGTCAATAAAAAGAAGACGTCGACCGTGTTGTGAAATGCGCACAAGTGCATCATCCGTGTTAGTTCCTCCATGCTAACACTTACAGGTTGACCACCAGTAATGCCTTCACCATCCATCCTATTGGTGTACCGGGTAACTGGAAGTCCAATTGCATCGACATTCGGAATAAATTCGGCACCAAGATTGAACGCTTCTACTAAATAGTGTTCTGCAATGCATCCCTCCGGCCTGGACTTATTCATCACATATCATTTGAGCCCTTTCATATATCTCTCTACACCATACATCCATCGCATACGAGCAGGACCACACATCATTGTATCGTGTACCAAATGAACTGTTAGGTGAACCATTATATCAAAAAATGATGGAGGGAAATACATCTCAAGCTCACAGAGAGTCCCCACAATCTGCCTTTGAAAACCAAGCAATTTTCTAGGATCTATGACCTTGCTACTCATTGCCTTGAAGAACCAACATAACTTTGTTATGGTTATGCGCAAATTTTCAGGCAAAATAGAACGTATTGCAATGGGCATGAAAGTCTCCCTGATGACATGATAGTCATGCGATTTCAGATTCATCAGTCTCACGCCATCATCTGATACAAGTCTATGTATGTTGGAGGAATAACCCTCTGGTACTTTCACATCCTTTAGCAGCTGAAGTAACTCTTTTATCTCATTCTTGGACAAGGTGTGTGCAGCAGGAGGTAAGAACGGTTGACCCCTTTCTCTAGGCACAGGTTTTAATTCTGCTCGTATTCCCATATCAATCATATTCATTCTTGCATTGTAACCATCCTTGGACTTCTTATCAGCTAGGAGAGTGTTGAGCAAGCTGGCACAAACGTTCTTCTCAACGTGCATTAGATCAATGAAGTGTTTAACATACAACTCTTTTCAATAGGGCAATTGAAAGAAAATTGATTCCTTCTTCCAACCGCTAGTGGGGACACTCTTTGTGAAGATCTTTCCGTACTGTGTGTCGATATTCTTCATCTCATTCAATACATCCGAACCTGACAATAAACGTGGTGCTTCACCTGTCTCAATTGTGCCATCGAATGCATCGGCCATTGTTCTGTACTTATGGGTTGGGTCCAACCACCTCCTATGTCCCATATAAACGGTCTTCCTACAATGACTCAAGCGAATGTGATGTGTCTTCTTGGTACAACAAGGACATGCATCGCCCCTTTCACACTATATCGAGGATAGATTCCCGTAAGCGGGAAAGTCATTGATAGTTCCAAACAGCATGACCTTCAACTTGAAATTCTCCTTTCTACAAGCATCATACACATCGACACCCTCATCGCACATGAGCTTCAAGTCCTCTATCAAAGGAGCCAGATATACATCTATGTCGTTACCAGGTTGTTTGGGTCCTGATATCAACATAGACAACATCATGTAAGTGCGCTTCATGCACTTTCGGGTGAAAGGTTATAAACCAATGTAATCACCGGCCATGTACTATGGTTGGTACTTTAGATACCGAACGGATTCATTCCGTCGATTGAGAGTGCAAGACGCAAGTGTCGTGGCTCGTTGCTAAATTCGGATGCACGACATCGAATGTCTTCCTTTGGGGGTGAATCGGCAGGTGTCTTAGCATTCCATCTTTGATCCTATCATCATGATGCCAAGTTAAATTTCTAGCATCCACAGCACTACTATACATTATCCTGAATCTTGGTATTATTGGAAAGTACCACAACACCTTTGCGGGAGATTTATTTTTCTTATATCGCTTCTCCCCACACTTGGGACATTCATCGAGGTCTGCATACTCCTTCCGAAATAAGATACAATCACCCGGACAAGCATGAATTTTCTGATGTGTTAACCCGATGGACTTGAGCATTTGTTTAAGATCATATGCTCTCTAGGGCAAAGACATTTCCATCAGGCAATAGACCACTAATTGTTTCCAGCATACTTGTGAAGCACTCATCGGACAACTGGTGAGCTGCTTTTAGGTTGAACAATATCAACACAGCTGACAATTTTGTTGCCTTCTTACACCTGGGCCACAGTGGTAATCTAGCAGAATCCCTTAACTTCTCTGACATATAAGGGTGATCTCGCAGATCATCGTCATCCCCACTCAATGTACCAACTTCGGTACATCATCGAAAATATCCGCATCCACTATATCTTCAAACCTAAAGTCAGTTTCTAGGTTGCTTGAGCTACATCCATCTCTTCTCTCACCATGATATGTCCAAACGGTATATGTTTTATCAATACCGTGAATCATCAAGTGGTCAAACAGACTTTCTCGACCGCTAACGGTTTTTCCATTCATACATTTCCAACACGGACATGGAATGTACCGAGGGTCGGTGCAGTGTCTAATTGCATGATTACAAAATTCTTTCACCCCATTACTATACTCATCTGATAATCGATCTGCTCGAACCCACTTTCGATCCATATAGAACTAGAGATGCCTATAGAAAAGGCAATATGAAGTGTTTCTCAAGATAATGTATCCTAATGTATTAAACCTAAAAGTATTAAACCTAAAGTATTACAATCCTAATGTATAAAACTTGCATATAGAATGTGGTAGTACCTAAGGTTTGTATATTGCACGTATCTAAGGATTTGTTGCATCTCAAAACAATGTATATAACCTAATGTACCATCATTAATCATCTAAAGCAACACACTACTATCCATTCACCAAAACATCAAATTAATATAACCAAAATATATCCTAATGTATTAATCCTAATTTATGCTTAAATCCTCACACAAGCATATTATCAAACACCTTGAGTGCATCAATTGTTCATATCTAAGTTAGCATAAAAAATCAAGTCAAGCCACACAATATATATTCATCTCTAACAAGTTGTTCATCTCTAACACTAACAACATTAATCCTAATAAATTAACACTAATTTATGCTTAAATCCTCACACAAGCATACTATCAAACACCTTGAGTGCATCAAACACCAATATATATACACCAATATACATACACCAATATACATACACCAATACATACAACATGATATATATACACCAATATACATATATATACACATTAATTAAATATATATATATATATACATTAATTCAATATATATATATATACACATTAGTTCAACATATATATACATATACACATTAATTCAATATATATATATATATATATATATACTAACATATATATACTAACATATATATATATATATAAAAGAATAATTACCTATGGAAGGAGAAAGGCGGCGATGGCGGCGGCGGTAGGGGAGGTTGGCGGCAAGGCAACAGCGGCGGCGATAGGGGAGGACGCACGGCCGATGGTTCGATTCGGGGGAGAGGGAGGAGGAGGTTAGGGCTTCTGGTTCACGATTTGGGGAAATAAGAACTAATGAGAAGACGACGGTTGCGGCGGAAGGGGAGGACGCGCGACGGAGTTCGATTTAGGGTAGAGGAAGGAGGAAGCCCGGCCTACTGCAGGTTCACGATTTAATTTGGGGAAAAATATAAGTCTGGTTCGCGATTTGGGTCGTATTTAATTATCCGAACACTTGGACAGCGGTTTGGAACCGCTGTCCAAACTATTCCCTTGGACAGCGGTTCAAAACCGCTGTCTAAACACTTGCACAGCGGTTCTCAACCACTTTCTAAGTGTTAAACTTGGACAACGGTTTTGAACCGCTGTCTATTCTTTTTTTTTTTTTAATTAAAACCGCTCTCCAACCTATAGCTTGGAGAAATGTTTGAAAAAAGGGTTGTCCAACTGCAGCTGTGCAAGCTCAAATGTGTAGTAGTGCAAATTTAGATTTTTATTATTTCATCTGATATGATTGTGAAAATTATGTAAATTCTCATTCTAGAGGGCTAGAATTTTGGAAGAGACAAAAAAAAAAAAATCCATTGGATAGGAATCAATTTCTCTCCTTATTTGATTACCATAGACATAGAGATGCAGGTTTTACCAATGGTAGCAATTTATTGTGTTCTTGCATAATTTTTCATTAGACATTATTTTCAAGGAATAATTGTTCTTAGATACAATTTTTGAGACCCCATCATCAATAGTTACAACTGAATTTATTTATTACTAATAGATACAATTCTCATTGTGGTTTATCCATTTTAACCTTTGTAACCCCCTATTCATTTCAACTATTTTTAAGGAAATTCTTTAAATTGTTTAAGATTCCCCATCCCTTCCAAAAAAAAAAAATAAAAATTATCACTTTCCTCAAGAAATTATTTCAGTTATTGAGAAGTTCGGCGATTTCAATTATTGAAATTATTTCATCGACGATCATATCATTTTTAGTGTGCAAAATATTTAATATTGTGTGTATAATATTTATTTTTGTACATGTGCAAAAATATTTATACAATGTCCAATTTATTTATTACGTGTGAAAAATATTTAGTTTTATGTGTAATTTATTTTGTACATATTCACAATCCGTATGTGCAAAATAATATTGCACATATAAAGAAATTTTAGTGCTAATTTTATTTTGAATAACACAATTTAAGTGATTTATTTTATTTGTAAATATTTTAGTATTTTTATGTGCAAAATATTTGATATTGTGTGCAAAATTTTTAGTTTTGCGCATGTGCAAAAATATTTATATTGTGTGCAATTTATTTTTTACTTGTGAAAAATATTTAGTTTTGTGTGCAATTTTTTTTTTGCACATATTCACAATCCGTGTGTGCAAAATAATATTGCACATATAAAGAAATTTCAGCATCAATTTTGTTTTGAATAGCACAATTTAAAAGATTTATTTTATTTGTAAATGTGTTTAGTATTTTTATGTGCAAAATATTTAATATTGTGTGCAAAATGTTTAGTTTTGCGCATGTGAAAAAATATTAATACTATTGGCAATTTACTTTTTAATTGTGAAAAATATTTAATTTTGTGTGCAATTTTTTTTGCACATATTCACAATCTGTATGTGCAAAATAATATTGCACATATAAAAAAATGCGGCACCAATTTTGATTTGAATAGCACAATTGAAGATATTTATTTTATTTATAGATATTTTTAATATGTTTATATGAAAGCTTAAATTTGACCACGAAAATTGTATTGTATCTTCTCATGTGCAATTATAAAAGGATAAATTAGATTAACGGGCCGTGGGGGATAAATAGATCGAGTATTCTTATTTATAAAATTTATATTTGAATTTCAATTCACATTTTTTTTAAACTGTGTGTTTTATCCCCCCACAAAGTTTAATTAAATTTTGAATATGATGAAATTATTAAATGTGTATCAAATTGCGTATAATGATAAACGTAGGCATGAAGAAAATTGTCAATTTGCAGATCTTAAAATTTTTATATGCAATGAGAGGAGAGATGGGAGAAATATTATTGATGAACAATTTTTTGTGATAAGAGATAAAGTTATTGGTAGGGGCAAAATATTATGGGTGTGGGTTCTAAAATTTGAGGAAAATATAAAAAGGGACATTATTGTCAAATTGGGTGTCATTTTGTAGTTAATAGTAATAAAATAAATTGCTTGTAATTAATAATAAAGAGTGATTCTATTTTGTATCTTAGAGTGAGACCCCTGTGAATCCTCTTTGCACTTCACTTTTGAGATAAACATATAGTTTTATGTATATAAAATTAACTGGGGTAGATACATACCTATTATTGATAGCGTAGAAAAATAAAATCTAAAATAGTGATAATATAGAAATATAAGACGGAATGCACTTTATTGCATCGTATATCATAAGATTTTTAATTTTTGGCTCATACATTTATTTTAATTTTATTAATTGTATAGTTAGCTAACGTGTACGTATTTCATTTAAATTTTTGAGTAATTATTCTATTCAAATAACTGAACTTTATGCACACCAAATTTATGTCCAACCAATTATTATAATAGTCACAATAAACTAAATAAACTCTATTATATTTTTCAGTAAGTTGTGTACACTATTAGAATTAAAATAACATGTTGCAAATTACGCTGGGTGATCAGTTTAAAGGAAGAAATATCCTTCCAAATTTTTTTACAAAAACTTGTATGCAATATTGCATACTAGTGTTATGTGCAATTTTTTTTTTTCACGCGGGTCATAAGAAGCGGGTTAGGACAAATTGACTTTCTTCATCTTCGCGGCGCTCATCACGAAATCTGTCAAATTTCTTCTTCTTCATCTTCTCTTCAGATTGTTGGTGGATCTCACGGGTTCTACTTCCTCGTTCGTGCCCTAATTTCTTGTCCAATTTAATTTTTTTTTTCAATTCGCTCCGATTATTGGATGAAATTGGGTTGTTCAATTTGAATTTTGGAATGGATTCTGCGAGAAGAGAGAATGTGTGTGTGGTGTTTGGATTACACCTCAACACAAAGTGTGTGCTGAAATTCAAATCCTTATGCACTCTTTTCACGCTGTTCTGTATATCTGTAATTTTAGACTAATGATTTTTTTTCGCGTTTGTACTGATTTTGTTCATATAGTAACACTCTATTGCTCATAAGGTAACATTCTTTTGTTCATGTAGTAACACATCAAGTTATTATGTAAATCAAAAATTGAAACAAAAGACTCTTCCATGAGCTCAAAAAAAATGTATATATTTTTTTCAACTAGTGTGGTTAAAATGATAATTTTATGAAGGAAAAAATATAATTAAAAATTATTTAAAGAAATCATGCAAATATAAAAAGTTTACGTATTTATATTTAATATTAACATAATATCATATTTTTTTCAACTTAAGGGTTTATATGCACCAAAAAATGCTTTAAAGACTAGATGAATGTACGTTATCCCAAAAATTAATAAATTCGTATATGAAAGAATTCGCGACTAGATTACTATATATTCAAGAAGAGTAACACTCCTGTGAACCAGGTCTATGCATGAACTCTATCTCTGTTATGGTTAAAAAGTATCACTGTTTTGCACAAAAACTTTCACTGTTTAAGAATATAAAGCATTTTCTAAATAGTGATTATTTTTGTGCATAACAGTGATAAGTTTTATGCATAACAGTGAGAATTTTTGTACATTACAGTGATACTAAAAAACCGAGTTTACGGTGAATTCGGGTTCACGCAAGTTTTTGTCATTCAAGAACAAATTGTGAATAGATGAATACCCAATTGAAGTCAAATTTAATTAATTATGGTAAAATCAGTGCCCTAGCTTCCCTTGTTGATGGTTGAAGTCCTACTTTTTTTTTTTTTTTTAATTAAGCTGGCATATTTTTTTGTTTAGTTTTACAAAATATAGTCTCATTTAAACCTTTCCAAAAAAAATGTCTCATTTAATTTGCTAGATATATATAAATAGGGTTGCCAATATTCAATCCCCAATCAGTCTAGAGAAGATATTTTTATCGGGTAAATTACAGAAGTGATCTGTTGGGAGATGAATTTAATAAAGAGATTTTGATTAGATCCCAAAACCTCTGAGTATGACATGTTCAGGATAATTTTGATAGACTGAGTCATGATTCAATATAGAGTGTTCAGGATGTTATCTGCACCATGTATAGTCAGCAGATATAGATCAGGTTAGATTTTTAAGATTCTGAAGACTCAGTAAGTTTCTGAAGAAACTTAAGACTCGGTAAGTTTCTGAAGATTCTGAAGACTCAGTAGGTTTCTGAAGAAACTGAAGACTCAGTAAGTTTCTGAAGATTCTGAAGACTCAGTAAGTTTTTGAAGATTCTGAAGACTCAGTAAGTTTCAAGAAATCAAGACTCAAAGAAGGTTTCAAGATTCAAGACTCAAGAAGTTTCAAGAAACCGAAGACTCAAGATGTCATCAAGACTCAAGAAGTCATCAAGACATCAAGACGTAAGACATCAAGACTCGTAAGACATCAAGAATCAAAAGACATCAAGACTCGAAGACATCAAGACTCGAAGTCATCAAGACTCGTAAGTCATCAAGACATAGAAGATATCAAGACCCAAAGAGTTATCAAGACTCAAGAAGATATCGAATAATTTCAAGATAATCTGAATGTTCCGAGGCAATCAATAATATCTATCCAAGACTACAAAACCGAGAAAAACGCGAATATTTAAAAAATAGATATTGCCCTGCATATTCATGCGCACAAAAGGAACTAAGTCTAAGTGTTGTTTAAGATTATCTCACTCAGAGAGATTGACCAAAAAGAGCCGTTATGTTTGTCTACATTTACTGAAGACAAGAACCAATCAGAGGAAAACAACACACATTTTTTATCGACCTTCGAAAGCGACAGGTCACTGAAGCATGTCAGTAGTACTATGTTCCAGACTGCAAAAAGTGGTGATTGGCTACATGAAAGCATATTTCCTAAAACATGCAAAGGAGTATTCAAACCCTAAATATAGCCGTTCATCAAACACCATAAGAGGAAACTCATGAAGCTATCTCCTCCAATGGATAGTTTTTCAAGAGTGACCTTGGTGAAGTTTCCTATAAATACTAGTGACCCTTTACATTGAGAGGTCACGGGAAATTTGAAAGCAACTCAAGAGCTCATTCGTATTACTGCAAATTGAAGCACTCGAAAAACCTAGAATTTCCCAAGTGTTTCACATTGAAGAGTGCTCATTCACTAAGCCTAGATTGATAAGATATATCCAAAGCTTAGTAGAGATATCCTAGCCTTTGCATTGTTCTTATTGTAAAGGATATCTCATCCTAGTTGGAAACCAACCCAAAACCCAAACCCTTTGTAAGGTAGTTTGAATGTGTTTGTTGGTGGGTTGGAGTTGTAAAGAGTTAGTAAGCTACAGTGAGTTAGCCAGAAAACTCTAGAGAAGAAGTTAGTAAGCTACTAGTGGTAGTCTGAACACTTGTGTGTGTTTGAGTTAGTAAGTGCAAAGTGAGTCACCGAGAAAACTTAAAGTAGAAAAGTGAGTAAGTCTTGCGGTGAGTCGGTCGAGAAAAGCTTTAGGAAGTGTTTAAGGAATTTTTGAAGGTCGAGAGAGTGGGCGTAGGAGCTTGAGAGTCTCGAACCACTATAATTCTTTGTGTTGTTTTGCTTTACATCTTTGCATTATTATCATTGCATGTTTTTCTTTGAAAGCATAATTCACTAATATTAAGTTGGAACCAATCATTTGGACTTGCATCAAGCGATCCACGACTTTTAATCTTTTTTTCATTAAAAGGAAGATTTTGAAAAAAGCTAAAAACGCAGTATAAACATAGGGCCAACAATTAGCACACTTGAGTAAATTTAGAACAGATAGTTACCAAACCGAACTAACTCTCTCGAGGGTTCAAGAAGATAGTTATCTCGATCCAAGCACTCGGGATCTTTGATAAACTTCGAGGCTCGGTTGGGCTAATAACGGAAGCTTCGAAAGCGGCTCGGGATCATTATCTCGATGAGACTTTTGACTCGAAGGGGCAATCAGGCGGCGTCTCGAGCCAAATCATCGAGGATAACTGACCCATCGACCTCGATGAAGGAAAAGTTTTAAAATCTTTGAACACCGTGTATTCCCCCATACACGTGTGAGACTTGTTAGCACCGGTACCAACAAGTGGTATCGAGTAGTGGTTCAACTTGACCCACGTGCTTTGGTAGCCATAGTTTAATTTCTTTGAAAGACTACGGTGGTCTCTTGAGCAGATCTGTTTTTGGTCGATATCTTATAAGGATCGATCATCATGCCTTCTAAGAAACTTCCTATGTTCTCTGTTGAGAGCTATGATCTATGGAGATTAA
>JBBCBC010000088.1:0-200000 GCA_037126765.1 Stenogyne calaminthoides
CTCAGCCACCTTATAACTCTCATACTCCAATTCGTTCCCAAAGGGAATCGAACCTGGGTCTCCGAACCTGGGTTAATGTATATGTTTGCTTTAAGTTTTTTTATGGAATTTGAAATTTATAAATAGTTAAAGTATATATAAATTTTGTACACATTTGAAAGTAGATGATTCTAAATTATTAGTATATATTGTAAGGACTAGTATCACAATAATTGATTGAGTGTCAACTGTGTATGAGAATTTATGTTTAAATAAAATAAAATATACATATTATACGTATTATTATTATTGGGATTATACTGGAAAGTATGTTTTTACTTTGTATAATTAAAAACTGAATTTAGGACTTATTTACTGAAATAAATTGTTTATCACTGATGCTTTAAATATCATCGAATGTTACATATATTTACTGCATAACTGTTCAATAAATCGTACGTGTTATATTGTAGTTAATTTAGTGATACCAAATCACAGAAGATTAAATTAACAGTTCCTTGTAACTAAAAGTACGTCATTCACGACCTAGATGGAAATGAACAATCCATCGTGAAAGGTTGAAGTGTAAGGCTCAGATTGGTTTGTCTTGACCAAGAGATTACATTAGTGCATGATTGATGCACTGAATAGGACCTACAGGAGGATAAATTCTTCAGAACTGGACAAGGAAGAATTAGACCTCAGTGGTTCGTTATTTCTTAATCTTCGTTCCTTAAATAGGATCACGTGGGATTGATAATTATTGCTTTGACTTATCATGGGTAGAGAATCAACGAGATTCAATACTTTTTATCTTGTGCAATATTATTGGTCACATGTGATTGCTAAGATTTAATACGGAGAATCGTGTTCAAGTACGCTTGTTCGATTTGCCCCCTTGGGAGGTTCATAAGCTTTATCATACCAAATCTTGCAAGTGAAATTAGTTTCCGGTATGGATAATAATGTTGAACCGTTCCTTAGCCAAGGACAAAAGATATTAATTAACGGAAAGTTATTTCATAGGCTTGAATTAATTAATGGACTAGATAATCTTAAACACGGGAAATAATAACCGGGAGCCATATTGACTGTAATATGAGTTAAGATGGATAGTGCCATATTAATTATGTAGTGGGATTAATTATTATTTATGGGCTTGAATAATATTGTGGCTCAATATTGTTAATTCAAGGTCCATTGGAAGGTCCAATCTTAATTCTCCTAAAGGCCCCCTGAGTAGCTCAACATATAGTACAATAACTGAAAATGTGTTTAAAATAAAATAAATATTGTTGCTTATTTTTCCTCATTTATTTCGAAATTTATGGATAAAAGGGGAGAAATATTTTCTTTGAATTTTGTTATGGAATGAAGATATGTATTTTTGGAATACAAGATTATCTCATTAAATTCAAGAAATCTCCCACTTGGTTATCTATATAAATGTTTCGAAAATTTTGAAATTAAAGGGGAAAGAAAGATTTTCTTGAAAAAAATATTATGGAAGATATGTATTTCTTGAAATACAAGAATATCTCATAAATTCAAGAAGATCCAAATCTTGGAATTTTTTCCTAAAATTTCGAAAATCACCATAACTTGGTGAGGTGGTATTTTTTGTGGAATATTATAATTATGTGAAAAAGAATATACGAGATATATTCAAGATTTTTTGAAGATAAAGAAAAGTTTTTTCCCACATTATTTTTCTACCAAAAAAATTGCCCATCACCTAGCTATAAATAGGATATGACTCTTTCATTCCCAAGTACAATTCCATGTGCTGGAAAAATTAGTAAATCCATAAAGGTGGTGCAACATAATTTATTTTTCTTTTGTTAATTGTTCACAAGTGTCCAACCATCGGATAGTCGAACAAGGATTAAGAGAATATTTGGGAAGTTCTTTTGGTTAGTCTAATCAGCCAGATCACTATCATCCCAAGAGGTACGTTCACGTAAACTCGTAGAATTCCGCATGCGTAGGTTTTACGTGAATTGATTACATGCATGATATGTCGTTGGATTATTATTTGAATTAATATAAGATTAATTCATGCTAGTAATAATTATAATAATTAAATTTGTATTTAAATATTCACCCCGAATAGATCTGTGCAACTTATTCCCAACAATTATATGATTAAATTTAATACTAGTATTTAAAATTCACAAATTCTCATTTAAATGTGTTTATATTATAAAATTAATATCATTACATTTATAAACTGATATCATTACTTTTATAAATTAATTATATCAATTGCATTTAATATTATAATATCAATTTATAAGTGTAATGATATCAACTATTAAGTGTTATAATATTAATTTATAATTATAGTGATATAAATTTTATGTTACAAATAAATTTCACCGAAATCTATTCTATAAAAATTTATGCCAAACCGAATTTACAACAACGAATATCGATTCAATCCCAAATTTAAAGTCCAATACAACAAAATATTTAGTAAATAGCGATGCATCTAAAATTTCATTTTAGAGGAATTAAAATCTTTATATTATAATAATATGTATTTTATGATTTAATCATTCCAAGAAAACGCATATACATAAAATGAAAGAGTAAATATATATATTGAAAAAATTTAAATTGAAGTGGAGTGAACGGCACAAAATCCGCCCCTGTGACGAGGCACTTGGTCTAATGCATTCGCCTAAATGCAGATGTAAGAACTTGATACAATTAATTTAGGAATACAAGTGAATGTTTTATTTTTTCACAGACTATTTAAGCGAGACAAGATGGTGATCGTTATTTTTAACCAATTGAATTATACAGCAATTTGTATGTGTATGTATTAAGCTTATAAAAGGCATTTGGAAGTGAAATGACAAGAAAAAAGGAGAACAAATATTGAAAAGGAATATGATAAAAGTAGCTAATTTAAAATTTACCAATTATTACAGCTTTGTAGGTAGTTAGATTCTTGATGTTATTTCTTCTTTTACTAATTAGTACTTCCTCCTTTTTTTTAATAGACGTAATTCTGAAGTTTTTAAGATAAATTAAATATATTTTTTTTTCAAAATTAACTTTAATTAATATTTTATTTAAATATTCTTAATAATAAATATTATTGGTTGAAAAATAAAACACACAACACATTTGTAAGAAATTTGAAATTTAAATTTACAATATTAAGGATAAATATGAAATAAAGGGAAATAAAATACCAGAACGACATCTATTTCACAAATAATTCAAAAGACTAAAACTACATGTAAATAAAAAAGGATGAAGTATATTATTTAAACAAACTTCTATATATTTTTATACAAGTTTATACGAGATAGAATAATCTCATTATTAATATTTATGATAAAAATTTTATATGTTTGTCTTGGGATTTATTTATTAAAATAGTACAAAACCGACACAAATTAATACTCATTTTTTTTACTACTTTTTTACTAGTTTAAAATGTAAACTCTTTGAAATTATATTTTCCTCACTGAGAACATCTACATCAATCTTAAAATATTTCATTATATATATATATATATATATATATATATATATATATATATATATATATATATATATATATATATATATATATATATATATATATATATAAAGGGTATGTTTGTTTATTCAATTTTTTTTCATCATACACTATAAAATGTCATAACAAAGGACTTTTTAAACTATTCCGTCTCATTTGAAGTTAGTGATTTAGAGTTCGAGTTTTTAAATCCCACATTCCATCCAAATTTATAAATACCTTTAAAATATATTATTATCTTCCCAATACATCGGAGACTTTATATACTTTATTTATCTTTCAATATAATATAATAATAATAATATCAATCATTATTAAACATTGATTTGACATAAATTTTAAATCAAACCTCCTCAAATCTAAAAACAAAACACATACATTTTTTATTCATCAAGGATTTTAAAATTTTGGATTCTAAAAAAAAAATTTTTGTTTTATTTTAAATAAATCCCAAAACAAACGGAGCCTTAGGGTATGTTTGTTTTGAGACTATTCCGAACGGACTTTGGATTTTTCTATTCCGGACGGACTTTGAACTTTACACTTAAATCCCCCATTAATAATAATATTATCATTTTTACACAATTTCCAATACAATACTCTACCATTCAATCATTACAATAATAATATAATAATATAAATCAATCAATTTTTTTATAATCCTATATAATCTTACCCTATAAAATTTTAAAACAAACATACAATTTCACTATTCATTAGAATTTTAAAATCCTAAATTTCAAAGTTCAGGATTTCTCCCGCCCACTATAAGCCTAAAACAAACGTATCGTTAGGGATTTAGTTGTGTGAGGAGTTACATCTTTGAAATTTTATGGATTTGAAAGTCTTAATAAATGGTAAAATATACGGAGACCTTACTGATAGGTATATTTTATGATTATAATTTACTAATAGGTTCAAAATAATTGCACATACGTATATACATTTGCACTTTCTTGTGCAACTTTGACTATATATGCAAACTATTTTGTATCTATTAGTAAGTTGATTCAAAATGTTGTACCTATTATTAATTTTTCCTTAAAAACATGTGTTTATTTTGAGATTTTCGTAGAATGAAATTTTATTTTATGTCAAATCAATGTTTAGTAGAGATCGACGTTGTATTATTATATTGTATTGAAATTGAAAAAAAAATATTATATGATTGAAATGAATTTTGTTAATTTAGATGTGTAGATATATTTTGTAGTAGTGAATGATAAAGTCTAATTTTAAATCTCACATTATATCGAGACATGGATCACAAAGTTTCAAATCCATCTGTGTGAGTTTCAAAACAAACAAACCCCAAGCGATTTTCATTTTTAACTACTAATAAAAAAAGGTTAGAAAACAATAAAAATATTAAAATAGGACAAAAGGAGTATAATTTTTTATTTATTAATTTATTAAAATTGGTCATGTACTAACATTTATTAAAATAAATACCAGCATTCTGTGTCTGTCATCCAGCATTAGTTGCACATTAATTTTACAACCAAAAGCAAATAAAAAAGCGAATTTCATTATATACATTAGGTATTAAATATTAAATAATGTAAAATTATAAAAAAAACAAAAAAAAACAAGGAATTGTTGAGAAGCTAATAATGGAAAGAAAGAACGGGCCTCACACTCGCGTTCTCAAACTGTTACCTCTACTCTAAAATAAAATCTTCCCAGAAAAACTTTACTCAAAATCCACACATAAATCGAAGAAACAGTTTCTGGAATTTTCAATGGACGAATTGTACTGGATTCACTCAAGTGGCGATTTCTACGCAGACAAAGCTCTGATGTCGCCGGAGAATCTAATGGATTACGGCCAGTATCACTACGATCCCTCCTTCATCCCGGTGGCCGCCGATCATCGCCACCCGCCGCCGTTCGAATCGGAATCTGTTTCCGTCAATCACGTGGACGATGAACACGCTTCTTGTGTCATTAAGGCTAAAATCGCTTCTCATCCTTCGTATCCCAAGCTTCTCGATGCCTATATCGATTGCCAAAAGGTTTGTTTAAAATCGCTACTTATTAATTTATACCCTATTACTTAATTCTTTGATTTGGTGGATTTTGATTTCTTAGTTTCTTTTCCATTTAAGTAAGACCTAAGTGAGAATTAAATTTTTTTTTTATGAGAGTTTGATCGATTAATTTCTGGGTTAATTTATATATTTAAATAATTAATAGTAGTGTTTTTGAATTAATTTGTTTTCAGGTCGGTGCACCCCCTGAGATTGCTTGCTTGCTGGACGAAATCAGGAGAGAGAAACGACACGACGCCGTCTCGATGTGTTTCGGACTTGATCCTCAACTTGACGTATTTATGGTCTTAATTTCTGACTTTATAATTTTATGCTACTATCTTAAGATCTTCATATTTATTTAATTATAACCTCTAAATTTCTATTTGATTAAATTTTTTAATAATCATATCTTCTTATTTTTTTTTGAAAGGAAACGTACTGCGATTTATTGGTGAAGTACAAGACCGATTTAAAAAGGCCGTTCGATGAAGCAACTTCCTTCCTTAACAACATCGAAAACCAACTCACAGATCTTTCCAAAGGTATGTTTATTTCATGCATCTATATAAATAAATATCGACTGTAATCTTGGTTCATATATTTCTGAATCAACAGTGTTAATTAATCAGAAACCCTAAAATTAAAAAAAGTCAGCATTTACCTGGTTCTTCTCGTTACATAATTGTGGCTACAATGACTATACGTCTTTTGAAGCTCTGAGTATTTTAAGAATGTCTTTTATTACAACATGTGTTCTTCATTTAGGAAATAGTGAACCTTAAACCAAAAAGTCAAGCTAGTAACAGTGTTGATCGCAGTTTTTTTTGCCCTCTGTGTTTTTGTGTTCAGTTTTAGTTTAGTTTAGTTTTCTTGTGATGTTTCCAAGTTCAGTCCCCCTATTTAGTCTTTAATTATTATTTTTTGTTAGAAAAAATAAAAGCTTGATAATAAAACCATTCATACATAGAGATTCTGATTTTGACGTATCAGTGAACCAGGTGACATGCCTAGCACTGCTTTCTTTTTTTCTCAACAGTGCACCTTTTTTTTTTTTTGTTTTTTTTTTTCTTGAAATGGATTTCTGGATGTTAATTATACTAGTAGAATATGATGCATACGATATGAATGTAGTATACATTATTTGACACCAATTTAGAAAAGAGGATTTAGTTTGCCATTTTATTAATTTTCCAAAATTTGAAATTGATAGCCAATCCACAAGAATACAATCCAGACAAAATATTTCTAATTATGATTCCGTTCATTCCCCACGACTATCCCATTAGATGGAGCTTGTAAAATAATTGAATAACCAGATATAAATTGAATAGGAAACAATAGTAACCTTGTTGAGTTGTTTCTAGAAAAAGAAATAACATAAATATGCTTTTTCAAGCATTCCTAGGTTTGATAAATTGCTGCTCATGTGTTTTCTAGAAATGGATCAGCATACATGGTGTTTTCCTGCCTTGTGTTTATGTATCTGCTCTTATTTGTCACGTATTCATGTTGCATTGCACGTTTTTTGCAGTCTTTATAAATGTCAGTTTTTTTGTTCTCTCTTTTAAACACATTTAATCAAAATTGAAAAACTTTGTACCTATTTTTTTCTTCGAATGGAGTATAATATGTATATATAATTGTGCCTGTGGTTCTTCGAAAAATATTTCAAGTTCCAATTGCCATGTGTTGGCTCAGCCTTCATGAAAGCTGGATGATATTGGAAATCGACTAGTTGCTAATTGGTGTGCAGTTAAAGCCATTCCTTTTTTCCAAGGGTAGTTTGGTACATTAACATAGCTTAATTATTTAAAATAATGAGAAATGTACTTTGATACACTTAACATAACCATTTTCTTACATCTGAATTCAGCTTTTACTGTACTTGCTTGTCATGTGAGATCTCATTTGATCTTTATAGCCTGTTTAGGTTGGCGTTGTCTGAAGTCTGATTACGTGCAATTAGGATCTTATTTAGAATCATGAATTGTATGCTTAAATCTTTGATGTCCGGACAAAAGATGTTTTGGTGGCTGTTTATGCGTCATGCATAAACAACTACTCTAATAAATTAAGGGCTAACACATGATGAATTTATTATATAATGGATTTAAGTATAAAAGGCTTCGATTAGGATCATTTACAGCTATTAAGTATTTACATCGGATGTACTTACGATTTGGTTTTCAAGTGTGTTTCCATTTATAGTTGGCGTTGTGTGGTCTTTGTTTTCTTAATCCAATCTAATTGCCTTAAAATGGGATCTTAGTTAATCCTTTTTCTGCATTTTATGACACAGTATACACATATTGTGATACCCACTCGATGTGTCACATGATCACGTGTGCTTGCTTATGATGCTGCCTCCATTGCTTATTGTGCCTGATTTTTTTGTTTTATATATTTATATTCTTGGTACTTGATCAATTTTTTAATCTTAGTTAAATGATTTTCTTACAAGTTTGAGAAAATTTCTAGATCTTGCTACTTGTTTCCCGATCTTTGATCTTGATTTTTCATGCAAAACCATTCACGTGTGTGTGTGTGTAATTAAATTGATGGCGAAAACTCATACATGCAAGTAGTCAACGTCGTATAATTGAGAGACATAAGTTTACATTCGTGCTTATTAACAGAAAATCGTACTCTACGTGGGCTTTGGTGTTAATTTACTATATTATTATTATTTGTCATTCATGTTTCTCTCTTATCTTTTGTGAAATTTAATATTGATGCAGCATTATCTAACATTTAAATGATTAATTATGGAATTAGGATATATTTATTTATTGATTTACATAGTTGGATGGTTACTAATTGATTTTAAAAAAAAAATCGACGGATTTTTTATTTGGATGAAAAGTGCATGTTTTTTCGTAGCCGTAGGTGAAGATGGTAGAAGATAAAGCTGAATAGTTTAGATGGGAAATTATATGGTGAGGGAGTGGTGATGTGATTGGGTCGGGCCCATTGTGGGCCCAAGAAAAGGTCCAAATAACATAATGGGAGCAAAGTAGTGGGTCAATAGGTGTATGACTTTATTGGTAAAAACCCGTATAAGGCGGGTGATCGATTTTCCCACATGGGGCGCCCGGGTTTTGCGCTGAAGCCCGGCCCACCTTTTCTGCATTTACTAACCCACACATGCACATACTCATACATTATATATATACTAAAATCACTCAAATCTTTTTGCTATTAATACTTGCATTTCAACTGTGTGCCTTGTCATGTGTATTGACTTTGTCTCCCTTGATAAGTTTTTGGTGGGCCCTTTAAGTCTTTATTTTTTTTTTTTTTTTCTTTCATGGAAGGTCTGAATTAATTAGTAATGCCGAAGTTTTTGATACATAAAAGTGCTGCATCAGCAGATTCTCAGAGCTTGTTATATGAGAATGATTCAATTTTTTTACATTGAGCTGTGCAATTAATAATATAAAAATATAATTACACAGTTCAGTGTAAACAAATTGTATTTTTTAGTACAACAAATTACAATGGTTTTAAAATGCATTAGTTGCACCTGAATGTAAATGAGACCAACTCATCAGTAATTGACTTAAATAAACTTGATTTGCATTTATACTATAGATGAGTTTTTGGCTTTTATTAGGTTTTTTTTCCTTGCATTAACATTATCCTCTTAAATCCTAATTAGCGACTTTAAATTAAGTTGAATTTTAGGTATTGTCGAAGGTAATGATTTAAGGTTTGGTAACTTAATTTCTTTAATTTTCAATATCACTTTACGGAGTTCCATTGTTTAATCCCTAAATTTCATAATATACTATATAGCAGAAGCCAAAAATTTCCACAATTGTGTAGTAATTGAAGATATAATAGTCCACCAGTCTCTAAAACCACAAACTTTTATGCGAAACTTGTTTATACTATAAATTTAATACCATTAATATCATTAATATTATAAATTAATTTTCAAACATTTATTGTTATGATATCAATTTATAAGTTTTATAATATTAATTTATATGTGTAATAGTATAAACTTTATATGATGAACAAGTTTGAACGGAGTTCTATTCCTCTAAAAGTAACCTCTAGTAATAATAGATATGGTGTAATTTGAGCATTCATGCTTTAACACTTTGGGAGGGGTGAGTGTTGATTGTATTAAATTGTACTCCGTCTCATATATGAGATCGTCTTATACGAGTTTTTGTCTAAAAATTAAAATCTTTAGCATTTCCAAAATTAATACTTGAAAATCGGAAGTGGTCTTAAACTAAAAATTGATAAATTACTCGCGTTCATAGGGTTCTTTAGTTTGTGGGCCTGGGAAAGTGACAGGAAAAAACGTTGACTGCGTTATAAATCCCTGGCCAATCAAGGGCTTGGCCCACATTCAGAAATGACCCACACTAGGTGTATTTAATATAATATCATTTAAAATCTTCTGCCTACTTCAGTTCCATTTATTGTCTACTTATTTTGACTAGTATTTTACTTTTCCCATATTCTAGTTTATACCTGTAATAGGGAAAATACTTTGGATGGGTCGATTTGGCAAATACATAATAATTCACCCACTAGGGAATTTAAATTTAATGAATTTGAAATCCATATATTTTCCGTAAAATCTCAATGCCTACAATATAAATGCACGAGTATTGTATTCATTTAAACCCAACATAAAAGCTGAAAATAAGATTATTCTATAATTTCAAAAAAAAATATTGTTCCTTCAAATGATTCCTTTCTTGCTTTTGATTTTTGTAGAGTATGAAAATCTTCTGGATCAATATTCATAATTGTACTTTGAACAGATTAAACATAATGTGGTGTATTTTTACTCATCTGTTCCACTTCAACTGTCATTCTAGATTATAAATTTTATGTCTTAAAAATTGTAATTCTCATTTTGCTCATGAAAGAACAAAGTTAATTTTGCCCCTCTATTTTTATTTTGTGATATAGTACACATTAACTATGAATATGTAAATAGAAAGACGATAAAGTCACATTATATAATATTTAACGATGATTTCCTTAATTCGTGCGATAACATTTGTTGGGCAGATGATGGTGCATTGACGTCTGATGATGAGCTAAGTGGAGGAGAAGCGGAAATGTACGACCCTCAGATGAAAACGGAAGATGGAGAACTCAAGGATAGGCTTCTGCGGATGTATGGCGATCATATCAATACCCTAAAGCTCGAATTTTCCAAGAAAAAGAAGAAAGGCAAGCTGCCGAAAGAGGCCAGGCAAACGTTGCTCGACTGGTGGAATGTTCACTGTAAATGGCCATACCCAACGGTGAGTATTCTAAATTCATACCATTACATATATATAAAAACAAATGCGTTGCTTCGTTGATCCTAAATTTGCATACATTTGGATTAATCTACCACGTTGAATGAGGTATAGATAAATTAAGGAATTAAAGGGAAACATGGCATTGTTAATATATTCGTGGTGCAGGAAGCGGATAAAATATCACTTGCTGAAACGACGGGGCTGAATCAGAAGCAGATAAACAATTGGTTCATAAATCAAAGGAAGAGACATTGGAAACCTTCTGAGAATATGCAAATGGCTATGATGGAAAATCTGTCTGGACACTTTTCCTCCCAGATTAATCTCATAATTCATCTTCAGACATACAAAATATTTTATATGTGCTTAATTTCCTCTCCATAATCTGTATATTCTGAATAAATTCATCTTACCTACTATATAAAACATTTTAGTATCATATGGAGTAATTATTAGTATCAGACTATCAGTAGCTGGCCAGCATTTAATTTTTTTATATGTTTTTATTTTAAATGATTTTTGATACAAAAATTGAAACAACTCAAGTTGGCCCATTGGGCCTATCTAAAAGAGTATTGAAGGGGATATGTTGAGTGATGGCCCAAAAAAAAAAAACTGGGGACCTTTTCTTTCTTAATTTATATGAAATTCTTAAATCATAAAACTTTACTGAAAAATCCTAATTATATTTATTCCCTTTAAATGAAATAAGAAACAATATATTTACATACGAATGTTATATACTAGATTTTATGGGTTTGAATAAATTATAAGCCCTCTGTGTGATAATGGAGCCCTAGGTATTATAGGTTAATAACTTGCCTAGCTAACTAAGTCTGCTATCTTCCTTTCAAAAAAATAATAATAATAATAATAATAATAATAATAATAATAATAATAATAATAATAAAAAATTAACGCCTCCAACCTTACGGTTAGATTTCTCTATTGAAATTTAGTGTTTTACTAACTTGTGTATCATTATTTTTTGACAAAAAATGGAGCCCTAGGTATTATAGGTTAATATTTTGCCTAGTTAATTTAAGTATAATCAATATTCATCCCTTCCAAAATAATAAAAAAAATTTAATTTCCAAATTACACTTTTTTTTTTGAAATTTAGTGTTTTACTAACTTGTGTATCTTTTTTTTTTTTTATACAAGTCACATGTTAATTTGTAATATTATTCAATATGTATATATATAAGTAATAAGCACAACATGAAATATCAAACTAAATTTTATTTTTTGGCTTAACTCAACCGACTACATATATATATATATATCAAATTAAGTACATAATAGAGATAAAATAGATTAAACTGTAGTGATTAGGGGTAGCCAGTAGCCACATTCTTTAATTTTTGTTGCATTAACTTAATCTCAATTTGGAATATAGCATAATAGATGAACACCATCATCCATAGCTATATCTAAATAAAAATCTGACTTTAATAAATGAATATTGACTTAAAAGACAATCAGTAAGCTTCCACATATTTGTAATCAAATGCAAAAATTATATTTAGTTTAGATATAATTAGCCGGTTTCAACATAAATTATTACAAATTATTTTATAATGAAATTTAGCTTATTAAAAAACTTATCAATTTAATTTTCTCCATTCTCTCTACCCTATATATCCAAATTATTTCTGAAGTCTAAATTCTCGAATCGAGCCTATAAATATAACTCAATTAATTAGTAATAGTTGAGTTTAAGTAAAAAAAATTGGATCAAATGTATCCAACTTGGTCTAATAATGCAAATATTAAAAACTCTAGGCGTAATTTGGAAATTTAAGTCATCATAATTAATATCTCTATAACTACTGGTCCACGTACACCCCCAAACGGTCATGTATAAAAGGCGATAAAAAGCAGAGAAATTTTCAGTAGAAATTGACAATGGCTTCACTTCAATTCGCCTTTCTTCCCTCCATTTCCAACGGCCCGCGTCGGCCGGAGTCCCGGTCCGTCCTTAGACCGGTTCGATGTGCCGCTGCTGATGAGCGCCAGGCGCTTTTTAACCGCATCGCCCCTGTATATGATAATGTGAGCACATTCGTTTTTCCAAGCTTTATCTTCGTAGTTGTAATGTCTCATTTTAGGTCGAGCTTCTGAATTTTTTTAATTTTGTGCAATGGGTTTCTGTTTTCTGATGAAATATTGGTAATTTCTGCAGTTGAATGATTTGTTTAGTTTAGGGAGGCATAGAGTTTGGAAGAGGATGACTGTTTCTTGGAGCGGGTAATTTTTCTGTTACTTAAAATGTTGAATTTTATTTGGATGGAAATTGTATTTAGGTATAAGATTTGTTTGGTGTATTTTGAATTTTATCCTGTTCTTGATTTCTTCATGTTATGTTCAATGTGCTGTCTATGTGGTTATTGATTTGAGTGCTTTTTAATCGAATTAAGAACTAAATATCTTCTCATGTAATAGCTTGTTTGATTTGAATTATGAAAAAAAAAATTACTTGATCAATCCTTGTATTAGTAATAATATTTTAAAGCCAATTTGTGAAACAGAGCAAAAGAAGGAGATACCGTGTTGGATGTTTGTTGTGGAAGTGGGGATTTGGCCTTTTTGTTGTCTGAGAAAGTTGGTGTCAAGGGCAAGGTTCGACTCCTCGTCTTTTTCTCTATATTCTTCACCATGAGAACACTTTTTTTATCAATGATTTGAGCTGTTATGCTTATTTCACTGTAATTTTTTTAACGAGTCTACCTCTATTTGGCATTTGATTTACCATCTCCGGTCCTTTTGACTTAACTATTTTTTCATGGATACGTGTGGTTTTTATGTATGTGAGTCTATACTTTTTGTGGTGGTATTTGCTAGGTGATTGCTCTTGATTTCTCAAAGGAGCAATTACAGATTGCTGCATCTCGCCAGAGCGCGCGAACAAAGCCCTGCTACAAGAACATCGAGTAAGCATTACTTGTATAACTTATGTCTGATATTTATGAGCTGGAAGCCTGAAGTTTTACGGTCTCATATAACTTGATATATTATTAGGTGGATTGAAGGAGATGCAGTTAATTTACCATTCTCTATCTCCTCCTTTGATGCTGCAACCATTGGCTACGGGTTAAGAAATATAGTAGATAGAAAGACAGCCCTGGAGGAGATGTATCGAGTTCTAAAACCTGGTTCGAAAGTATCTATTCTTGACTTCAACAAAAGCACTAGCCAATTAACCTCTTCAATTCAGGTATATGGCTATAAAAATTCTTTGTTTTGACATTTACTTTCTC
This sequence comes from Stenogyne calaminthoides, assembly GCA_037126765.1. Lineage (NCBI taxonomy): Eukaryota > Viridiplantae > Streptophyta > Magnoliopsida > Lamiales > Lamiaceae > Stenogyne > Stenogyne calaminthoides. Next base: position 14,084 of record JBBCBC010000088.1, read on the forward strand.
CGTTCCATTTTAATTAACCATCTAATGAATATTTTTGTAAACTACTATCTCTAAAATATTACGAGCAAGCATATCTCTCCTGTCTTTGATTGCCTATCTTACGATCTCTACATCTGATGGTAAACATTATATACATTTCCAGTGCCCGTAATAAACCATTTAAACTATAGCTTGCTGTTTTTGATGTGTTTATACGAAGTTCCCTTTTTGCCCCCAGAATAACTTGCTATGACTAAAAACATCTATGACCTGTATCCGCGTAGACAAACACTCTTATGAGACGGTCTCATGCATGAGACAAGTTACAACTTAGCACAAATCACACCCACCTCTCCCAACATGTTAAAGCGTCAATGCCCAACTTATGCCCCGTCTCACCGTGAGACCGTCTCATGCAAGTGTGTCTAATCCGCGTATTGGTTTTTCAGGATTGGATGGTTGACAACATAGTGGTTCCTATTGCCAGTGGATATGGCCTAGCAAATGAGTACCATTACTTGAAGGACTCAATCAAGGAATATCTAACAGGTATTTCTTTTTTCCTACATTTCTGAGAACATTAATAACAAAGAAATTGTGATTAATTGACTTGCGTATGCTCTGATGCAGGAAAAGAGTTGGAGGAGCTAGCCTTAGAAGCAGGTTTTCCTGATGCCAAATTTTATGACATTGGTGCAGGGTTCATGGGAAATTTGGTAGCCACCCGTTAGGAATGTTCCTTACCGGCCTGATTCTTCTCGATGCAGGTTCATTCTCCCGTGCTGGCTTCCTTGTTTCCATTTCTAACCCTTCACCCCTAAAAAATAACTTTTTAACTGTCTGTCAGTTCTGATGTTGCAATCAGTTGAAATATGATATATATACATTACTCATTGTATATTTCTGAATAAAAATGTCAAAATCCATTTTGGTGGAAAATGCTTGAGTTTGTCTAAAGAAATTGCTTGAGTTTGTCTGCTAACATATATAATCTACACACTCAGTTTCTTACAGCTATGGCTTCTAATCACATTTGATCTGATTCCATATTAAAGTTCTATTGCTTGCTGATTATTGAAAATTGATAAACAATAAATCTGAAGAAGAATATTTAAAGTTATCATTTTCTTACTGATTACCAAGTGTATGAAACAATGAAAACAAAGCTATGACAGAAAATGCCCTTAATTCTGTATGAACATATCCAATATTGATAATGATATTTTTACATAAATTTCTAAGAAAAACTCCGCACTAGCCTGTATTTCCTGGAAACATGACTCCTTTATTTCCTCAAATCATCTGCAACTCTATATTACAAGCCGAAATGTTCAAACTGTTGCTAGGTATCTTGAATTCATAATATCACACATTATTCCTCTTTAGGTCCTTTGCTTCTCTGGTAGAATAAATGACGACTTTAGCCCTCGGCTTTTAAGTCACCTGGGATAGAAACTACTGTGAGAAATGTTGGCAACTGAACCCTCATTTCCATGATCAAGGACTGATGTGTCACAACTCATATCGTTAAATTCCATGGTTTTCTCATCCATAAAAGGGGGGTTGGTTGGTGCAGGGAGGTGTTCTTTTCCGACTAGCATCAATAACGCCTTAGACATGAATGGTCGTAATGAAGGGATTTCTTGAGTGCACAAAAGCCCCACATGAACCACCCGTGAAATCTCGTTTTTAATGTCAACGCTGTGGTAATTATGCAACATTAGGTTAGGGTCAAAGAGCTCCTCCACTGTTCTTTGCTGGAAATGTGTCCATGCCTGATTCAGACACAATTATTTCAATACAAAAAACTTGAAGAGATGAAAAATAGTTGCTTCACTAAACAGTACTAGTTTTTTTGTTAAAAAGTATAAATTGTGCACCAGTTGCACCATACAATTAGTGTACCCAAGTGTTACTCTGAACAGATATATAGCTGGCACATAGATCAAGACATTTTAGAACTTACTATAGTTATCAAGCTATCTGTGTACTCTGTGTTTTTACTTCTGTTGTTTTGTCTACCCGTGACGATTTCCAGCAAAAGCACACCAAAGCTATAAACGTCTACTTTTTCTGTTAACTGGCCATGGGCGAGGTATTCCGGTGCCATATATCCCCTGCAAATGATTTGATCATATTAGGAGAACTATTAAAGGTAAATTCTTGCAAATTAGGGATAGGATGGTAACTGATCATATCATGTACTCACAATGTTCCTGCTATAGCAGTGCTGATATGACTTTCATCTTCTTCGAAAGACCTAGCCAGACCAAAATCTGCGATCCTAGGACGTAATCTAGTGTCCAAAAGGATATTGCTTGCTTTTATATCTCTGTGAATGATTCTTGATTTTGTGTTCTCATGGAGATGCACCAACCCCTCCGCCGTTCCTATGATTATCTCGAATCTCTTCTCCCAGTTTAATGCTTTACCTTTGCTTGAATCTGTTAACCATTAAACAATGGTTATTACACTACCTAAAGAGTTCTGTCTTATGTGAACAGTTGTACTGTGCAACTGGTTCTCAGCAATCACTTAATAGTAAAACAACTAATACTTTTAAATGAAACAACTAATACTGTTTAAGAATGCACACAAAATACAAACCAGTTGAACAGTAAAACTGGTTTACATAAGACTTTGACCTTGATGTATAAAACCTAGTACTCACCAAAGATAAACCGATCGAGGCTCTTGTTTGGCATGAACTCGTAAACGAGAAGACTTTCAGGTCCCAAGCAGCTACATCCTAATAATCTGACAAGATTTTTGTGCTCCACACTATTTATTATGTTTACTTCATTGTAGAAATCTGCTGCTCTATGTTTGCTGTTAAAGAAAAGCCTCTTCACAGCAATCTCTCTTCCATCTGGTAAAACTCCCTGCAAGTAAGATTTAACATTCCAGATGAGAAATTGTGAATGGATAATACTATTAACTAGTTATTTTATACAAGGATTTTGAAGAAAATAACCTTGTAAACTGTCCCAAAACCGCCTTGCCCTAGCTTGTTAGCTTCATCGAAAGAATCAGTCGCTTTCTCAAGCGTGGAATATTTGAAGTTTAAGCTTTTGTCATGTAGTGTTTTCACCAATTTCCCTGCATTACCTGAAACAGGGGAGGAAAATGGAGATAGTTTAGCCTCAATATTTCTAACAATAATCTAAGAAAGATCTAGCCTAGAATAACATTCATCAGAGTAACACTACTGTACAATGAAAACAATTAATATCATTAAGTGAAAATAACTAATATTGACCCAACTAATACCTTTTAGTAAAACAACTAATACTATTTAAAAAAGCACTTGTGTTGCACGATGGTGCATTATAAGTATTTGCCTATTCAACGAGGTTCTCTAAGGTTATTGGAAATGTTTCGACACAACTCAAGTGGTTAAGAGAAGGTTCGTTGGAGGCTCCGTTTTACCTTTTCTCTTCTTTTCGATCACTCTATTCTTCCACATATGAACTCCTATTGCTGCTCCAATTGTTAAAACAGCAGCTGCACTTACTGCTGCAAATATAATGACTATAACTCTCCCTGCAGAAGAAACTTGAATCAGTATACATCTCGAGAAAGCAAAAGAAGCTGACTCTCAAAGAAAGAAGACTCCACTTTCTTACCTCTAGAGTTCCCATTTCTAGGTACAGGATTAAGGAAGTTGGTGTCCGAATACCTCATGAAACACCCGGTGTAGAGGGCCCGGCCCTCAGACGAAGGCAAGCAGCCCGTTATCGATGCAGAAGCATTCTCCAAACAGGCCCGACAAGCATCAGTACTGATAGTCTTCCAGCAGTCGGCCAGAACATAAACCGAATCATTCTTTCCACGACCAACTGCCACCTGGGCCCGTGCATACCCGTTATTATTCGGTGCTGCTGATATGGCCCGTGACAGAGCCTGTCGGGCCGAAGCCCGAAACTCCGTATCCCGTCTGGTTGTATTCCCGCAAACAGCATGATCATTGGGCCCGATGTACTCGTGGTAGAATGTATAATTCTCAACGCGCATGAAACAGCCGTCGAGATATATCCTGCCTCCGTTGACGGGATAACACTGAGGCAGTATAGTTCGGGCTTCGGCATAGCACCATGTGCAGTCAGGTAAAGAGAGATCGCCGTAGCATTGGGCGAAAGCGTAGCTCCTGTCGGGCTCTGAGCCCGTTGCAGCTATGCCAAAGCCCGAAGTTCGCATTTGGACACTTATGTTCTCCATAGTGGACACGAAATTCGGCACGAAAAGAGTGGTGTTGTGTTCAGGTTGTTTTCCACAGGAGAAGTTAACTGTTCGAGCTCTTGGGTCTGCAAGTAGTGTATCTGGCAATAGCAAAAACACCAATATGGTGGTGATCATATAAGGATTGAGAACCTTTTTCTTCATTCTTCTTTCTTTTCCTTTTTTCTCAAATTTCTGTTATACATGATCCAAGAAAATAGCTGAATCTAAGTCATGTTATACCATGGAATTAAAAAAAAAAAAACATGCTAAGAAGGTGTGAAAATCAGTTGATGAAGAAAAAAAAAAGCAGTTTATATACTATAGTCAAAAGTGTGTTGAATTTAATGTAGTTGGAAATAATACTTAATAAAAGAGCAATTTGTGGCGGTTTATCTACAATCCCACCTAAAGTTGGCTGATCTGTTCAATAATTTCAAACAAGCACTAAATTATTAATACTACCATTTTTGTAGCAAAACTCAAATTATTGCATGCAGAGATCAGATACTAATTAACTGATGGAAAATGCAATATTAGCCAGAAAAAAACAACAGAAGAGCTGTTTGATCTTGATTTATGAGTTATATCATATTAATTTTTGAGAATTGTAAGATAAAAATTTTCATACCTACTTTAATTTACAATCAAATCAGAATACATGAAGGTAACACAAAAATGAAGTGGTTTATGGCTCAAGTAGTCAATTTTAAATAAATTTAGGGTTCATTATTTAGTGTTTAGGATGTAGATGGTTTATTTAGGACAATTTTATAGATTTTCATACATGAAAATTTTCACGCTAAACATACTCATTTTTGAGAATTTTATGACCCCACTTCACCTACAACCTGAAATCTATATATACATGTGGCCATTCCAAGTAGTCAGTTTTAATTAATTTTGAAGTTTCGGGACCATAGAAAGAGACTTGACAGAATTGTCTTAGATATATTTTTCTGTTAAAAAGAAAAATCTTTAGGTCCCCATAATCAACACCTAACGTTTGACATTTCTCATCCTTTTAGCCACTAAGAATAAAAAATTTGTTTGCTACTTAACTTTTTTTATGAAATATATTACCTAAACTTGTATTGCAAAAGTAACAATTTTTCCTATAACAAACAATCAACATGCTTGAATGGAAATCATTCAATGATTCAAAATGAAACAAGCATACAAAATCTCTGTATAAGATTTTCTTGATTCCACAAAGAAAAATAAAAAGATCAAAAACAGAGATTGTTACCTTAGTTTTCCAGAAACTTGGCTTGTTCAGATGTACAGAGACAAAGAGAGAGGAGAGATGGTCCTAAATATAAATAAGAGATGTGATGATTAAATGGGAGAATAGATAGTCGTATGTTTTACAGCGTAATAAGAGAGAAAAAAAGAAGACGATAGATAAGAGAAATTTTGGCATGTTATTCAAAGTCTTCTTCAACTTTGAAAAGCAGCATTCAGAAGCTTCTTCAGCCTCTTTAGTCTAAACATGAGGTGGGGTTGTTTTCATGTCCACATCTTCTATTCTAATTTATCATTTTATCAACTTTAAATTGATAAACTAGAGTGTGATGATAATAAGTAAAATATAGTATATATTACCCCCGTCCCATACTTGTTTACCCATTTGCTTTCGGCACAAGTTTTTTATTGGGACGGAGGGAGTAGTATTTAAAGTGATAAAATGATTTTTGATTAAGAATATTGTACTCCTTTCTATTTTATTAGTAAAGTAGATAATTTTTTGGGTAAAAATAATGACTTGAGATGTAATTTCAAGATGCTGTGACATATCATTTTCGAAAAGGGGTAAACAAGTATGAAAAGTTTGCAAAAAAATATGTTATGGACTATGGAGTACATGAGAAATTCAGATTATGAAATCTGGTAATTTATTTGATAATAAAATAGTGGAAATATAAAATTACACTAGATATATCATGAATACTAGTGTGCAGCTGGTTATTGTGGAATAATAATTGAATAATTCTTAGGATAGGTATAGGAGCTTGGAATATTTCAATAAGATTATAGATCAACCTTTTCAATTAAGATCATAAACAAAAGAGGATTATGTAATTTCCAATCCGAAAGCAGGATGAATGAATCGTGTACCAAACATCTTAATATTTACACAGTAAATAAAATAATAAATCCGAGTCTAGAACTTATTAATGTTCAAATTAATTCTTAATTAACATTAAATAAGTCTTTGACCAGTGGTTATAGGCTTATAGCATTATATGATCGGTTGATCCTGGAAATACTTTCTTATTGCTAACAACAGCATAACAGTGCATCAACTCTGGTCAACAATGTAAATATGTAAATACATATATAATTAAATGACCATAGTTAATTGATAATATTTGTAACTGTAAACAATTAAAAAACAGATACACTTGCATGAGACGGTCTCATGATGAGACGGAACATAATTTGGGCATTAACGTTTTAACAGAAGGGTTGAACGTTAATTTGTGATAGGTTGTACTGCGTTTCATACATGAGACTGTCTCGTATAAATTTTTGTCATTAAAAAAACATGTAGGAATGATCATACCATAGGGGGTCATGATTGAGTTCTTTTATAATAGGAGAGAAGTTGGGACAATCTTCAAGAGGAACACAAATACTATCATGTCAATTTATGCGTTTAGTTTTCGAACTATGATTGATAGTATTTTTCTTGTTCTTTTAAGAATATCTTTTGGTTCTCATAATCAACACCTAACACTTTTGAGCTCATGTGTTTTCTTTGTAAATTCATAAAATTTAAGTGTTATAAGGTGTTCATGGAAGGTACAAATGAATTTCTTTTTAAAGTTCATTATTACTAACCTCTCTAAAGTCTTGGCGACAAGGTTGAGCTTGGTACTTGATTCTATCATTTCAGATAATCAGAGCGCCTTTGTTGGTAATAGACAAATCCTTGATAGTGTCTTTGGTCCTAAATTGATCGACGGCAAAAAAAAAAGACATATCGAGAGGATGTTCTTCAAGATTGATTTTGCCAATGATGATTGATTGGGGGTTTATTGATTTAATGATGGACCGATTTGATTTTATCAAAATGGATCATGGAATGTGTTCAAGTGCAAAATGTTAGGACGGGAATTTAGATTGAAAGAGGGGGATCCCTTTCCCCTTCTTATTCCTAATTCAATTTTAGCTTATTGATGTCGAAAGCGGTTGAATCGGGTCACTTTGTGGCAGCTTCTATTGGAAGAAATAATGTGAGAATCCCACACCTACAGTTCACCGATGACACGATATTTATGGGGGCTGCATTCATGGAAAATGCTTGGACTATGAGACGCATCTTGAGCAACATGGAACTTTTGTCGGGCCTCAAGGTGAACTTCGAGAAATGCTGCATATTCGGGTCCAATGTCGACTAAGGAATATTGGCGGGGATGGCTGAAATTTTGGGATGTAGAGTGGGGAATTTTCCATTCTCTTATTTGGGCATAAAAGTAGGCATGAACCATCACGGAGTTGAAGAGTGGAAGTGTGTAATCCAGAAAATCAGAAATAGGTTGAAACGGTGGGAGGACAACCATATCTCAATGGGGGGCAAAATCACATTACTGAATTCGGTCCTTTCTGCACGACCTATCTACTACTTATCCTTCTACTTATTACCTAAAAACACTTTGAGTGAGTTCATCCAACTTCAACGTAATTTTCCTTGGGGGGTGGGGAGAGTCAACATAAAATTTATTGGGTTGAGTGGAAAGCAGTTTGCAATTCCAAAGATAAGGGGGGTCTTGGGGTTCGAGACTTGGGTTTATTTAATAAAGCGTTAGTTTGCAAGTGGATGTGGCGTGTGTTGTGTGAAAAAAATTGTTTATGGGTCAAAGTTATTGAGTCTAAATATGGGTGTCTGTGGGGTAGAGGGTCAAGTAATGAGTCTTTTCATAATAGTAGTAGGTGGTCGGGATGGTGGAAGGACGTTGTTAAGGTGAGTCTTGGGGAGGAGGGGGGCTGGTTTCGTGATAAACTTATTAGAGTCGTAGGGAACGGGAGGCACACTTGTTTTTGGGAGGACCATTGGGTGGGAGAGGAGTCTTTAAAGCTGAAATTTCCGAGACTTTTTCAGCTAAGTCTTGATAAAGAGGGTAATATAGAGTCTATGGGGTCATGGGTAGACAATTCTTGGGTATGGGAGTGGAGATGGAGAAGGAACTTGTTTGATCGGGATTTGGTGTCTCTTAATGCACTAATGACTGTGATTGACAGGTACCCTATTAATTCACACTTACACGATGGGTGGAGATGGATGGGAGCTGCTAAGGGCAAATACAATGTGAAGGAAGCTTACGAAGAGTTACTGAAGCTGAGAGGAGATGTTCCCATTGATGATGCAGTGGCAAAGGGATTCAAGATGATATGGGACAAACTCACTCCTTCGAAGGTGTGCGCACATGCTTGGAGACTACTTTGGAATCGCCTCCCTACAAGAGTAAACTTGCATAGAAGGAATGCTCTCAACAACACTAACGATTTGAGATGCCCCCCATGTGGAAGTCAAGACGAGACGGAGAAACATTTATTCTTTGAATGTGACGTTGCATACAAGGTGTGGATGGAATGCATGAAATGGTTTGAAGTCTCTGGTACGCTCCATTCTTCTCCCATTCTAAACCTAATTGCTCATAGGTCTATTTTGAAAGGTAAAAATGGGAGGAGAGTGGCGATCTCTCTTTGGTTATGTGTGGTGTGGATGCTTTGGAAAGGAAGAAATAATCTAATTTTTAGAGGTCTCGAGTTTTCAGTTGATAGGACGGTGGAAGAAATTAAGGCTAGACTTTGGAGCTGGATTAGTGTCAAAGATCCTAGGAGTGTTAATTTTTCCTTTAATGATTGGTTTATAAAACCTTGGATCCTTGTATATTGTTAGATCCAAGTTTTAGTTGTTGTACATAATCACGATTGTATTGTTGTTTCTCTTGCAATAAAATTCCCTCTTTACTGATAAAAAAAAAACTAACCTCATCATTTATGGATTATTTTTCTGAAGGGTGAGTGCTCTACTTGATGATCATTTTTGATAGATGACGATGATACTTAATAATTACTTAATCACAACGTTGAATTTATAATTTGGACAAATCTGAGAGGTAATTCTGATTTATTCAATTTGATTTTTTTCTTAAAGAGCATTATAGGATTATTTAATTTAATTAGTACAAATTATAAGTCATTGGGAGATTTTAGTAGATTTTAATAAGCCCATTGCACGGTTCACGATATCCAGAGCAATAGCAAGTAAGAAAGCCCAATGAGCCAAGTAGCTAATTTTAGCCCATCTATTAGCCTAATGGGCCCATTACTACTTAAAGCCTCTCTATTCCTCATCTGAATTCTCAAATCTCAATCGCTAAACCCTAATTTTTGCAATTTTACATTTCTGTCGCGGAGGGAAGGGGGCTGTGATCCATCGGAAATGGTGAATTACAGGGTATGTGTTTATGTGCATTTTAATTTGATGAAAATGGATACTTTGACGGCCTTTGTGATTTATTTTATTGCGTGTTTTTGTGAACGGTGCAGTTCCACCAGTACCAGGTGGTGGGGAGAGCTCTGCCGACGGAGACGGATGAGCACCCAAAGATTTACCGCATGAAGCTTTGGGCCACAAATGACGTTCGCGCCAAGTCCAAATTCTGGTACTGTTAGTGTTCTGAGCAAGTTTTCTTCTAAATCATTGTAATTTTATTCAATTTGTTTAAAGAAAATAGCTGATTGTTGTACCAATTTTGTATATACATTTTTATATTGCCCGAGGCCACATTCTGTAAAACCTTAAATTTTACTCATTTGCATCAGTTAGGCCATTGCTTGTGTTCCTGAATTTTGATTGAGTTTGTGTTTCCTGAATGTTGATTGAATTTTTATGTGAAGGTATTTCTTGAGGAAGCTTAAAAAGGTGAAGAAGAGCAATGGGCAGGTTCTTGCTATTAATGAGGTATGTTATATTAAACTTCTCTGATCCTAGCATTGGATAACTTTGAATGAGTTTCTTGCTATTCCGTTAACATGTTAATCTTGTGCATATTCTTCCTGACTTGTTGCGGAGCATCTCACTAAAATCGCTTTAATTGCATTACATTATTAGAGATTTTGTTTCACATAATATCGCTATATCTTGTATCATGATGCTGGACAGTGCCATTGATTAATATTAGGATATACAGTGAATGCTGATGTATAGATACACATGATGTAGAAGGTGAAGATTAATTCCATGCTTCTGATACGTTCCTTTTCTTGTCTATTTGCATCTTTTTTTTCTCTCCCTTTTAGTGTAGTTATTCCTCTCCTGATATGTTACAAGTATATATTTATCATTCATAAATGACCTTATTGTTGATGTGGATACTGTTGGGTTGATAAAATATTTGATGCTCTTTTTGTTGTATTGATGAGTAGGAATTGCAATTGGTTTGCCATTTATCAACCAATTTTTTTTTTCTTGTTCTGTATTTCTAATGTTTTGTTTTCTTCTATCACCTAAAGAATATATTATTTTCTACTTCGATCTTGGCACAGTGTCGAGCATTGAAAATCTTATCTGTAAAATGGCTGTATACTCTTATCTGCTACATCCATCTCCATGGACATTCACTTTTTAGATTACTTATATATTATTATGTGTTTATGTGTAGATATTTGAGAAGAATCCAACCACAATCAAGAACTACGGCATATGGCTGAGGTACCAAAGTAGAACAGGTTATCACAACATGTACAAAGAGTACCGTGATACCACTTTGAATGGTGCCGTTGAGCATATGTACACTGAGATGGCTTCTCGTCATAGAGTCCGTCCTCATTGCATCCAAATTATCAAGACGGCTACTATCCCTGCTAAGCTATGCAAGAGAGAAAGCACCAAGCAATTCCATGACTCTAAGATTAAGTTCCCGTTGGTTTTAGGAAGGTGAGGCCCCCAACCAGGAAACTCAAGACCACCTACAAAGCATCCAGGCCCAACTTGTTTATGTAATTTTGCTGGAGGTAGATGTCACCCTCTGTGATGTTTTTTTCGTTTAGGGGTAGTTTTTTGGAGTTTCTATTGCTTTATGTGATCATGATCACATGTATGAGAATTGTTATGCCCGATTTTGACCTGCATAGAGTGAATCACAATGAATTTTGAAGCTATCTCCTCACAGACTATTCGGCCCATTTGGCTGAAATACGTGCATCTGATGTTGATGAGTTTGTCTTTTTATGTCAAATTTTCTGAATTATGGATGGAGATTCATCTACTGTATGAATCAGGCTTGTTCATAAACCAGTTATCGCATTTCCCCCCTTACAATTTGTGATAAATGATGAGGGTTAGATTGTTACTGTTAGAAGTATGGCCATGTATTGAAGGGCCAGTCAGATATGAAATGTTATAACCTGATTTTGCTGATGCCAACGCTTGATGTTCGTAAATCCTCAGTTGCATCCTTAGAAAAGAGTGGTCAACGTACGATATGACTATGAATGTGCACAGGATTGTACATATGTAATTGAATAATACTGCATCAATTTTTGCATTTGTACAATCAAATTTCAATGGAAAACTTAAGTTTGTGTTAGTGCTTAACTTTATCGGCCATTTTACTGTAAACAGTTATAAAATAAAAATGTAAAGGAATAAGAATAGAGTAAAAAATATAGCTAGAAAAACTGAAAAAAGTACCACCCTTTATAGGTTGCCATGGATGGCCGGAAGCGTGCAAGTAAGGATTATATGTTTTTTTTTTTTCTTGAACAATATATGTAGTTTTTGAAATACCATAATTCTATAAAGAATATTCTGGCACTTTTTATTCCCACATGGGAATCACCATCTTCTGCACCCAAATGAGGTCCTCTTTACATATTAAAAACCTGTCACAGCTTCTTCATCAATCATTTGGCTCAGTATATATTTTTATAGTATATAGTGTATATATGATTGTGTGAGTATGGTCCCCTTTTTTCTAATTCAAAATTTAATTTTATGCTCCAACTCTATGGCTATATAAAAGGAAACTTTATATTCAAAATTTCAAACAACCACATTGAGAGGACTATGTGTGTGGTGATCATTTCTGATATGACAACTTTGTTTTTGTCTGAAAGATAACTAGAAAACCTAGGAAAACTCCACTACTTCTATCCTTTAGGATAAGATGCTTCTGTTTGTCTGTTTTAAGTTTAGTGGGAGTGGTGATCAGATAATTCATAAGTCCATATTCAAGACTCGAGATAATTTAAGTTGGGTGGGGATGAATCATGAATGTTAAAAGAATAAGGAGATTCCAAGAAAATTGTCCAATATCATACTTTGAATTTGACATGTATTTTATACATTGTGTATAAATGTTGCTTTTCAAAAGTTTGTATGTTTATTTAAGCATAAAGTGCTCTCAAAGTTCACTCTACAAAACAACAAAAATAATAATGCCTTAGAATGTATAAAGAATTGGGAAACTTTGCATATTTGTTCATTGTTAACTTCCACTTAACCTAACAGCCTTTTATCTTTAGGAACATAATAGAGAAGAAAAGAACTATTTCTATAAGAAAGGATGACAAGAAACTAACTTTCCAACACCGACCATACAAGATAAACTTCATATAATTATTCAAATTAATGGACATAGTTGTGTGTGACTATATACATGTAAAATTACTTTACAGGCAATGAGCCAACAAGTTGAAGGAAAGAACCCATTATTACCACATAGTTATTTGATATTATTGCCCCATTAATTTAAATTTGTGCTGAAACTGCCTGTTTTAGGCTATAATGAAAGTTACTACACTTTTAGTGCCATGAATAATTAAGGATTATTTGGCTTGGAATTAAATCCTTCCCATAATCCATAGCAAATATAGAATGTTTCACCATAAGCTCGAAGTACGCCAACCGCTCTACAAACACAAATTTAACATTTGTCACACTATGTCAGATCGACTGTAAGAATCATATCTTGCTACCGTGGCGTGTTAGACAATTACACGTAGTCTTATATAGTCAGGGTGGCCGTAGCCCCCTTAAAAAAAAAAAGAGGAAGGGTACTTTTGTAATTGGAGCCAATGTCATGCCTGTTTTCTGAAACACCCAACTATAAAAACTGTAACTAACCACCTGTTTGCCACCTAAAACTAAAAAAAAAAGTTGCACCTAAATCATTCATTCAAGAAAATCCAAAGATGAAGATCACCAACGCCTTCTCTCTTGTCTTCATCTCTCTGCTTCTACTTTCCGTCTTCACTGCATTTTCTACAATCGAGGCGAGGAAACATCATAGCAAGAGAAGCAAAATGCATAAGATCAAGAAACATAAAAATGCTAATAAAAGTAACCCTCCATATGCTCCTTCACCTTCTCCACTCCCTGGTCCATCCGATCAGTCCCCCGTTTTTAACATTCTGTCGTTCGGAGCAAAGGCAAACGGAGTCTCAGACGACTCTAAGGTGAAGAAATCTGATTGATTTGAAGCTACATATTCACAAATGCATGCATTTCTTGAACAATTATCATATTCCCAATATTTGATGTTTGTAGGCACTTTTAGCAGCGTGGAAATCGGCTTGCAAGGTAACGGGAGGCGTAGTCGAAATCCCAACAGGGTTTAAGTTTATGATCAATCCTGTAATACTTCAAGGGCCATGCATGCCTAATCTTGTTTTGCAGGTAAATTAACTTCACTCTCCCCTCTATTCTTTTTTTCCAAACTAAAAAAATTGAATCTTGAACAGATAGATGGGACTATTTTAGCCCCTCCGAAAATCAGGTCGTGGCCGAAATCCAGCTTGTATCAATGGATAAACTTAAAATGGCTTCAGAATTTCACCATCCAAGGTTCAGGCACAGCTGATGGCAAAGGTTCAAACTGGTGGAGTTCTTCACAAAGTAATCAGGTAATGCATTTGATCAAAACATGAAAATGGATCATTTAGGTTTATAGAAATGTAAAATCTGATCATTGGTTTTATTCTTTCCTTATTATTGCAGAAGAAGAGGGCTAAAAAAGTTCCAAACATGAAACCAACTGTAAGAATTTGTTCAACACATGTTGTATAGTATCATAAAATTAACATCAAATTAAAGTGAAACTTATGTTCTTCATTGACGATATACAGGCGTTGAGATTCTACGAAAGCTACAATGTCACAGTTCTTGGTATTAACATCATAAATAGTCCTTTATGCCACCTTAAATTCGACAACTCTAAAGGCATAAAGGTAACAAACGTCACAATTTCTGCACCTGAAAACAGCCCCAACACTGATGGAATCCATCTGCAAAACTCCCAAGATGTAGAAATTCTGAATTCAGACATTGGAACAGGTAAATGCATGCACTTTTGACTTTACATAGGAAAAACAAAGGAAATTAATTATGATTCTTGTTATGATTTTCGACGCCTTGAACAGGAGACGATTGTGTCTCGATACAAACAGGGTGTTCCAACATCCATGTCCATCACATTACATGTGGCCCTGGTCATGGAATAAGGTAATTAGTCCAAAATCTTAGTTTAATTACCTTAAATACCAAATGCTAATACTTACCATACATATTTGAAAGCAGTTTGGGAGGACTGGGGAAAGACAAAAGCACTGCGTGTGTCTCGAACATTCTATTCGAACACATCGTGTTACAGAGTACTCTGTACGGTGCAAGAATCAAAACATGGCAGGTAAGTAATGTACCTACATTGTAAGAGAGGAAAATACTTACATAAAGCAACTGGTTCCATATTGTGTGTATTTTAAAACAGTATTAGTTGTTCCAATAAAAGGTATTAGTTTAATAGTATTAGTCGTTTCATTAAAAGTATTAGTTGTTTCACTAAAAGGTATTAGTTCAATAGTATTAGTCATTTCATTAAAAAGTATCAGTTTTTTTACTTTAAAGTCATAGTTGAATATCATTTACACGGTAAAACAGTATTAGTTGTTTCACTTAAAGGTATTAGTTCAATAGTATTAGTCCTTTCATTAAAAAGTATTAGTTATTTTCCTGAAAAGTCACAGTCAATTTGAATCTTGATTTTCTTTGCTATTTGCATTTGTAGGGAGGTCTCGGGTCCGTAAAAAACGTGACATTCTCCGATATCCAAGTGTCCAACGTTAAGGTTCCGATAACTATTGATCAGTACTACTGTGACAAGAATGTGTGCAAGAATCAGACAGGGGCCGTGGCGATCTCAGGAGTCAAGTTCGACCAGATAATCGGGACGTATTCAGTCCAACCGATCCATCTAGCTTGCAGCAGTTCAATACCATGTACAGATGTTGATCTAATTTCAGTTCAGTTAGAACCATCACCAGATTATAGTGGATTTCAAGAAGCATTGTGTTGGAATTCTTATGGGAAATCATTAGGACCACTTGCACCTGCTTGTATGGATTATTGTGTTAGAAGTGGGAGTGATTTTGTGAAGAGAATATCAAGATCACATGATGCTAGTTGTTGGTTGTAACTTTATCATGTTTTATGGGGCTTTTTTTTTTAATCCACCTTCCCTTGTGCAATATTTTTAAGTGCAAGAAGGTGGTGGTGATGTTAATTAGTTCAATAGTTTGATGCATGTATTTTTTAGTAATTATTTCCGTCCATAAAAAAAGTGCGTCAACCTTCTTTATTATCGAGTTTTGTGGTGAGTTGTTTATTAGTATTTCAAATGATAAAGTGATTTTTAAAAAGGAGTATTATAGATCTACCTCTCATCTATTGCATGCGATCTTTAAAAATTATTTTATCATTTCAAATACTAATAAAAAACTCTTCATTATGAAAATAATAACGTCTTGACGTTTTTTAAGGGAGTATTATGTAAACGAAATAAGTGATGATAAAAGAAAGCACTTTATCCTTGTTTTTTATTTTTATATTCATTTTAGTTTAATTATTTTTTAGTAATTAATAATAACTAATCAAAAAAGTGTACAAAGGAATCTTCAGGTTAATTATTAATAAACTTGCTTTGTTCTGATGGATATAGGAGGACAAGCACTAATTAAATTTGAGATAGATTGCTCAAGCATAATATTACATTTAAAATTAATCTACTTTAATTGTAAATTGCTAATGTTAAAGTTTCGTTAATGTTATTCTGAATTTGGCATTATTTGAAATATACCACCATTTTTTGTGCTCTTTTTTTTCTTTTTTCTTTTTCTGGAGTCTTATCCTATTACTCACTCAAGATCAATCATCGAAATATAATGTTCCAAAAATATAAATTAATAGATAAAACTTAATTTATAATCTCAAATTTCTAAATTAAAATAGTGAATGTAATTAATTAATCATTCGACCAGTTACCCTCACACTCATTATTACTAATGAAGAGAAATTGGAAAAAGAAATTTTGGCAAATTTATGGATTTATTTTGAAAGCTAAAGGGGTTTCAAAAATAAATGTTTTTTTTTTTGAAAGTTAATGGATCATCTCAAGAACTCATATCAGGGCCGATCCTACGATATGAAGGACTTGGTGGGAAAAAAAAAAAATCTTTCATCGTACAATTAAAAAAATATAAATGTTAATAAGAAAACAACTTCATTAATTAATCAAATGAGTTGAAATAAAAAAAAATGAGGTTTTTGCTATTCAAGCACAGGGCATTCTCAATCCAAAGCTCTAAAGTCCAACTAGAGATCCATCCGCACTAGCCATTCTTTGTTGAATAAAGTGTAACATATATAATATCAGTTTTGATGTAATATTGGGCTCCTTATGGAGCTTAATGCTGACGTGTCTTGCCATCTCATCTGTACACTTAATTAAATAATTTTATCATATAATTAATTAGAATAAGATTAAAATTAGAGTTTTACGTTCCATTATTTTAGCGAGACTGATTCTCCTCTCTCTCCCCACTAGGGGTGTCCACAGTACGATTTTGCGGTTTTTTCGACTAAATTCAAATTGTCTTGCTACATGCTGTTCGGTTGATTGTATACTTTCAAACCATGATTTTTCATATAAAAACTATCATGCGATTTTGGGCGATTTCGGTCGGTTATTTGTTGTTTTGCGGTTTTAAAGCAACATAAATGTTAGTAGAAGATATTATTGTCTATTTAAATTAGTGACAACACATTTGATTAAATAATATTTTATAAAATGGTTTAAGTTGAAAAAGTTTATATGGAATTGAAAAATTAAATAATATCTTTGAACACCATAACATGATTAATTTGTAGAGGTCCAGCTCTTTAAAAAAACATATCGAAAGAGGTTGAAAATAACATATATACAACTATAAGCTTGTTATCTATAAAAACTAAGAATGCAAATTAGAAAAATCATGAACATGCACTACTACACATTTGAGCTTGGAGAGCTCCACTTGGACAACCCTTTTTTTGAATAGCTCTCCAAGTGGTCCCTTGGAGAGCGGTTCTATTAAAAAAAAAAAAAAAAAGACAGCGGTTAAAAACCTTTGTCCAAGATCAAAGCTTAGACATCGGTTCATAACTGCTGTGCAAGGGTACTTGGAGAGCGGTTTTGAACCACTGTCCAAGGTAAAGCTTGGAGAGCGGCCAAGTGAATTTTTTTTTTTGTAAAACTTGTATTTTTTGTTTTATTTTTTTGTTTTTGTAAATTCTTTTTATGTACAATTCAAATATTTTATTCTTTAAATTCTCGTGTTATTTCTTTTTAATATTCGTCTTATATAATGAGATTAACACAAACTCTTATGTAAAACTTGTTCATAATATTAAATTCATATTATTACACTTACGAACTTGTATCACTATTAATTCTTATAAATTAATACCTATAATATTTAATATTCTTATAAATTAATTCAATTTTGTCTAAGTATTACTTATTTAGATAGAAAAGTAATATTACTTGTTTAAATAAAAAAATATTACTTGTTTAAATAGAAAAGTATTACTTGTTTAGATAGAAAGGTATAACTTGTTTAAAGAAAAGTATTACTTGTTTAGATGAAAAAGTATTACTTGTTTAAAGAAAAATATTACTTATTTAGATAGAAAAGTATTGCTTGTTTAAATAGAAAAGTATTATTTGTTTAGATAGAAAAATATTACTTGTTTAAATAGAAAAGTATTACTTGTTTAGATAGAAAGGTATAACTTGTTTAAAGAAAAGTATTACTTTGTTTAGATGAAAAAATATTACTTGTTTAAAGAAAAATATTATTTATTTTGATAGAAAAATATTAATTGTTTAGAAGGAAAAGTATTACAAGTTTAAAAGAAAAGGTAAAAAAAAAGTACAAGTAAAAATATAATTTTAATTTAATTTAAATTTAAATTTATATAAAAAATAATTATTATATAAAAAAAATGTGATTGAATTAATAAATAAGATAATTGAAATAAAGAATTTTAAAAAAATTGTAAGAAAAAAATGATTTTTAGAACATATAGAATTAATTTCATTAAATAAACGCAAAGAAAAGCAAGTCTTTCGAAATTTGAATTGATCCCTTCAGCGCCCAAGGTCCCGTGTTTGGTCTCCCATGGGAGCGAGTAATTGCCTCAATTAATTGGGAGGCTTGGTGGGGCTAAAAACCTCTGTCTAATTATCAATTTTGATACTTAGATAACGATTTTTAACCGCTTTCTATGTTGCATCTTGGAGAGCGGTTAATATCTTGCACAGCGGTTCATAACCGCTCTCCAAGTGAATATCTTACACAGTGGTTTTTAACAGCTGTCTAAGCTCCACTTTTGCTTGGACAACTGTTACTTGGAGAGTTGTTATAACCGCTCTCCAAGGTCATTTTTAACAGCTCTCTAAGCCCAAATCTGTATTAGTTATGGTTTAGTACCCTGTGGACTTAGTTGAAGAATGAGGATTAAATATATGGGATGCCGGATTTAAATTACAATGGCAACGGTCGGTGCGGTTTGCAATGAAATTTTAAAATTGCACCGACTTTGCGGTGCGGTTTTGCACCAAAAAATTAACCACGATTTATTGAATTTTTTTATCAAAGGCAGTGCAATACGGCTCTGTACGGGAGGTTCGAGCGGTTTTGAGAGTTTAATGGTCACCCCTACTCCCCACCTTTATATCAATCTCATAATTCTCTCTATCTCTTTCTCACACGCACACGCAAATAATTTCCAACAAATTCAAATTTCATAACACTATCTCTTCATCAAATAATATTAATTCAATAAAAAAAAATCTCACTACTCCATCTTCTCAAATAATTATTATGATCTTCTGAATTAAGTTTGTATTCAATGAACTTGAGGCTCATCTTGCATCCCCTTTTGCAATATCTTATTCAAACTCGGGCGAATTTTTGTTTGTACCCTTTGCACCAATTTAGCCCGACCCGGCCCAGGCCCTAGTGGTTTATGGTTCACCCGGCCCTAATGGGTCATGATTTAGGGTTCATAATTTAGTATTTAGGGTGTAGATGGTTCATTCAAATTAAAATTGAATCCAATTGCATCACAAGCATCACTCTCAAACTCGATAGCTTAACTACATGATTGTATTCAAATGTTGGGTGACATTTGATCACCTAAAAGTCGGTTCTTATATTATGCTAACGATTGTGTCAAACACGCTAATTCTTTGAGTAGAGAATTTGTAGTAGAAGGTATTAAAATTTGAGAGAGTTGACGGATGGTTAACTGAAAGAGATTTACAATGTTCTATTTTATCACAGAACCATATGAATTGCAGCAGTTGGAAAATATTTGCACACGAGTTCTGGAATTATTTTTAAAGTCTGAAAATTGTTGCAGGTATGTTCGGCAGTTGAAAATAGAGGTCCTAATTTAAAGGAATCCCTAATTAACTATTGTACCAATAGCGTTTCTTGTAGAATCTACATTTTTTGAATTGATCAGAAATCCCTAATAAATGAATCCAATTGAAGAAGGGTTACTTAATAGTGCCGGGATAAAAATTTCTTGGGAAAAAAACTTTCCACTATCAAAGTCACCAAAAAATTACAACCAAGTACAAAGTGCAGGAAATTTGAACTAAAATCTTTAGTTCAAATTTCCTGCACTTTGTACCTGGTTGTTATTTGTACTAAAATCTTGTATCTAGTTGTAATGTAATTTTTCCTAAGACAAAAAAAAAAAAAAAAAAATGGCCCTTATCAAAGTGGGTCTTGTGTAGTGGCACAGGTGGCGCCATTCTAGGGCCGGCTTTAGCTCAAATCCTCTAATTTTGGTTATGTTTATGTCCTATATCAATATGTGAATATTGTGGGTACTCTATTTGGAAGGGATTTAAATCAAAATGGTTCCGTAACTTTGCACCTTTATTGAAAAGGTCCGTATATATCACATATTTCAATTTAGTCCTGTATATTTTCAATTTGTGCCGATTTAGTCCCAAATCGCCGGAGACCGGTTAAACTACCCCAAAACGACGTCATTTTTGGGGCGTGTGATACAAGCGCCCCTAATTTCGGTATCACGCGCCCCTAATTTCGATCGGGAAATGCTGACTGGCATCGATTTGGACACGTGGATTAGGGGCGCGTGTATCACACGCCCCAAAAATGACGTCGTTTTGGGGTAGTTTGATCGGTCTCCGACGATTTGGGACTAAATCGACACAAATTGAAAACATACATGACTAAATTGAAACATGTGATATATACAGGACATTTTCAATAAAGGTGCAAAGTTACGGGACCATTTTGATTTAAATCCCCTATTTGGAATTTTCATGAAATTAGAAACTGAAAACTTCAAAAGGGGACCCCTTGCTGGAGAGGGGCCTTGTGCGGCGGCACATGTGGCATTTCCCCAGGACCGACTCTTACTCAAATCCTTTAGGGTATGTTTGTTTCGGGACTCACCCGGATGGACTTAGGACTTTGAAAACCACGTCTCATTATAGTTTGAGATTTAAAATTAGACTTCAAAATCCACTCCTATAAAATATATTTACACCCATATTTTTCACAAAATTTAGCACAATCACATCACTGTTTTTTCTCACTTTCAACACAATATAATAATACCACATCAATCACTATTAAACACTGATTTGACATAAAGTAAAATCTCACCCTATCAAAATCTCAAAACAAACACATACTTTATATTGCTCACCAAGACTTTCAAATCCATAGAATTTTGAAGTAATGATTTCCCCCGCACAGCTAAATCCCGAAATAAACATACCCTTAATTTAAGTTGTACATCTCCTATATCAGTATTTGAATATTGTGGGTACTCTATTTGAAATTTTCCTGAAATTAGAAACTGAAAACTCCAAAAGGGGGCCCCTTGCCTGAGATGGGCCTTGTGCAGTGGCACATGTGGCGCTGCCCCTGGATTGACTCTTACTCAAATCCTTTAATTTTAGTTGTATATCTCTTATATCAGTATGTGAATATTGTGGGTACTCTATTTGAAATTTTCATAAAATTAGAAATTGAAAACTCCATAAGTAAATATTTATCCAGTGGTTAATGTAATTTTTAAAGATTGATTTTATACCTAGATATCCATATATGTATGTGCGTTAGATATAGTTATCTATATTATAGATGCATAAATTCATATGTTCATCACATTGTGATTGACTGTTTCAACGTTCATCTAATATTTGATTAAAAGTTCATATTCATACTTGACATATTGATATGTGTATGCCTAATTAAATGTGTTTATTGCTTTTATATAGTCTTATATCAGTATGCGAATATTGTGAGTACTCTATTTGGAATTTTTAGGAAATTAGAAACTGAAAAATCCAAAATGGAGCTTTTGCCGGAGTGGGGCACTATGTGGCGGCATATGTGACGCCGCCCCAGGGCCGACTCTGACCCAATCCACTAATTTTAGTTATGTATATCTCCTATATCATGTGAATATTATGAGTGCTCAATTAGGAATTTTCATGAAATTTGAAACTTAAAACTCCAAAAGTACATTCAACACATCGTGATCAGCTATTAATATTTATCCAATGTTTGATGTAATACTTATAGATTGATTTTATACCTGACATATACATATACATGTACACGTATTAGATATAGTTATTTATTGTAGATGAATGAATTCATATGTTTATCACATTGTGAGTGACTGTTCATCAGATAATATATTCTGAAGAGGGTCATCTCTAAAACTTGATTAAATCCTTTGATGTTGATTGTGATTTGAAATTTTCAGAAAATTAGAAACGGGTAACTTCAAAGAGGGCTCTTTCCAGGGTGGGACACTATGTGGCGGCATATGTGAAGCCTTCCCAGGGCCGTCTCTGACCCAATCCACAAATTTTGGTTATATATAACTCCTGTACCAATATGTGAATATTATAAGTGCTCTATTTGGAATTTTCATGATATTGGAAACTGAAAACTCCAAAAATACATTCAACACAACGTGATCACATATTAATATTTATCCATAATGATGGACAAGGCATATACTAATTTGGGCAAGTGCAAGTCATATGGTAGCCTTCACAAGTATATGGTCCAATTCGCCATTTTAATGAATCTTTAACCGCACACACGCGTACTGATTAAAATGGCTTTCAAAATATATATTAAAAGTTTATGAAATTTTTTAAAAATTGTGTGAGATAAATTGGTATCGCTTAAAGAAAGAAGGATTAGATATTAAAAAGTGGAAGCCTTCTTTAGGACATTAAAATGGCTTTCAAAATATATATTTTTTTTTTTTGAAAAAGCTTAAAAATTGTGTGAGATAAACTAGTATCGTTTAAAGAAAGAAATATTTGATATTAAAAAGTGAAAGCTTGCTTTAGGACAAACACAAAGGGTTTTGACACAGGACCTCCTCAATTCTATCATATCTTAAGCTTTAAAGTCTAAAAAGAGATACATCACCAACAATTTCTTGTCAAATATACTACTTCATCTATAATTATAATATATGTGTGTATACATATAAAGATAAATAATAATAAAAATACAAATTGGGGCTATTACTGGAGTAGAGCCATTGTGGCGGAACCGATGACGCCGCCTGAGGGCTGACTCTGACTCACATCCTCTAATTTTGGTATGTATATCTCTTATATCAGTATGTGAATGTTGTGGGTACTCTATTTGAAATTTTCAAGAAATTAGAAACTAATAACTTCAAAGAGGGTCTCTTGCCAGGGTGGGGCACTGTGTGGCGGCATTTGTGACGCCACCCGAGGGTCGGCTCTGGCCCAATCCACTAATTTGGGTTATGTATATCTCCTGTATCAATATGTGAATATAATGAGTGCTCTATTTGGAATTTTCATGATATTGGAAACTGAAAACTCCAAAAGTACATTCAACACACCGTGATCAACTATTAATATTTATCCATAATGATGGACAAGACATATACTAATTTGGGCAAGTGCAAGTCATATGGTGGCCTTCACAAGTATATGGTCCAATTCGCCATTTTTATCAATCTTTAACCGCGCGCACACACACTGATTAAAATGGCTTTCAAAACATATATTAAAAGTTTATGAAAAAATTAAAAAATTGTGTGAGATAAATTGGTATCGCTTAAAGAAAGAAGGACTATATATTAAAAAGTGGAAGCCTGCTTTAGGACATTAAAATGGCTTTCAAAATATATATTGAAAATTTATGAAAAAACTTAAAAATTGTGTGATATAAACTAGTATCGTTGAAAGAAAGAAATATTAGATATTAAAAAGTGAAAGCCCATTTTAGGACAAACGCAGAGGGTTTTGCAACTTTTGCTAATAACCACATGATCTCCTCAATCCTATCCTATCTTAAGCTTTAAAGTCTAACAAGAGATACATCATCAACAATTCTTTGTCAAATATACTGCTTCATATATAATTATAATATATATTTGTGTATATATATAAAGATAAATAATAATAAAAATACAAAATGGGGCCCTTACCAGAGTAGAGCCTTTGTGGTGGAGCAGATGACGTTGCATGAGGGGCGACTCTGACTCAAATCCTCTAATTTTGGTATGTATATCTCTTATATCAGTATGTGAATATTGTGGGTACTCTATTTGAATTTCAGGAAATTAGAAACAAAAAACTTCAAAGCGGGACTCTTAAACTTCAATCATCTAACACATACTATGACTCAAATCCTCTAATTTTTTTTTTTTTTTTGAATCTTTAGCCGCACGCACGCGCACTGATTAATGGCTTTCAAAATATATATTAAAAGTTTATGATTTTTTTTTTAAATGCTTGCTAACTACTTTAAATGCTTTTTCTGTATTTGCCAATCAAGAGGACAAAAAATATAAAAGATCCACCATCAAGCATCAACCTGTGAAGGTGTATTCAGTGCCTCAATTATTACTTCATGTAGTCCCTTTACTTTTATTGCATATGGTTGTGGTAAGTTGTCAAAAATTGATTTCGTAGTATATTGTATATTCTGGAGAGCATCGTCTAAAAAACTTGATTAAATCCTTTATTTTTTATTATGTATATCCTATATCAGTGATCAGTGGGTAATCTATTTTGGAATTTTCATGAAATTAGAAAGCTGAAAAATTCCAAAACTATGTTCATCACACTGTGATAAGCTATCAGTGTTTATTCAATATTTGACATACATATACGTACACATATTTATACATGTTTATTGCTCTTTAACTAACTTTTGTATGTGTCGATGCATGAATTCATATATTCATCACACCGTGATCATCTATTTCTGCGTTTGTCCAATATTTGATTTAAAAATTGTGTGTATACTTGACATATCAATATATGTCTAATTAGTCATGTTTAGTATTTTTATGTAACCTATGTATGTGTACATGGATGAAATCATATATTCATAACAGTACTACGACCAGTTGTTTCTGTGTTTGTCCGATTTAAAGATTGTGTGTATAGTTGACGTATTGATATACACATAATTAGATATGTTTAGTGCTCTTGTTTAACCTATGTGTAGATGTATGAACTCATACGCTCATCACACTGTGATCAACTATCAGTGTTTATTCAATACTTGATTTAAATATTGTGTGTATGAACTCATATGTTCACCACATTGTGATTAGTTATCAGTGTTTATCCTATACTAGATTTAAAATTATGTGTATATACTTGACATATCAATATACGTAGATGAATTTAGATATGTTTGTTGCCTTTATATAAGCTATGTATAAAAAAATACATGAAAACATCAGCTGTTTCAGCGTTTATCTATATTTAGTAAAAGATTTTATACATATTTAGTATATCTATGTAGGCATAGTTAGATATAATGTTTAATTTTATGTAACCTATGTATGTGTGGAGGCATGAACTCATATGTTCATCACACTGAGATTAATTGTTTCAACATTTATATGTTATTTTGTTTAAAAACTGTACGCACACACGCACACTGATTAAAAATGGCATTCAAAATATATATTAAAAGTTTATGAAATTTTTTAAAAATTATGTGAGATAAATTGGTATCGTTTAAAGAAAGAAATATTTGACATTAAAAAGTGAAAGCCTGTTTTAGGACAAATACATAGGGTTTTAGCACAGGACCTCCTCAATCCTATCCTATCTTAAGCTTTAAAGTCTAACAAGAGATACATCACCAATAATTCCTTGTCAAATATACTGCTTCATATATAATTATAATATATATGTGTGTATACATATAAAGATAAATAATAATAAAAATACAAAATGGGGCCCTTACTGGAGTAGAGCCATTGTGGTGGAATCGATGACGCCGCCCGAGGGCTGGTTCTGACTCAAATTCTCTAATTTTGGTATGTATATCTCTTATATCAGTATGTGAATATTGTGGGTACACTATTTGAAATTTTCAGGAAATTAGAAACTAATAACTTCAAAGGAAGGCTCTTGCCAGGGTAGGGCACTGTGTGGCGACATATGTGACGCAGCCTCAGGTCCGACTCTGACCCAATCCACTAATTTTTGTTATGTATATCTTATGTATCAATATGTTAATATTATGAGGCTTTTGAATAAAAAATCAATCAGTTAGAACTCAAAAAAATGAAAACTCCAAAAGTACATTCAACACACTGTGATCAGCTATTAATATTTATCCATAATGATGGACAAGACATATACTAATCTGGGCAAGTGCAAGTCATATGGTGGCCTTCACAAGTATATGTCCAATTCGCCATTTTTATAAATCTTTAATCGCACGCACGCACACTGATTAAAATGGCTTTCAAAATATATATTAAAAGTTTATAATTTTTTTTTAAAATTGTGTGAAATAAATTGGCATCGCTTAAAGAAAGAAGGATTAGATATTAAAAAGTGAAAGCCTGCTTTAGGACATTAAAATAGATTTCAAAATATATATTAAAAATTTATGAAAAAGCTTAAAAATTGTGTGAGATAAACTGGTATCGTTGAAACTTGAAAGAAAGAAATATTAGATATTAAAAAGTGAAAGCCTGCTTTAGGGCAAAAACAGAGGGTTTTGCAACTTTTGCTAATAAAAACACATGACCTCCTCAATCCTATCCTATCTTAAGCTTTAAAGTCTAACAAGAGATACATCACCAACAATTCCTTGTTAAATATACTGCTTCATATATATTTATAATATATATGTGTGTATATAAAGATAAATAATAATAAAAATACAAAATGGGGCCCTTACCGGAGTAGAGCCTTTGTGGCGGAGCAGATGATGCCGCCTGAGGACCGACTCTGACTCAAATCTTCTAATTTTGGTATGTATATCTCTTATATCAGTATGTGAATTAGAAACTGAAAACTAGAAGGGGGACTCTTGCCATGGTGGGGCACTGTGTGGCGGCATATGTGACGCCGCCTCAGGGCCGACTGTGACCCAATCCACTAATTTTGATGAGTGCTCTATTTGGATTTTTCATGAAATTGGAAATTGAAAACTCCAAAAGTACGTTCAACACACCTTGATCAACTATTAATATTTATCCAATGTTTGATGTAATACTTAAAGATTGATTTCATACCTGACATATCCATATATATGTATGTGTATTAGATATAGTTATTTATTGTAGATGTATGAATTTATATGCTCATCCCATTGTGAGTGACTATTCATCTGATAATATATTCTTAAGAGGGTCATCTCTGAAACTTGATTAAATCCTTTTTTTTTTGTGTGTGTATATCCTATATAGTATAGTACTATGTGACAATTGTAGGTATTCTACTTTGGAATTTTCATGAAATTAGAGATTGAAAGACTAAAAAAACATTCATCACACTTTGATCAGCTATCGGTGTGTATCCAATATTTAATTTAAAGATTATATGCATACTTGATATATATTTGTGTTTGTTGCTTTTATATAATTATGTTTGAACTTATTTATTCATCGCACTGTGATTAATTGTTTCAGTGTTTATCCAATATTTTGTTTAAAGATTATGTGCACACTTATCAATTAACATATCAATACATGTCTAATTAGCTATGTTTAGTGCTTTTATGTAACCGATGTATGTCTAAATGCATGAACTCATATGTCCAGTACACTGTGATCAGCCGCTTTAGCTTTTATCAGATATTTGCTTAGCATATCTAAAATGATCTTCCAGACCACCAAATATCATCCCTCACGATAAGTTTTAAGGAAACTATGCAAACATAAATAGTTGCTCTTAGTTTACAAACCATATTTTCTCAAGATTCCATAAATTTCTACACGACTAAAACAGCCCAAGTTCTTAATCCAGATTTCAAACATAAGCATTTGGAGTCCCATCATTTGCAGGTGATGGTGCAAAACCAACTCTCCTACCTCTTTCACTTCTACTATTTTCAGAGAATTTCATGCTAGCCCTACTAAAACCTTTTTCTTTCTCAGCTGATGTCCATTCAGACATGTAGTAATCTTCTTCTGTCGTACCTTTAGACGAGGCATCACACAACATTCCACCCCATTGTGGGAAGTATATCAATGTTATTACAATGGTGCAACATATGATCATTATCCCCATCATTGTTATACCTGCTTCTGTGGAGTATCGAGATCCTCTGAAGAAGATTAGTTGTGTAATAACAGCACCTACGTTCCCGCCTCCACCCGTCATCCCCGATATAATGCCGAGCGACCTGATCAACGAGGCGAAAAACACATCGATGAGATAGTTTGTCATATCTTGACAATTCAAGACTCAATCTTTTTAAAAAAAATAATAATTCGATATCCAGCCAAGGACCGACTAATCCGACAAGACTCAAATCTATCTAAAATGCTATCTTAACCTTTTCACACGACAAAACGACAAGAATCCAATTTTACGAGCCATGAGTCATACCTTCTTGAAACAATCGGAACGACCCCAAACGTAAGGCCACAGGCAGCTTGAACGAAGACGGAGAAGACGACCATGACAGCAACAGAAGCCCCCAAGGACCCAACTTTCCCCAACAGAATACACAACACCCCTCCTATCGTTTGAACCACCCACAACGTCCATAACCTCCCTCTCATCCCGTATCTTTTCGCCATAAAATCGGACAACATGCCTCCTCCAGGTCTGGAAAATATATTCGCCAATCCAAAACTAGCTGCGATAATCCCCGCCGTGTGAAGATCCACATCGAACCTATCGTAAAAATACTGCGCAATAATATTATCAATAGTAAGCTCCACACCAAAGCAGTACCCGTAAGTCAGTGCCAAAATCCACCCTCTGTAATTCGTGATACCGTGGTATAAAACAGGGCAAATCTTATCCTTATATCTATCTCCGGATTTCTGGAGCTCTGAGTAATTCCCATCAGGCAAATCCTGCCCCAAGAAAAATATTCCGTACGCGGACAGAGTCTGAAACAGGGCAGGTATAAAGAACGCGATTCTCCACGCCGAGATGAGAAATTGAAGCAAATACAAGAGGCATGATCAGCTGCGTGGCGCCGCCGCCGAGGTTGCCCCAGCCGCCGGCGAGGCCGTTCGCGGTGGCGACGACATTGGACGAAAACAGAGAGCTCATCCAGAATTAATTGGAAACGAATGTGGCGAGTGAGAATCCGGTGAAGAATCGGGCAAGGATGAAGGAAAGTTTGGAGTTGACGGCGGCGGTGAGGAGGGTGAGGGCGGAGGAGGCGAGGCGGGGGCCGAAGAGGTCGCAGGCGGTGCCCATGGCGAAGCGGGCGATGACGGCGCCGGAGACGGCGGCGATGCTGGCGTTGCCAATGTCGGTGGCGGTGAGGTTGAGGTTGTCGCGGATGATGGGGATTAGCGGCGGCGCGGCGAAGGTGGCGACGAAGCAGTCGAAGAAGGAGAGCCAGGAGAGATGGAAGGCGCGCATGTGGGGAAAGGAAAAGGATAAGAGTTTGAATTTTGTGGCTTTGTGTTCTGAATCTACTGGAAGTGGGAATTTGTTTTGGGGGGGATTGATTTTCTTGAAAGGTTTCCTTTTTTGGGAAGATGGTGGTAAGGGATTAGAGGTAGGAAGACGCAAACTGACTGATATCTATTACTGTTAAAAAGAGGGAGTAACGGTCGGTTGGCCAGTTTCAGGTGACACACTTGCAAGTTGTCCAACAAAAAGATAATTTCTGCGTGCTTACGCGTCAGTTTTTCCTTCACTCTGTATTTAACACTATTTTTCTTTACCTGCACATTTACACTTCCTTTCTTTTTACTGCTCATTCCTTGTTCAACGGTTTTACAATGACTTGATATCAATAGTGTATAATTAGCATGTCTGTACAATCATGTATACACGGGTCAACGTTTATCTGTTTAGTTGATTTCTGATTCAAAATTGCAATTCGATCACAATAATGTTGTGTGACAAACCCTTTACATATGCGCTATCTGATGCACTCAGACCTCAATAGGAAGGCTGATATACAGAAAGTAAATGATATTCAAACTTACAATTTTTAAATAGTCATTGACAAATCACTACAAGTAGCAAATGCAAACACATGTATGACCAACCTTCCTCGCAGAATTATATTAATTCCATAATTTGTGTTTCTAACTTTGTGCATCTAAGCTTTTTGTGTAGAGAGATTCAAGGATCAAATATCATAACTGCTTCTATTATAGAAAGTGTTCATACCTGAGAGATGATGTTTTTGTTAGACACTAAAGTGGTTTTACTTTCTTGTTGTTAGGCTTGGTTGTTTGTGATCCAGAAAACATTGATGGGTGGATAAAGATCTTCATGTTTTAGCTATGCGGGAATTCAAAATAATATTGAAAGAAAGTTTATATGAAGGATTATGATCCCTGAATATGCTACAATTTTTATTTCTTCATTTACGAAAGGATGCATCCTTAGTGAGATTTTGAGGCACTTTATCCTTCATCTTGGAATAAACTGCTACATTAATCTTATATCAACTATTCTTGATTTTTGTTTAATGCCCCTGAACCTTGTTTGATGATGTTTAAAAATTTTGGGGAGAAACATTGTGCTTGCCAAGTGTTTGATGTAATGCCTTAGAGAACTCATCCTTCGGAAAGACTGCTCTTTTTTATATGATCTTGGTTTGAGCTAGTTGTGAAAATGGGATCTTGAAATTGAGACTGAAATAACTCTGGGAAGGATTTTGATTTAGTACATTCACCTCTGCTTGGTAGTTGAAAGAGATATATTCCAAGAAAATAACTTCAATTTAGTAAATCTTAGCTTTTGTTGCATGATGTACACCCTAAAATAATAATTTTGAGCAGCTACTGCCACAAATTTAAATATTGCATGATAAATATTGTAGGCCACATATATTTGATTCGTGTAGGATAGTTATGCTAAAAGCTTCCAATTTAGGAAAGGATGTATAGCTTATGTTTGCTAATCTTATGTTGGTTAACAGGTTCATTATAAGACAAGAAAACATATTGAGTTTTGAAGATGAGGCATAGAAGTTATAAGAATCTCATCTAATCACAATGAAATTTTCTATTATTGATAGGTTGAAATTAGTATTAGAATTGTAGTCAAAGTATACATATATTATCCTGTTTGTATACTTCTTTTCAAGAAAATTTTGTCACCTGAAATTCTTACTATTATTTTAGTATTGTTATTCAAATTAACATTAAAAATCTGGGTGATCATCTCAATTCTTGAGGTTTACTGTCACTAGTTATATATCATATATGGAGAAATATATTATATATAGAGAAATATATCATCATTATCAAATAATGTTATGGAATTTATGTTTCCATACGATATATGATGTAATTGACTGGATATATATGGGAAGCTCATCTTGTAGTTGTTACACTTGATTTTAATTTTCTATTCAATTGGGAATTTGAAGTGTTTTATTATTAAGTCATTGTTAATTATGTTGTGTTATATATTTTTGTCAGACTACAATAAGAATATCACTATTTGATAGACTATGACTGATATGAATCTCACTGATAAAAAAATCTCAATTTCCCACGACTATTAATTGTCATAAACTTATTGTTCCATTTGATAGGTCTATATATGATCGATAAGAATCTCACTATATGATAGACTATGACCGATAAAAATCCTATCTTTGATTATTTTATTAATGTTCTATTATCAAGCCATGATGTTATATATATAATCACGATTTTTTTTTATGTTCAACTATGAAAGACAAGAATATCATTGATAAAATAATTAATTTTTTTTATTTTTTTCATTACTTTTGATCATTGAAATCTTTTTTTTCTTTCTGAAATATTGATCATTGAAATCTTATTCTTTAATTTAACCGATAAACAAATATGATAAGAAAATAAATAATTTATTTTTATGCATATGTAATACTAGAATTTATCAGTTGGAAGTATACATATGAACATTTGAATATCTGCGTACAATCTTCCCACGGCTATATATAATTTGGATACTAAAATTCCTCTCACCGACTAACATTTATTTTGACTTCATTTACAAGTGGTGTGAAGTTCAAAGTTTCTGCGTGGTACATGGCTACTTTTTTTTGGTAGAAAAGGATATTTAAGAACCAAGATGCATGGTTTCAAAAAAATGTAGTATTAAATAAAGAAACAAAGACTCATCTCCTACATTGACTGACTTTGGAGCTTATCACAATTACAAGAATCCAAATGAATATCCTATTCTTGACTTGGTCAGAGATTACTGTGGGATACTTAATTTTTTCAATTTATGTGTACGATGACAATTAAGCCCCGTTCGTCCATTCATTAATGGCAATCTGTGACTTTTCCTTTTCCTTAACTTTTTTCCATTAACCAAAAAAAAAAAAAGAAAAAATTCAATAATATGACCATGCAAGATTTTCCAAGAATAATAGGATTCAAGTTCTTAGTAATAATATGATTCATATGACCGGGTTAAAGAAATTGTACTCAGAACTCCTATTTCATAGGTGCGTCTAAAGTTTAAGAGAGTGCAAAAGGAAAGCATGAAATATATGGTATTTCTCCTCACTAATAAATTAAACCTCTGAAAGTAGGTAAGAGGTTATTGATATCTAATAATTATATTGACCAAAGAATAACAAAGATTCTTTTCATACATTATAATTGCGGATTGGAATAATATTAAGTAAATTGGATGGGAATATTCAATGGTGAGTATTGAATCTTGAAATAAGTACAATAGTCATCGCTCACTGCTTCGACCTCTCTTTATGGTTCGGAGTAGTTCATGGTTCATCCGGCCAAATAGGTCATGATTTAGGGTTCATTATTTAGTGTTTAGGGTGTAGATGATTCATCTAAATTGAAATTGAATTCAAGTGCACCAATTGCATCTTATGCAAATGGTGCACAGGAGAGTCACTCCTAAAAATGATATCAAAAAAAGGATATAAGAAGGTGTATTGATGAAGTATAATGAGACAATTTACGTGCATCAAATTTACAAAAAAAAAATAAATTACTATGAATTGATCTCTAGTATGTTTATAACTACCATGAAATCATGCATATGTGACCGCATAGCGCAGTGGATTAGCGCGTTTGACTTCGGATCAAAACTCCCACTGTGGTCGAATGAATTTTTCTTTTTCTTTTTCAAATTTCGATAATATTAATGTTACTACTTACAACATACATTTGACACAATGAAGCTTTTATAGAGCTGAGACAAGGTCACAAGGTATTGATTCGAAGCGCTTTCTACAAAAGCAATTAAATGCTTCTGAAAGTCACCGTGGATTGTGAGTCCTGCCTATTATATGTTTACTAAATATTCATGGATTCATACTTCCATTTTGGGAATCTGGAATCATGCATGCTAGTTGCTTTAAATGCCTTGTCTGTATTTGCGTATCAAGAGGACAAAAATCATAAAAGATCCACCATCAAGGCATCAACCTTGGAATTTTCGTAAATTAGAAAGATGAGAAACTCCAAAATTACATTCATCACAATGTGACAAGCTATCAGTGTTTATCCAATATTATTTGACTTATATATATATATATATATATATGAACGCATATGTAGATATGTTTATTGTTCTTTAAGTAAGTTGTGTATGTGTTGATGCATGAATTAATATATTCATCACACTGTGATCATCTGTTTCAGTGTTTATTCAATTAATATTTGATTTAAAGATTGTGTGTATACTTGATATGTCAATATATGTCTAATTAGATATGTTTAGTGCTTTTATGTAACCAATGTATGTGTATATGCATGAAATCATATATTTATCGCGGTACTACGGTAAATTATTTTCGCGTTTGTCCGATTTAAAGATTGTGCCTATAGCTAACGTATTGATAATTTGATATACACGTAATTAGATATGTTTAGTGCTCTTGTTTAACCTATGTGTAGATGTATGAACTCATATGTTCATCATACTATGATCAGCTTGTTGGGAAATATTGTGCCCGGATCTATTTGAGGTGCAATTTAAATACAAATTTAAATTAATTTAATTATTACTAGCATGAATTAATCCTATATTAATTCAAATTACAATGAAATCACAACAACATATCATGCGTACAAAAGGCCACGTAAATCCTACACATGCGGATTTCTAGGAGTTACGTAAGACGTAACTTTTGGCGGATTCAACGGAGGAAAATCGATGCACAAACCCAACAACCTTCTCTAGTATTCCCACGTCCTTATTTGATATCCCAGTGGAGGAATCTCCTTCAAATAATTAACAAAAGGAAAAGAGAAAAATTGTTGCACCACCTTTGTGATTTCTAATTTTTCCAACACATGAAATTGTTTTGGGGATGAAAAATTCATCCCCTATATATAGACAAGGAGGGTTCGAATATTTAGGGCTTTATTTTCCTATGAGAGATTTCCTTGTATTTTCTCAAGATACAATCTTGAATATATCCAATATATTCTATATCCCATAAATAAATCCCAACAAAAATATTCCCTTCGAAAATATCTTAATAAGGAAGAAATAAGATCTTTGACTTTTCTTGAATTTATGGGATAATCTTGTATTCCAAGAATACTTATCTTTTTCCATAAAATCTTTCTAAGAAAAGCAAGAAAATCTTTTCTCTCTCCTCCTCATAATTTTCGAATTTAATGGATAAATTAGACAACAATATTTCTTTTATTTTAATCACTTTTTTCAGTTATTGAACTTTATCTTTGGGCTACTAAAGGGGTCTTTAGGAGAATTAAGATTGGACCTTCCAATGGACCTTAAATTATTAATATTGAGCCACAATATTATTCAAGCACATTAATATTAATTAATCCCACTACATAATTAATATTGCACTATCCATCTTAACCCATATTACTGTAATATGGTTCCTGGTTATTATTTCTCGTGTTTAAGATTATCTAGTCCATTAATTAATTAAAGCCACTGAAAAGCTTTATATTAATTAATATTGTTTTCCTTGGAGTAAGAACAACTCAACATTATTATCCATACCGAAAACTAATTCCACTTGCAAGATTTGATATGATAAAACTTCTGAGCCCACCAAGGGGACAAATCACGCAAGACGTACTTGCATACGATTCTCCGTATTAAATCTTAGCAATCGTCATGTAACTAATAATATTGCCCAAGATATAAGGTATTGAATCACGTTGTATCTCTTCCCACCATAAGTCAAAGCAATAGTTATTAATTTCACACGATCCTATTTAACGAACGGAGATTAAGAAATAACGAACCACTGAGGTCTAATTCTTCTAAATTCAGTACTGAAGAATTTATCCTCCTGTAGGTCCTATTCAGTGCATCATAATGCATTAGTGTAATCTCTTGGTCAAGACAAGTCAATCTGAGTCTTACATTTCAACCTTTCACGATGGATTGTTCATTTCCATCTAGGTTGTGAAGTTGTACTTAGTTACAGGGAACTGTTAATTTGATCTTCTGTGATTTGATATCACCAAATTAACTACAATGTAACACGTACTATTATTGAACAGTTTTGCAATAAATATATATAATATTCATTCATATTTAAAGCAACAATGATAAATAATTTATTTTCAGTAAATAAGACAAAAATTCAGTTTGGTTATACAAAGTAAAAAACATACTTTCCAATATAACCCCAATACAGCTATCAGTATTTATCCAATACTTGATTTAAATATTGTGTGTTCAAACTCATATGTTCACCACATTATGATTAGCTATCAGTGTTTACCGTATACTTTATTTAAAATTGTGTATATATACTTGACATATCAATATGCATAGGTGAATTTAGATATGTTTATTATATTTATGTAACCTATGTATATTTAGATACATGAACGCATCAACTATTTCAGAGTTTATCTATATTTAGTAAAGGATTTTTTTACATATTTAGTATATCTATGTTGGCATAGTTAGATATAGTGCTTAATTTTATGTAACTTATGTATGTGTGGATACATGAACTCATATGTTCATCACACTGAGATCAATTGTTACAGCATTTATATGTTATTTTGTTTAAAAATCTACGCATTGGAGGCAGGGGCGGAGCCACCCTATGCCCAAGGGGAGCCATGTCTGATGTCTCCTCCAAACTCCCACCCCACCGCATATATATATATACACACACGCACAATATATATCAGTTTGATCCATTTTAAAGAATATTGTACAGAATATTATGGCTAGTAACAGAGTTTAATATATATGAATTATATATTTCTCTCGTATTTTTTAATATCTCAGAAATTCTTGAATATGCATAAATATTAAAGTTTCTATTGATATGAAGTGTAAACATGTCTTTATAGAAGAAATATTGGTGCATTTTGAATACCTAAAAAAATTACTAATATTTATATTTATATATTTCAATATAAATATTTTTTAAATTTTTTATTAAATATACAATAATATTTTTATTATAAAGTTTTATTTTCACTGTTGATCCCCTAATCTCAACTCCTCACTCCGCCCCTATCGGTGGAGTTCAGAATTTCCGTGCGGAAGGTTAATGAGTTCAAACTAAGCATATATTTAAAATTATACTACTATTACATATTTATATAATTCATATTGGGCATATTTTGATCATTCTTATAATTCTCATGTTTTGTGCTTCTAATTAAGGTGGTTTTTCTGGTCTTTCGTGTAAATATAAGTGACTAGATTTTGTATATTCAATCGTCGCGTGTTGGGGAAATTTTAAATTTTAAAACTGAACTATTTTCGAGTAATCTAGCAAGTCATTATTAAAAGTATGGGCTTTACCATACATTGGGTTGAACTCCTGAAATCAGAACCCACTGACTCATTGTTATCATAAATCGGCCCAATGCTTCCAAGAAATTATTGGAGCCCTAATTAACGTCGTGTAATAATCCTGATGCAGGAGAAGCGTGAACTAAACAAAACAACCTTCTTAATCTCCGTTGATTCCTATAGGAATACCGGTAAAGAGGAATAATACGAGAAATTACTCTCAATATTTTTAATTCATAAACAACTTAACTGAATGAAAATGTTACAAAACCCTAACACTAATTACGGTAGTATAATAAATGCTAATAAATTAAATTAATTACAATAATAACTAATTTCCTAATCAAATCATAATTATAATAAAGTAAGATATTCATCGCGATTTCATCTCCATCAAATCCACAAGACAAAAGTAATAATTCTTTTTTTTATCGGGTAAATGGTGACTCGAACTCATAACTTAAAAACGATGCTCTAATCATTAGAACATGAGTAATTAAATAATCTCCTAAGACAAAGACAAAAACTTGTATAGACCTGGTTCATGCTATGAACTCGGTTATTTAAGTATCACTGTTATATACAAAAACTCTCACTGTTATGTATAAAAACTATATATCACTGTTATGAACAAAAACAATCATTGTTTAGAAAATGTTTTATATTTTTAAACAGTGAAAGTTTTTATGCATAACAGTGATAGTTTTTACACATAATGATGATAGTAGCAAATACGCAGAACACGATTGGCATGAGTGTTCTTTTAAGACAAAAGTGAAAATTAAATAATTTTCAGTGACCCTTAGGAGGGACCAAGATTTTATTTGTCATGACGGATGTTTTGGTCATTTGATCAACCTGAAATTAGAAATGAAAACTCATTTGATCTATACTTTGGAACTTACATGAAATTAGAAACAAAAACTCCAAAACATACTCATCACACCTTGATCAACTATTAGTGTTTATTCAATGCTTGAATATTGTGTGCATATGAGATATCGATATACGTACGCGTAATTAGATATGTTTAGTGTTTTTATGTAATCTATGTATGTATAGATACATAAACTCATATCTTCACCATACTATGATCAGCTACCAGTGTTTATTCAATATTTAATTTAAATACTATATATATATATATATTTGTGTTTAGATATATGTTTATGTAATTAGATATGCTTAATGTTTTTATATGACCAATATGTGTGAAGATACATGAACTCGTATGTTCACCACGCTATATGACCAATTGTTTCAGCGTTTATTCGATAGTTGAATAAAAACTTATAATCATACTTGATACATCTATATATGCATAGTTATATATGTTTAGTGCTTAATTTTATGTAACTTATATATGCTTAGCTAGTTAGATACACGAACTCATTTTTTAATCGCACTATGATCAACTATTTCATATATTTATATGTTATTTGATTTAAAGATTATGTATTTATGTGCACATGTATGTATTATTAGATATATTATGTGTTATATATGCAAGTAAATGTATTTAGCAAAAAACTCTTATATCCACTTGGACGGATACATCTATATATGCTTATATATAGTTATTATTAAGATACATTTTAGTGCTTAATTTTATGTACGCCTAATATATGAGTATTATTTGTGTTATAGATTATACTAGTATATCATGTATAAAAACCATACACGAACTCATTTTTTAATCAAAGTATTATGTGCATCATGATCCACTATTATTTCATTGTAAAAATTTACTATATAAA
This sequence comes from Stenogyne calaminthoides, assembly GCA_037126765.1. Taxonomy (NCBI): domain Eukaryota; kingdom Viridiplantae; phylum Streptophyta; class Magnoliopsida; order Lamiales; family Lamiaceae; genus Stenogyne; species Stenogyne calaminthoides. The sequence continues at coordinate 52,620 of JBBCBC010000088.1, forward strand.
TAAAATTTGATTTTTTTAAAGTAACAAAATAGAGTAGAATATGTATAAGCACATTTTCAATATACATATAAATGTATTAGATATATATAAAGATGTTTTAGTCCAAATAATTTTCGAAAATATATAAAAAGTAAATGTATTTAAAAAAAAAATTTCCATTCTTCTTATATCCATTCTTCTTTAATTTCCCCCTCTAATATAGAAGTTGCTAATTGGTTATAAACCCCAAAACTACCGAGAAAAAGCTCCACCCCCATTCTTCCAACACCTTTACCCCCCAATTCTCTCCTCGAAAAAATAAATTACTCCAAACGCTAATTACTTTTTCTCCAAAAAAAAAAATTCCTAAAAAAAAAAAAAAAAAAAAAGTCCCTCAAGGAAGCCACCCTTTCCTCCTCATTAACCATCCTAGCCACCTTCCTCCTCCTTTCCACCACCGCCGCAGCAACCGCCGAGGTGAGCCAATTCTGCAAGTCCGCCACCGATGCCGCCCTGTGCACTACCATGACCAAAGGTTAGAGAAATAATATAAACTAATTAACTCCATATCTCTATGTACGAATTAATTCACACGCCTCTCTATAAATTGAGATTTTTAAGTGTGATACTTTTATGAAATCAGAGTCTTGATTCACACCAAAATTCTGAATTTGATTCCCGCTAAAGCAACTCTATTCTTATTAAATTGTTCATTTAATGGGTCTAATGATAAAATAAGACTCTATTTGAATTGATGGATTTGAAATTCGTGGATTTCACACACAAATCATCACTCTCTCCACCTGATTTAAATAAATTTACAAATACTTAGATTTGAGTTTAGTTTAAAATCGATGAATTTCAAATCCTCATCAAAACCATGTTATTTGAAGTTCCCTCGTCTCTACCCCTTCACTCTCTCTCCCCCCTTCACTCTCTTCCATTCTCTCTTATCTCTTGACAATTCATGATTTAAAATATATGCATCTTGACAATTTATGATTTAAAATATATGCATTCTTACATTTATTGTTTCTCAAATTCATTCATTTCAAATCCTCCCTATCAAAATGGAAGCCAGAAAATTCAGCCCACAAGTGAGGGAATTATATATGTTAGAAGAAAAATTGGGAAAATTGATATTTTTGTCCTGTAAATTTGACCGATCAAACATTTTGATCTTGGTCCTATTAATTTACGATTTTTTATCTTGGTCCTGTAACTTTACAAAATTCAACTTTTTAGTCCTGTCACATGCTATTGCACATTAGTCGAATTTTGTAAAATTACAGGACCAAGATAAAAAAATCGTAAATTAGTAGGACCAAGATCAAAATGGATCAAAGTTACAGGACAAAAAAATGTATTTTCCTGAAAATTAATATAAATATATTAACTCCACACTATTACACATTAATAATAATTTCACATCTCCCTATAATTAAATTCAAATTTTTAGATGAGATGAAATTTTTTCAGGGGCCACGAACTGGGAGGAGGCCATGACAAACTTCATCACCTCCGCCATCGCCAAAGTCAAGGCCCGACAGAGCGTGGCCTACGGCGTGGGAGCCAAGCTTCCGCACAACCTCCTCCCATTGACTAAAACCTCCATTGAAACGACGTGCAAAGAGGCGTTTGACACGCTCATTGACAACATGGAAAAGTGCCTCGGCTACGTTAAGAGTGACCCCCAGTCTTCCTTAAAGTATTACTTGTCTAGCTTCTCCTTCTTCGATTGCCAGAATGCGTTGGAGGAGTTGGGAATTTCGGTGCCGGAAGTTAATGAGTTTAATGAGGAGTTGATGGGGATGAACCCCAATCTCATTGCTGTTATGGGGAAGAATTCAGCATATAATGTTGTTTAGATTGATTAAAGTATTTGTGTATTTTGATTTTCTTGTAGATAGTTGTGTTAGGTTTTGTGTTTCTTATTAATTAAGCTGGTTTTTGTGGTGTTTTGTGTATAGATTTGTTAGGTAAATTAAATAAACGAATTAATTCTATATTTTTCTACAAGTTCGGACTTTTAGATGAGACGAAATTCATTCATGGTATCAGAAGTCTTTAGACTTACGCCCAAATCCTAAGTCTGATTTCCGCTTAAAGCAGCTCCACCCTTATTAAATTGTCCACTCAGTAAGCCTCCTCCCAATGATGGAGTAAGAGAATTCAGTTTGCCCACTAGTGAGAAGGAGTGTTAGAAAAATTAAATAAATAAATTAATTTTATATCTCTCTATAAGTTTGAACATTCTTTTAGGATTTGGTAACGATGAATTGTTTTATCCCTCTTTTTATTTTTTACAATTCAACAGTTTTAACAGATCTGGGTGTTAGTATTGGGGGAAAATTGGAATTAATTAAACTTTTTATTGAGTAATTGAGAAAGTCGTTTTATTAACTTTTCGCTACTGAATATTGACTTGTAATTTAAAGTTTAAGCATTAATTCCAATAGAAAAAGTTTTCCGGCCATAAAAATGTTTATCTCAAAGGGTTTTAAATATTGGAGTTTGAGTTCGATTTATGACGCATAAACTCATGGGTCACCTCTAAAAATGGCTACCCTGATTTTGCCTCTACCAAGAAAAAATAAAAATTATTTAAATATTTAATGAATAACTATATATGTTCAATTAAAAACTTAAAAGTTATTATTAATTTTTCTTAGTTTTAGGTGAATATACCTCATACGGTCATACGGGCCCAATTTTTTTTATAAACGTTAGAATTTTAAGAATATGGGCCCAATGAGCGTATCTATTCAAAAGTGTATAAGGCCCAAACCCACATTAATTGGGCCCTTTATATGGGCTGTTTAAAAATAGACAGTACAGTGGACTTCATATTTTGGTAAAAAAAAAAAAATTGCAAAAGGAAAGAGGAAGTACCTAATTATGGGTTATGTCACATGAGCAACATCATCATCTTGAGCATCATCATGATGTATGATCATGAACATTGGAACTTTTTTTTTGGTCAGACATGAACATTGGAACAGTGGCGGATCCAAGATTCGAAATGCGGGGATACATTTGAGTTATAATTTGAAATTTAGGGATACATTTAAGTATTTTTTTTTCTAATTATACATAATAAAATATAATTTTATTTTTTAATACAAAGAATAAAAAGGGGTACATTTCATTTTTTGGGTACAAATGTACCCCCATGTACCCCTCTAGATCTGCCACTGCATTGGAACATAGGGAGGCACCATGGCCACATGATGCCCACCAGCCAAAAAGAATAATTAAGTGGGCAACATTCTCTTTCTTTCTAAATATTCTTACACCCTTAATCTTCAATCATGGTTTAGGACATGCAATCTGCACTTTGGAGGGGGGTGGGTAAAGTTCCATCTTTGAATACATTTCTTTATCAATCTTTATTTAGCTAAGAAAAGGCTGACTTTGCAGTACAGACATGATGATTGCTTAACATTTTCACTTTAGGGGTATAATTCCCATTTATTCAATTTAAAATAATATGTGCTCAATAGTGAATTATTAACAACTATTAACAAAGATGATGATAATGACCAAACAAAGATTACTGAAACATGCTAGCATGTATGCCTTTATCTCTCCATGGATGATCATGATGTTGTATCACTTACTCATAATCATAAAATTAATTTAAACATATCTAGATTAGAAACAAATTTTGTTATAGTTATACTTTTGTAGGTGTTTTCTTCTCCAACCCTATTTACTTTTAGATAAAAAAAATCATATTAGGCGGTTGGAGTACAAACTAGCACAAATTAACACACTCCCCTCCTCCCAAAGTGTTAAAGCGTCAATGTCTAAATTATGTTCTGTCTCACTATGAGACCGTTTCACGCAAGTTTGTCTCGAATTTTTATGTATGATGCTAGTAATTTGTGGGAGTTTGTTTATCTTATTTAAATAATTAGGTGAGATTTAGGTCCATGTAGCATCAATAGGAGAAAAAAAAATTTAAAGATGTCATTTACTCCATTGATTAAGTAGTTCTAAATTAGGTTTCCATCAATATCTATAACAAGTAGCTAGAAATTGTACCAATTTCAATTTGATTTACTCCATTTGATTTGATGGTGAAGTTTTTGGCCCATACAACCTCTATCACCCGTTTTTCTATAATGAATATATTCTCATTTCATTTTCCCCTTGTAGAAAGAAGTACTATCTAATGGTTGGGATTAAGGACATTAGGCAAGAATATTATCAGACCGGACACTTGTTAACTTTTAACTTAGTCAATTCGATGTTTTGACCATTTATAGTAAGATTAAATATTTCCTATGCTGCATAAGTGTATGATTAAAAATATTCAATTTTTTAGCCACTATAATTTACGAAGATAGTATGTGTTGTCGTTGTTCTAGGGATGTAATTAAATCAAATTGTTCACAAACTATTCAGAACTCGACTTTGAAATATTTATTCAAACTTGTTTGACAAAGCTTGTACAAACTCAATTTATTTTATTTTTTTGTGAATATTCGTTCGAGCTCGACTCGATAATAAAGCTCAAAACACTTAAAATTCAACTGACTCGATTCGATTACATCCCACGTGGCTTCAAACCCAACCCACTTATAAACTTGGGTAAGTGAGTAAAAGTGATAGAATCAAAGGGATGAACAGAATGCATGGGTCAATTAAACATGGGCCCTTCAAATTATATGATGTGCCGTTTTGACTCGTCCCCATTATAAAACCATTTTTCAACAAATTCAGTCATCTCAACCTTTTCTTTTTAAAATTAATTCCAGCCTTTAAACTTTTCTTTATATCTTTAATAAAAAAGATATATATACGTTTCTTTGTTTACAGCGTTAGGAAATTGACGAATTTTTTATTAGTATTTAAAATGATAAAATAATTTTAAAGATGCATACAATAGATGAGAGGTAGATCTATAATACATCTCTTTAAAAATTATTTTATCATTTGAAATACTAATAAACAACTCGCTCACAAAAACTCGACAATAAAGTAGGTGTGCATATATTTATGGGACGGAGGTAGTATTTTAGATCTCAATCAACTGTCGAAATTGCGTTTTGTTGCAATGAATATATGCTTACTCATAAATGGAATATTCTTAAGTTAATAAAAGTTTTATTTATAAAATCAAGATGTTTTCCCCATCTTGAAATAGCACAAACACATGCACACGCATGGTATGATTATTTGGTTGGGAGAGGGTACTTTCGTAGTTTGATTTTAAATAATTAATAATATCATGTTGTCTTAATAATTCTAAATTGTCCCTTTTTCACTTTAAAAAAATTCTTAAGTTGTCCCCTCGTCGACTCGTAAAGTAACTTATGCTTTTTTGCAGCCTTCCATTCCAATAAACAACCTTCCGGCGAAATTCCCTCCACTTTTTTTTTTTTACTAAATTAAGCAAGGATAGATTAAAAAACTCTCCAACCCCAAAAAAAAATATTAAATATCTAATAAATATAGAATTAATGCAGACACATATTCTAAACTTTTCAATATAAAAGAGACAAGAAAAACCTAACATATATAGAAACAAAAATTATTTTATTCGTTAAAAATAATAAAAGAATCTTTCTTGGTTGTTTACCGAATTTGACTTTCTAATTTGATGATTATTGATTTATATTGTATTCTTTATCTTTAATATATATCACATGATTCACATCTTATATGAAATTAACAAAAATTTCTCAACGATTGCAGAAATATTTTGGCCCGCAATTGATTCCCCGTTAAAATTACCTGACATATATGCCTTCTGGTGTGTTTGCTACCTTTTAACAGATTAAATTAACATCAAGAATTATAATTTGTATTCGAAGAAAAATTCATTTCAAGTTTTTATCTAGTCTAACGTCAGATAATGCAGTCGTTTATATAAATACTCTTACCATTTTCAAGCCAAACTCTAGATCTCAAAACTGAGGTGATCACAATCTTGACATAAAGTCAATTACACTATTCTTTTAGTAGTTCAAAAAAAAAATGTTCTCAATTTTGAAACTTTTGTGAATAAAAAAATAAAAAAATTAACGAAGAGAAATAATTTGGTTTGTTGGGAAATTGGGTGGTAAAATAATGGTAAGGGGGAAAGCTTGACTCAAAGAACATTAGGCAAAAGTGATATATAAAGAGACGAAACACCCAAATCAAGAATCGTGTGTAATTCCCAATTCCCCTCTCTACTTAAACCCTAAGTAAAGAATAACGAAAAGAGATCACATTTTTCATTATCGGTATAAATGAGTGACATGTAGAATAATTAAAAAATATTCAACATATTTCCGAGTTAATATGTTAGATTCAGTATAATCATAAAATATTAATTGAATACCAAAAGTGAAATATGAGAACCGTGGTAAGAATAACAATAATCATTAATCAATATCCATTTTACATATACCATACCATTATATACATTTGATTAATATATATATATATATATATATATATATATATATATATATATATATTTGTTTTAATTTCCATTTGATAAGGTTAAATCTCCAGTACTTTGTACTGGAAATTGGAAACATAACCCACCCCCACCCAACCCCCACCACCCCTTCAAAAAAAAATTTTAATTTTTTTTTAAGAAACTTATAATTGCATGTCTTGGTCACTACCCAATATTTAAATCACCCACCCCACATTAGTAAATCTCCAAAAACTCATCAATCCCTATGTTATATTTTTATTACTACTTCATATACCTAGAAGTCATACATTTGTCAGAATATATACATAACTATACTCCATCTCACAATCTCAGTGAGAATCAAAAAAGGAGTTTTTTCAATTCTTTTGGAGTTCAATTTGAATCCTTGGTAATGGTGAGAGAGCTTGACCTGTTTGGTTTCCTGTGAAATTAATTAAGTTTGTGCATGGATGGATGCAAACTTTGAGAAGATTTGGTGGTGTTTGGATCACAGAACAAGACAAATCCGATGTAGACAGGGACAAAGAGCGGAATTAGAAGAATCCAATTCCACAAAAATGTATTTCTGCAACTGCAAGATTAATTCTCCAATCATTACTATTTTTGTTTTCTTCCTCTTGTTTATTTCCTCTGTGAAATCATCAAATTTCAATGTTACTTACAACAATTTCAAGCCTGGAAATGAGTCCAAGAAATTGAAGTATATTAGAACTCATCTCATGAAAATCAACAAGCCTCCTGTCAAGACAATTCAGGCATGCAATTTTTATATTTATATTTTAAATTTGTAAAATTTTGTCATTTTGTCCCTTCTGTGTTATAAAAAATTTCCCCTCTAACATTATGAAAATTTTCGTCCCTGGAAAAAATTCTGGATCTGTTCCTGATTATCTGTTTTTGTAGTACAGAGTCCTGATGGAGATATTATAGATTGTGTGTTATCTCATCAACAGCCAGCTTTTGATCATCCTCAATTAAGAGGACAAATGCCATTGGTAACACATCTACATCTAAATCAATGAGTATTTAATTTTCTTAAGATCTCAAAAAAAAAATAAAAATATTCTACTTTTTTTAATTACCATTTTCCATGCATGTATTCTTGAAAATGCAGGATCCACCAGAAAGGCCAAAATGGGCAACATCAGAAACAGAAATGTTGGAAGAAAATTTCCAGCTTTGGAGCATGTCTGATGAATTTTGCCCTGAGGGCACTGTTCCAATTAGAAGAACATCTGAGCAAGATTTTTTGAGAGCTAGTTCTATTAGAAGATTTGGTCGCAAAATTAAAAGGCCTATTAGAAGAGATTCTTCCAGCAATGGCCATGAGGTATTTTAGTTATAATTATTAATGCTACATTTTAAATAAATTTGCAAGAAATTAATTGAGCCCATCTCCCCACTTTATCAACAAATGAACTCACTTTTATTCAAATTTGTTTTTAGTGGAATGAGAATATCTCACTATCGAGTATCGAACATGAGAATATATTCAAACTTGTAATTCCTACGTTTTTCAAATCGAAGTTAAACAAAAAATGATGTGATTTTGCTTGAATGGAGACAAGAAATAAAATCTAGAAGCTTTATTTATTGATTTTTTTCCCCCACTAAACTCGGGTGATGTGTAACGGCTTTCTACTTGTAATGATTTTTGCATGAAATTGTTTTTAGCATAAATAATGAAGATTATTCGAAAAGATTTCAAATTTATGTTGGTAAAATTGAGTGTGTTTCAGCATGCGGTGGGGTATGTGAGTGGAAATGAATACTATGGAGCAAAAGCAAGTTTAAATGTGTGGGGTCCACGAGTTGCAAATCCATATGAATTCAGCTTATCACAAATGTGGGTAATAGCTGGTTCTTTTGGGGATGATCTCAACACTATTGAAGCTGGTTGGCAAGTACGTTCACTTCTCTCTAGCCTTCTTAATTCTTATTAACAAAAGAATAGCTATCCGATAAAACTTGTTCATACTATGAAATTTATATCAGTATATTTGTTAATTGATACTATTGTATTTATAAATTGAGATTATAATATTAAATGTTATAAGTATTAATTTATAAGAATAATAGTATCACATAATGATATAAGTGTTGTAAGGGTGGAAGTACCACTTGTACTCCATCTTGAGTTATTAATACATCTGTTTTTGGCTGCTCAATAAAAAAAAACATAATGATATAAGTTGATTTTGTGTTACGGAAAAAAAATGTTTAGATAATATTGATAAATTTGGGCTTGAGAAGATTTTAATAGGATGTTAAATTATATATTTTGTTCATCTACATATTAAACTTTTTATTTTTCAATAATATCATGTTTCGATGAAAACAAATTTCATATTTTTAAAAAAAAATATATTTTAAAAATACAATTGAGTTGTACAATAATTTGATGCACAAGAATCTTATACCAATTTTAATAAATTACAAGAGAATTTTGTGTTATTTACAACTATGAAAGATTTTGCGCAATATTTACATACCACTATAAATTTTGTGCAATATTTTTATGTATGTGTGTTCTTGATGGTAGAATGAGTTCAATTTATACATCACTATTTGTAAAATATTAGAGGATCTCTCATCTTGTCTCGGTGATTTAATAATATGGTTGAAAATACAAGTAATATTGAATTATTGATAAAGATATTGTGTCTAACCTCATTAATGCTGCAATTTAATCTTCAACTACCTTCTAAATTAATACTCATAGATGCTAGCTAATTCAATTAATTTTGCCTGCAGGTTAGCCCAGAGCTCTATGGGGACAACTATCCTAGGTTCTTCACCTACTGGACGGTGAATTATTAATATCACAATTTAATTGGACTACTATATATAATTAATGCCTGGTGTAATGTTGTCTGTAATTTATTACTAATTAATTAAATTAATGTGTGTTCTTCAGAGTGATGCCTATCAAGCAACGGGCTGTTACAATCTACTTTGCTCAGGGTTTGTACAAACCAACCATAAAATAGCAATTGGTGCAGCAATTTCCCCTATTTCATCATATCATGGCGGTCAATTTGACATTACCTTATTAGTGTGGAAGGTAATATTTATTTCTTCTTAAAAATAGTCAAGTATAAAAATATAATAGTAGAAGATTCATAAAACTTATACAACTTGCTATTAATTGAAAAATAAATAGAACGAAAAGATAAAGTCTTTTATGCCGTGCAATTTAAATGTATTTTTAAAACATGCAGTTTGTTATTTTGAAATGTTTAACTTGTTCATTACAAAATAAGTTAAATGTTCAAGCGAATAAGATGCACGTTTTAAAAGTACAAATGAATTGCACAGTGCACTCAGTGCGCATGAAACTTATACTAAATAAAAAATGAGTAGATTTTCGGTGAAACTTGTTCATAATATGAGATTTATACCACTACACTTATAAACTGATATCACTACACTTATAAACTGAGATCATAGCATTAAATGTTATAAATATTAATTTATAAGAGTAGTGACATAAGTATATAAATGTAATGGTATCAATTTCATAGTATGAACAAGTTTCACATGACAACTTAATAAAATAAAGGCTTCTCGAGTAATATTTTTAAGGTGTGTTTGCAAACTCTAATGAAGAAAGCAGAAACACTTACTTTTTAAACTGCTCTCTCACAATTTTAACTTCTAAAAAATAATTTTAATTAAGCTATGAGTAAAATTTGCAAACAAGCTAAGGGTGTTTTTTGAAACACTTAAAACAACTTTTTGAAACACTTATTTTCAAAAGGTGTGAGAGAAAATTTTGAAAATAAGTGATTTTAGAAGTTGTTTTAAGTGTTACAAAACACACCTTAGTATTTCTTTGGAGGATTGGGATATTATTGGTGGGTGGGCCGGGAAAAGTGAGTGAAGTTAAATCTGCATCATCCCATGTACAGCATCTAGCTAACGTGCGCATGTTGTGAGACACACCATACAAATACAACATTGCATTTACCATTGAACGACTCAACGGACATAATTATTCTGCTATCTTTTTTTTTTTGGCTTTCTAAGATTCTTCAAACTCTTCTTTTCCAAGCAAAGATTTCTCTTGTTTGACCCATCCACTTGCATATTTTATTTTTTTGAATTTTCAGTTTTTATTAACCCAAAATGTTAATGACCATTATACATCTAAAAATGACAATTATTATTAAATTGAAGGAGTATAATCTATGAAAGTTGAACGACATTCAATCAACGAGTATTAGTTGCTTTTAAAAAAAAGTATTAGTGTAGTATATTCTTATATTGCATTGTTGTGCAGGATCCAAAACATGGAAATTGGTGGCTAGAGTTTGGAAATGGGATGTTAGTAGGTTACTGGCCATCTTTTCTATTTACACATCTCAGGGAACGTGCAAGTATGGTACAATTTGGGGGTGAAATTGTGAATAGTAGAACTTCAGGGGCACACACATTAACTCAAATGGGGAGTGGACATTTTGCAGGAGAAGGGTTCGGAAAAGCATCTTATTTCCGGAATTTACAAGTGGTTGATTGGGATAACAGTTTGATCCCTTTATCCAATCTTCGAGTTTTAGCTGATCATCCTAATTGTTATGATATACGAGGTGGGATCAACAGAGTTTGGGGCAATTATTTTTATTATGGAGGACCTGGGAGAAATTCCAGGTGTCCTTGAAAATAAATAGTGTATCCATGTTTTTCTTTCTTTTCTTATCTTTTTTTTCTAAAAAAAAAAATTTGGGTGATTTTAGGTCGATTTTTGTGAAAATAGAATAGAAGACTTCAAAGCCGAAATGATTTTTTTTTTTCCTTGGATCTAAAAGAATGGTCCTGTTATTTATTTATAATACATTTAGTGTAGGGGTACTGTAAATTAGTGATGAAATAGTGAAAATACTATGTTTTCAAGCTTGCTTATTCTTTTATTTTTTGCTTTTTGGACAACTTTCAATAGATGAGATTATTTTCCCCAAAAATCTCAAAAGGAAATGGTTGATTTTACAGTTTTTACTAAATATTTTTTAATAACATTTTTTAGGAGTATATGATTAATAACTTAAATAATTTGGCATTGAAGTCGTTGATGGATGGTTGTAACTGTATTTATTTTCCTCCTTAATGAATCCACCCACCTTCACTGTGTTCGCATTACTGACATACAATTTCCTTAGGGCTGGCACTCCCTTAAAAGGTACTCCAAATAATCTATTCTTGAAAAACAAAATATGAATTTCCCAAATTTTATAAGTACGATTTTTGGTAATAAATAATCACATTTGTACCAGTGAACAAATTGATTTTGTCCATGTTACATAGTAGTGTTAAATATTCATGTGTCTTGATATTATTAATTGGATTATAATAAAAAAAAATATAAATATAAGAAAATGTGATTGGACAGTGCCCAGCGGTCCAGCACCTAGCATATTATTAATTGGATTATGAATGGGAAAGTCTTATATGTTGGAATGAGGGGAAATTTGAATTGAAGAATTAGGCACACTTATCAACACTTATTATACTCCTATTAGATTAAAATTACACTTGTGATGCACATTTGTTTTTGCCTGTAAAAGTCTATTTTCTCAAGACATCACATATTGGGTTAGAAATCTAGTTTATGCATTGATGGAAGTGGACCTAGTGATGGACTCATGGCATCTTTTATCATGATATTTTTATGACATGTGGATGTGTTCATTGCTAAAATTATAATAGCATGACCATGATACTAATGGAAATAGATTCCCTTGGCACATGACATATCACAATCTGCCATTCAATTGGAACATATGTACCACCATCATAATTGACACATCATGCCTTGCAAATACAGTCGGTAAAATGAGTCCACATATCTCGTTTTTTTTTTTTTTTAAACTGACTCTACATATTAAGCTGGACTGGACTAAGAAAATATAAACCCAAAGAGTCATATGTTTATTTGGTCTGGCCCAAGTAGCCTTGGGCTGGATGGCCTCGGGCCCATTTCGCTAGTCAGGCTCGGGTGGGCCTATTCACATGTTAATCGTCGTATATTTGGATTTTTAAAAAGGATCCTTGATCATTTAAAAAAAAAAAAAATGATATGCTTAAAAATATAGATAGTAATACAATTTTTTTGTAATTTTGCAAATGAAAATATTATTTTTTATAATTTCTATAATTTCCTTACATTTCTATAATTTATATAATTTCCTTACATTTCTATAATTTCTTATATATTAATATATTGTTTAATTTTTTTTTTATAATTTCATCTGTTAATTAAGTTAATTTATTTATTTTTAACATTAAAATCAATTTGGGCTTAGTGCAATTTCTGCCCGTTGGCCCATGAGCCCCCGTATGATTAATCTGAGCTCTATATATTTTTACTGGCCCAATGTAGCAATACTGCCTCTCGATTTTGGTTTTTGAGGTGGGTACTCTTTGTAATATACACATTTTTTGGAATTTATTTTTAAATCGTATGTTGACGGATGTATGCTTTAATTTATGAGTATTTTAAATTCATCTAATTGAAATAATATTTTAGATCTGCCCCTTGAAGATTTCTTTAAGCAAAAATCCTCCTGATGTGACGGAATCTCATTAAAAGTCTATTTTGAAACACTTAAAAAAGCTTCCAGAAGCAATTATTTTTAAAAATTGTGAGAGAAAGCTTTAAAAATAAGTGCTTCTGAAAGTTGTTTTAAGTGTTTCAACACTTTTCAATTAATTTGATAATATTTTCATCTAAATGAATTCGGATGATGGCAACGACTAACAAGTTTTCATGTAATAAAATGGTATTCGTGAACGTCTCTCATTCATCCGTGTCTTTGTATTGTTATATTAATTATTATACACATATTTCCAATCACATAAAATACTTTACTTATGTAAATATTCTTCTTATAGACATATTTTCATTGTGTGCACGTAATATATAAACACATAATTAAACAAACGTAGGGAAATAATTAGGCGATATTGTTCACCTAAGAATAGCATTTATCATTAAGATTAAACTAATTAGATATTTCATTTTAAGGTCAATTACGTTAATTACATTCAGTCACAATCATACATAGGACTTCGGCGAATAATCTAAAAGATTATCTTCCAGCATGTGTCACTTACTTTGTTCTAATTAGAGCATGAGTTTACCTTTTTCTAATCAAGACAATTTAAATTTGAGTTGTTATGCTGTGAAATTTATTCACCGTTTAACCTTTTTTTTTTTTTTACATGCATACTCTTTAGTACTATAAGTCACACCCTTTAGTAATATAAATCACAATCTTCAGTAATCATTATGATACTATCTGCTATAATATAAGTCACACATTTTATTTTTATGAGTAATACTCTTTATAGTAAAAAATCACACCCTTTAATAATATAAATCACACTCATTAACCAATTTCACCACGTGAAACTTATTCACTATATACTTTGTCTTTAAATTTTTCCAGGTACAAAAGAATACGCAGCTGTCTAAAAATATATGCACATTGAATAAAAAAAATTATTCGTTCAACAACCCACACTCATGACTCATGAATTAAACCAAAATAGTCATAACTTTTCATTTTTATTGAAATAGTCTCATAGTTATCAACTTAACCAATTTAATCTTATATGTATTCAATTTGATCCAATTTAGTCTCAAACAACCGGAGGTCGCTCAAAATTGCCCAAAACGACGTCGTTTTGGACAATCTTGAGCGACCTCTAGCGATTTGGGGACTAAATTGGATCAAATTGAATACATATGAGATTAAATTGAAAAAATTAATAATTATGAGACAATTTTAATAAATGTGCAAAGTTATAAGATAATTTTAATTTAAATCCCCTCGTGACTCACCTGCATGATTTGGACTTGCACAATGTTTGAATTGTTTTACAGACACGTCCTATACATTATCTCGGTGGATGAGATTATAATTTTTATTAAAACAAAGACTAATTAAATAAGACATAATATAAACTTACCTAATTCATTAAAATCTATACATGCAGTATCTCAGAATTGATAAAAATATATATATATATATATATATATATATATATATATATATATAAATATGGTATCAAAGCCATAAGAGATAGGGTATATATAAGTTATATGGTTTCATGATTCAATACATCTTGATTCTTATGAATCTGTTCCGATTAAAGGATCTTTGTTAAGAATAAGTATGGCTCGGGAATATGATATTCCGAAAATCTTGATCTATTGAATAAATGGACTATTCCTAAAATTGAGCCTAAAATGGTTTATAAATTAGGAGCTTTTTGAAAAATTAGGTTTTAAACAAATTATCAAAACTATGAATCTCTATACCTCTTCATGAAGAAGAGATGGTTATTAAATTGCTTAGTAAAAATGATATTTTACCTTACAAAAAAGAACTCATAAGTTCTTACATATTGGTTGTGTGTTCGCGTCGCTTTTAGAAAACTTACCTTAAATGGTTTACCGTAAAAGTTTTCTAGCTTCTCTTAGGGATGGTAGAAATCTTAATTGGAGACAATCCTTAATGGGAATTATAGAGTCTAGTTTGGCTTTTTAGGACCGTCTCATTTTTGACGATATCCTAATTTATCTCTATCTTTTATCGATAGTAATATTTTAGAAGCCTTAACATTAAATATTAAAACTCATGGTTATAATTACATACCGGTCTGAGAGGTTATGTGTATTTGTTATCGTATTTATTATAAGCCTTTATTTACACTCAATCCTATGTGTAAGAGAATTGAGAAAGATAATAATGAGACTATTCTTATAGAAAGTAATTTTGGAAAATCTAATATTACTACCGGAAGATCCATTAAATGAGAGAAAATTATTTTCCCGAAAATTGGATAATAGAACAATCTTTCCTAAAAATCCTATTATAAATAGTGATTTTAAACATATTACTCAAAGTAATGATGGTATTATTAATATTGGTTTTCAAAATAATCAAAGAAGACATTGAATTCTCATACTAGATCAATGTCTAGTCATTCTTTTATATCTCCTTTGGATTATGAAGTAGAATTTCCCTCGAGAATCCGAGAACTTCTACTTCCTCTTTATAGAGATAATACTCATTATAAAAATGATAATTATAACAATGAGAAAATTATTATTAATGAAAATAATATTATTCACAAAGATGAATTTGATCTGAAACAATTTGGGATTGTAACTTTAAAATTTAATTTTATGGATTTCACAAACTTTTTAGATTTTTCTAAAGGTTCTTCTACTAGAGCTCATATTAATGATGAGTTTAATAATCCTAAATGAGATAAGTTTAGAATTTGGTATTTTAAATAATTCTCAAAAGATGATTTAAATTACTTTGTTAATGATTTTTACAAATTACGTAAAAAAGCATAATGAAATTACTTATTACGTTCCTTGGTTTATTAAAACCTTTTATATTGATTATATTTAGGTTATTGAAAGAGATTATAAAATAATTTACGGTGGTATACAAAAAAGTACATTTACCCTCCTCATGTTCCTTTTCAAATTGAAAAAAGGAAAAGAATATTTAATTTTCTCCCATTCTAGAATCATTGAAAATGAGGTTTTACAAATTCTTTATTAAACATATTAATCGGATGATTGAGCAAAATAATTTTTGTAATCTTTATATCATCTATTATTGGAGAAGAAATTATTTCTCTACATGATAAAGTTGATAAAATTATCTCTAAAATAGATTCTCAAAAATAAATCTGAAAATGATAATAATAATAATAATAATGTTATTAAAACAACTTCTTCTATTCAATCTCCTATTGAGATAAAAAGATTTTAAAACTGAAGCTTCTATTTTCGATTTAGAAAATCTTATTAATGATAAATTTAGAAATCTTAATATTTCAAACTTTAGATGATGATTTAACCGATAATCATGTTATTCAACCCAATAATGGTAATTTTAATATCTTGATAGTATTAATAAAATGAAATGGGTCGATAGACCTACCATGTCTACTTATTATTATAAGAGACCTACCCCTATGGATGTTCTTAATGAAGAACATAATTTTTTTTTCAATAATTCTTATTCGGGAAAAGGTATTTGTGAATGGAATATTGATGGTGGAAGTGATAATCATATTTTCACTCAATGTCATCGTATGCTTATGTATAGTTCGCTTTGTCAAACTTGTGGTAATAGTGATATTAGTCTTGCCTGAGCTATTACTTACGGTTTTATCGGTCAACTTAAAGGTTGGTGGGATAATTATTTGACTCTCTCAAAATAGAATGGAAATTTTTAATTCTATTAAAATTGAAAAATGGTGAAACTAAAACCAATGCGGTTTATTTTTTGATTCTTACTATTTTGGATCATTTTCTTTGGTCAATATACCAATAAATATGAAAATACTAGAACCCTTCTTTTTAAATATGAGGTGTAAAACTCTTCTCGATTTTAGATGGTACAAAGATATTTTTCTTGTCTCAGATCTATGAGATCCCCGATTATGTCAGGATATTTGGAAAAATAAATTTGTTGATGGTCTTCCTAATCTATTTCTTTGAAAGAGTTAAGAAAACTCTTAGAAAGGATTACGATTCGATCCATTATAGGTCTTATACTTTTGGTCAAATCATTAGTGTTTGTGTTAGGAAGGAATAAAATCTTTGTAATGAACTCAAATTAAAAAAAAAAAGATAATCTTCTGAGAAAAGAAAACAATTAGGTCAATTTTCAGGACCAATTTGGATTAGATAATCCTAATCCTAAAAAAGCAGTTTGTATAAAACTAATAAAAGAGATTTAAAACATAAATCTAATTATAAAAAAGAAGAAAACATAATTCTTCAAAACAAAAAAGAAAGATTTTGATAATAATAAAGGTAAAAGGAAATCTTTTAAAAAGAAGAAGATCGATACAATTATTTGTAAAAAATGTAATAGATTTGGTCATTATGCTAATCAATCTTTATATGCAAAGGATAAGATTAAAAATCTTGATATTAATGAAGAGTTAAAAAGAAACTCTTTTTAAGATTGTCATGAGTCCTAATAATGATCTTGAATCGAGAAAAAGTCTTATAATGAATGTTTTTTACGTTGAATCCTCTCAGGATGATGATAATTTGGGTTAAATCGAGAAAAAAGAAATGCAATAATTGTATACTTGGAAAACCTTGTTTTAATTGTATCGAAGAATATCGATAATGTAAATAATATTGATAATGAGTTTTATAAACTTATGAGTCAATTTCAAGATATGAATATTAGTGTCTTAACTAATAATAATATTTTTGAATTTCTTAAACATATTAAAGATTCTAGTTTAAGAGAAAATCATTGAACAATTTCATGATTCTTTTTAAGAATGAAGACAATAATAAAACTAGTATTTCTAAAAAGATTGATAATAATTATTATAATATGGGTGAATTGGAAAGACTTTACTTTAAAAAATATGGAAAAAAAAAATCCTCTAACTTTAAATGATTTAGTCCATGAGATTAATAATCTCAAAACCGATGTAAAAAATACTTCAAAAACCGAATCTCGATCTTTTCTATTCGTCTTTCTTTTTATGGAGAAAGGTAAAGAAAAAATTGAAGATTGTGAAACCAAATTTATAATACTCTTTTCACAATATTTAGATATTAATGATAATTTTAAAATAGAAGAATCATTTATCTACCATTAATATGGTTATATCACGAAGTGGTATACTAAGATTTCTCTTCTTATAAATAATTCTTTATAAGAAAGATTTTATTGCCATGATTGATAGTGGTCTTTGATTTGAGTGTTATCTGATTAGGAATAATTCCTACTAAGTTTTTTTCTCAAAAAAACTACTCATGCGGTGGAGGATCTTTAAAGATTAATTATAAGCTTAAAAATGCTTATGTTTGTGTTGATGGTTGTTGTATTCCTAACGACTTTTCTTATTCTTTGAAGACATCACTAGTCAAATGATTATTGGTCTTCCTTTTCTTTTTAAAATATATCCTTTGACCTTTGTTGGTGAAAAGGGTATTGCAGGTACTTATAATAGTAAACCTATTACTTTTAAGTTTATTACCAAACCTATTCATAAGGTTCTTAATTTGATTCAAGATCAAATTAATAATAAAAATTGTCAAATCAATTTTCTTAAAGAAGAGCTTAATTTTATTACTATAAATAATAGATTAAATAATTCTAAACTGCAAGATAAAATCAAGCTTTTAATAAATAAATTTTCCATTGAAATTTGTAATGATTTTCCTAATGCTTTTTTGGATAGAAAGAAACATATAGTTTCTCTTCCTTATGAAGATGATTTTAAAGAGAATAAAATTCATACTAAATCTAGACCTTGTCAGATGAACTATGAATATTTAGAGTTATGTAAAAAGGAAATACCTTCCTTATTATAAAAGAAGCTTATAACTCCTTCTAAATCTCATTGGTCTTGTACTGCTTTCTATGTTAATAAACATTCTGAGCAGGAACGAGGAGTTCCTCGTTTAGTTATTAATTACAAACCTCTTAATAAGGTTTTAAAATGGATTAGACATCATATTCCTAATAAAAAGGATCTTCTTGACAGATTAGTCAATGCTCTTATTTTCTCTAAATTTGATTTAAAATCGGGTTTTGGCAAATTCAGATTAATCAACCCGATAGGTACAAAAGCGCTTTTTAATGTACCATTTGGTCATTATGAATGGATTTATTATGCCTTTTGGGCTTAAAAATGCTCTTCCAATTTCAACAAATTATGAATGACTTTTTTAATCCTTATAGTGATTTTATTATTGTTTATATTGATGACATTCTTGTATTTTCTAAAGATATTGATATACATTTTAAACATCTTGATATGTTTAAAAATTTGGTCATTAAAAATGGTCTTGTCATCTCAAAACCTAAAATGGTTTTATTCGGACTAAAATAAAATTTCTTGGTCATATTATTGATAAAGGAAATATTATTCTAATTCAAAGAAGTATTGAATTTGGTAATAAATTCTCGATATTATAACCGATAAAACTTCGATTACAAAGATTCTTAGGAAGACTTAATTATGTGTCTTCTTATATTGAGAATCTTGTTGAAGATTCATTATTATTTTATATGATAGACTTAAGAAAAATCCTTCTCCTTGGAATGATGATCATACTAAAAAAGGTCATTATCGGGATAAAAGATAAGGTTAAAAATATTTCTTGTCTTATCTTTGGCTAATCCGGTTGGGAAAAAAAATTGTTGAAACCGATGCCTCAGATTTAGGGTATGGAGGTATTCTTAAACAAATTAATCGATAATAAAAAGGATTATATCATTAGATTTTATTATGGTAAATGGAATAATAGTCAGAAAAATTATTCTGCTACTGCTAAAGAAATTCTTGCTATTGTTAAATGTGTCCTTAAATTTCAGGATGATTTATATAATCAAAAATTTACTATTAAAACCGATTGAAAATTTCTTTCTTTTATGCTCTTCAAAGATTTTTGAACATAATGTTTCTAAACAAATATTTGCCCGATGGCAATCGCGATCTGCTTATTTTGATTTTGATATTGTTTATAAGCAAGGAAGGATAATCATCTTCGATTTTTTTAACTCGAGAATTTATTTCTTCATGACAAAAATGAGTCATGCTGGAAGGAATCCTTATTCCTCTTATAGAGGAAGGGGAGGAAGAGGCCATCCTCCGATTATACAACATGGGAAGAAATCCCTTTTCAACGAGAATATTTCTGGAAGTAGCTCTTCTTCAAAAAGGAGACAATGTACAAAAAGAGTTTCAAGAATTCACGAGACAAAGGGAAAAAATCTACCAATAGAGGAAAATTCCTCAAAAAGCGTGTTGAAGAATCATATTCTTCAATTGCACAAAAAGAATATAAATTCTTTGATTCTTCTAAAAAGAATTAATTCTTATTATAGAAGATGATGATGAGAAATTCAAAAGAGTCCCCATGGATTCTTATGGAAAAATATTTTCCAAATTCAAATTGGAATGTTGAGACTTACAAATCCGGAGGATTTTATGAGAATATCCTCATCGGTCTCGGAAGTGTTGAAATTCAAACATTTCCCTTCTAAGAGTAAAGATATCAATTACTCTAAATTTATTATCAAGAAGATTATTTTCATCCAAGAATGGGGAACTTCACCTTTCACGAAAAAAAAAGTATGACCAATGATGTCACACATACCATTTACCAATACAATTATTGGGATTACCTTCAAAGTTTTTATAAAACGTTGTTGTATCGAATCTTAAGCATTCTCATACTTGGTTAATTAAAATATGTGAAAACATTGGCATGAATCAAATTCCTAACTTGGTTGTTCTCGTGGTGGGAAGCTTTTTGGGGCTTTGGCGGATATTTTGCGTAAGAGGTTAAAGATCTCTTGGAAGAATATACTATTGTTTTATTCGACTTAAAGTCTCATAATACAAGTGGTAAAACTACTTGTATGTTCTTTAATGGATTCGGAATCCCATGGGTTCTAAAATGGAGACCGAGTTTGGTTATCTTGAACATGGCACACCTTGTTTATGGAGAATCCATACAATGCGATTTTGGAATAACTTAAATGTTATTGCCCCCTGGCTCCAATGAGTCACCAATACAGGAAAATATTTCACGGATTAAATCAAAAATGGAAGAATACGAAAAATTTACATTAGGAGACTTCTAGTTCTCTTCCATCATTTCTCTGAATACTCTAAGAAGTATTTTGGTATTTTCTCAAAAGAGAAAATTATGGATCTTTATATGGATCATATTAAAAATGATTTATTCAAAGATATTGATTTTTCTGATTCAAAATCAGACGCTTCAATGATTTCAGGATCCGATCTTCAAGATGCACATGATCCAAATGAAGATGATCGGGGAGTTTTTATTCAAGAAAGCTTCGATCTTTTGAAGAATTCTCTCAAAAGGAAATTAAAATAAAGCAAAGTTTTTATGGAAGGATCTTATCCCGATGGTTTTTTTTACATCTTTTTACAACGGAAGGATGGGATATTCAGCATGGAATAATTCGTTCCAGATTATGCTATCTTCTGACAGATCCAAGAGGCTTACATTATAACATTTGGAGAATACCTTCCCAAATTCTTATTGATAATGAGAATAATGTTATTAATGATAAGAATTATATCAAAATTCTTAAGAAAAGGATTAGAGTTTTGGAAGTATGGATTCCATGGCTTGAAGCTTCACTAAGAAGAAATCAAGGAAGAAATGTCTATCCAACCCATCGTCAAGAATTGGCTAATTTCAGAGAGTCTCTTAAACTCTTAAAAAGGCAAGCTTCATTATTGGCAATTTAATGAAGATTTTGGACTTAGCACATTCAAACAAAATGTGGGCTCTGATGTCGAACAAAATCAAATTTTAAATCATTTCTTTACATCAACAGACAAAGAACTGTTCATGAATAGTAATTACTATTCAATTACTATTCAAACATTTTTGTCTTTTTTGTGGTTTTGTTTTTTTATGCACTATTTCTTTTTTTATTTTGAAATCGGGGTTTGATGTCCCGGCTCTTTCATCTATAAATAGGCTTGTATTTTCCTTTTGAAGGAATGCGCTTGAGTTTAGACTACATGCCTTCTTTTCTCTCTCTATATCCTCTCTTGTGTGCAACCTTGTAAACCTTGTAATATTTTCTATACATTATCTTGTTTATCTTTAGTGGCTTATTAAATGTATATTGTTATTTAAATTTCGTAATTTTAATTTCATTTCGATGTTCGCTACCTCTATGGACGGCTAGAATACTTGTATTGAATCATGACCTGACTTAATTATACTCTACTATTATGTGCATTTGGAATTATATTCCTATAATGATCTGTAATTGGATATATCAAAAGGTAGAGTTGGTTTAACCAAGAGAGTTTTGAGCTTTCAAATGATATTCATGAGTTAACTATGTGGGCTAGCCCTTGTTGCCGTAATGCCGATGTATAAGCGCCAGCGTTTTCGGGCGTAAAAGTTTTTTTTCGGGTTAACTCATGGACTATGGAATTTCTCAGTAATCTCCTATTTGTGTTTGTAAAAGATCAACAGGATACTATTGATATACTTATATGCACGATCCTTATAAAAATATGGTAACACAACCAATATGTAAGAACTTATGAGTTCTTTTGTAAGGTAAAATATCATTTTTACTAAGCAATTTAATAACCATCTCTTCTTCATGAAGAGGTATAGAGGATTCAATAGTTTTGACAATTTGTTTAAAACCTAATTTTTCAAAAGCTCCTAATTTATAAACCATTTTAGGCTCAATTTTATGAATAGTCCATTTATTCAATAGATCAAGATTTTCAGGAATATCATATTCACGAGCCATCCGTTCTTAACAAAGATCCTTTAATCGAATGCATTCATAAGAATCAAGATGTATTGAATCATGAAACCATATAAGAAATCCCTTTTCAACCAGAATATTTCTGGAAGTAGCTCTTCTTCAAAAGGAGACAATGTACAAAAGGAGTTTCAAGAATTCACGAGACAAAAAAAAAAAATCTACCAATAGAGGACATTTCAAAAAAAAAGGTTGAAGAATAATATTCTTCAATTGCACAAAAAGAATATAAATTCTTTGATTCTTCTAAAAAAAATTAATTTATTATAGAAGATGATGATGAGATGGTTTTACCGTAAAGCTTTTTAAACCTTCTCTTGGGGATGGTAGAAATCTTAATGGAGACAATCCTTAATGGGAATTATAGAGTCTAGTTTGACTTTTGGGACCGTCTCATTTTTGACGATATCCTAATTTATCTCTATCTTTTATCGATAGTAATATTTTAGAAGCCTTAACATTAAATATTAAAACTCATGGTTATAATTACATCTAGAAGTCACAGAGGTTATGTGTATACATTATCGTATTTATTATAAGCCTTTATTTACACTCAATCCATGTAAAGAGAATTGAGAAAGATAATAATGAGACTATTCTTATAGAAAGTAATTTTGGAAAATCTAATATTACTACCGGAAGATCCATTAAATGGGAAGAAATTATTTTCCGAAAATTGGATAATAGAACAATCTGTTCCTTAAAAAATCCTATTATAAATAGTGATTTTAAACATATTACTCAAAGTAATGATGGTATTATTAATATTGGTTTTCAAAATAATCAAAAAAAGACATTCAATTCTCATACTAGATCAATGTCTAGTCATTATTTTATATCTCCTTTGGATTATGAAGTAGAATTTTAATCCGAGAATCAATTTTCTACTTCCTCTTATAGAGATAATACTCATTATAAAAATGATAATTATAACAATGAGAAAATTATTATTAATGAAAATAATATTATTCACAAAGATGAATTTGATCCTGAAACAATTTCGGATTGTAACTTTAAAATTTAATTTTATGGATTTCACAAACTTTTTAGATTTTTCTAAAGGTTCTTCTACTAGAGCTCATATTAATGATGAGTTTAATAATCCTAAATGGGATATGTATAGTATATATATATATATATGTGTGAATCTGAAAGAAATTGTCAATGTTTTCTTCATAAAGCTAGACCAAACCAAAATAAATTTAAATCTAAATAATTGCACCGAATAATAAGAAAATAAATAAATGCACCATAGCATGTGCTTCTCAATTAAATAAAATTGACTTATTTACCCATACTCCAATTTAATACTTTTATCCACGATGAGTTGGCGTGGGCATGGCCGTATATTAACTAGATACTAGTCAACTTCCACATGCTGCGGATTTTGCTATCGTATCCTTTGAAATCTCTCTAAATTTAAATTAGCACCCCACAGATTAATGCACTATCATAAATTAAATTTAAATTCAACCCCACAACTTATCGATCTGCCAATATTTAAAATTTTCTTGAAAAGTTACGAGCAGGTCCGAATCCTATCATATGATTTTTTTTTAAATATTATTTTATTAGAGACATATATATACATGCATTGAAGGCTTATTTATATGTATAGATAGGTATTAAAGTTATTTCATTGTTCGTGGCCTACAGGTATTAAAGGTATTAATTTATATAATCACGAGCTTTTTAGACTTGTACTTTTTTATGGGACAAAGTAGGGTCACGCAAGAATCAGTTAAACTGCTTAAGGAATATGATTTATATTATTAAAATGTATTAATTGTGATAATTAAAAGATGTGATTTTTTTATTATAAAGAGTATTACTTATAACAATAAAAAGTATAATTTATATTACAATAAAATGTATTAGTAGTGATAACTAAATGATGTGACTTATATTACAATACGATATTAGTCATGATAATTGAAGGATCATGCTTGTAAAAAATAAATCAATTTCACGGTGATCGGAGCTGAGGAATTGTGTATTAACTATTAACTATTGATATTATACATATTAAAATGTTTTACAACCGAATACACTCGTAAAAATGTGTAAAATTTTATAAAATATATAAATAAGAATAATAGATTATATATTTGAAAAGAAAAAAATTAGTAATATTTTTGATACAAGTGTCGTACACTTCAATGAATATTTATTAGTCGAAATTTGGACAAACTCACGTTGCCATCTCAATAACTAGCATAGTTCATAGGTTACTCAAGGTCAAAGCCTTGGTATTTACAATTCTTGCATCCACTCCTTGATATTATCTTCAACACACTTTTTTATATTTAAAGAAATATCTTTTTCAAAATAAAGAGTATTTTACAATTCTAAGAATTTTAACACACTTTTTATATTTGATTTTTTATTTTCTCGTTTCCCAATGGACACTAGCTAGTGTGTATTAAAAGACGAGCTAGTGTGTATTAAAAGTGAAAAATAATCAAGATTTTTTTTTTTGTCAAAAAAATAATTCATTAAAAATGAATTTTTTGGGTATAGGATACCCAAAAACAAAGTATATAGCTGTACAACTAACCAGATCAATAGTCCATGATTTTCCGTGGATTATTGAGCCAATCAGCGAAAGAATAGTTACAGAAATAAAGGAACTTAATCGAACACCAACTCCAAAATCTGTCTCTAATTTCGTCCACTATCTTCTCCTTCACGAAAACCATATTTTCAAAAATGAGTTTATTTCTACTTTTTCTAATGTGCCAAACAATGCAAATCCATAAATCAATTGCCAATTTTCTCCCTTTCTTATACCCGGAAAAATGCCTGCGAAAATCCTGAAGTGGTCGAGAAATCTGAAATGTGAGACCATGGGTGTATCGAACGCCCATTTATAGCACTCATTCCAAATTTGAGTCGATATTTTACAGCCAATAAAAAGGTGTTCGACAGTTTCTATTTCTTCCGCGTAAAAAGGGCAGTTTACCCCGCTCGTCTGGGATAGGATATTTCTTTTGAGGAGGTTGTCTCGAGTTGGAAGTCGGTTCCAAAGTAATCTCTATGGCAATGCCAAGGTTTTGAAATTGAGTGCCGAAGATGGTGAATTGTTATGCAACTAATGAAAGTCGTACGTTGACTTTTCAAATTTGAGAGTGGAATTTATTTTTAAAATTAAAAAAATTAAATAAAATTTTGTTGACGATAAATTGTGGTGATTAATGATTCTTTACTATGAAGAGCAATAGAGCATGTAAATAATTCCTTAGAGATGCTCTTATACTATTTACATATTTATTTTATCAAAATATTTAAAACGTATTCCAACAAATTCGGATGATCATATGTGTTAGAAGAAAAACAGGCTCATGTAATTGAATGATTGATCATTGTAAAATATGATGATGTTCAGTCACTAAAATTATTTCAATATAACTCGCATGATGTAAAATTAGAAGATACACAATATTCACATGATTATCTTAGTTGGCGGAGTAGGTTTTCTCGGTCAAATGTTATTAAACAACACTTGTATCTTGTTTATGCGATTCATTTTTACACAAATAAAATTTATTACCCTCATAAAATAACTGGACCATTTTTTTTATATAACCAACAAAAACAAAATAAAATAAAGCAACGTAACAAGTGATATGGATATGGATAACGAGAAATTGGGTAATAAGTGGTACAGTTGGGGAGTAGTTGGTTTGATACTGCAACAAAACATTCCAGCTCTTATCCAGCGCACATTTTTATTTTCTAGAAATTCTTAAAATTACCTTGAATTATTTGACAAAAAATTATGCAAATTCGAGTTCACAGTGAATTCAAACTCTTTTTTTTTTACAAGAATAATACAACTCAATTAGAACAACTAATATCTCTTTAGCTAAGCTAATTCTTCAACCAAACTCGGGGAAGACTTGTCTCGAACCAAGTGTAAGGATCGGAGAAGACCTGCCTCGAACCAAGCGTGAGGATCGGAGGAGGATGATGCAAATTTCGCTAAATTGAAAGCGATTCTGGATATGAGCTCGTGGCATATGGACTAAGCCCGGAGGTTTATTGCAGGTATTCTCCGCCCTTCATGGGTTTGTTGCAACGAATACAGAAGCAGTTTGGTGGTGCCAAGACATTAAAAAGCAGAAAGATATGTGAACTTTGTTGTGGTTGTTGTCGTTGCGTGGCTGTTTCGGTCAATAGCAAAACGAAATATATGAACCACGACACCCATAAAGGGTGGAGAATACCTGCAATAAACTCACGTGACAACTTACACTTTGTGGTGGTTGTTGTCGTTGCGGTGGTTGTTCCGATCGATAACAAGACGAAATATATAAGTCACGACACTCATAAAGGGCAGAGAATACCTGCAATAAACCCATAGAGGGTGTACCTGCAATAAACCCATAGAGGGCGAAGAATCCCCACACCCATAAAGGGCAGAGAATACCTGCAATAAACACATAGAGGGCGAAGAATCCCCAAGGAGGGTGAAAATCCCCACCACTTAAATCTCATTAAAGTGATGGCAGCATGACTCGAACCCAGGACCTCTTGATCTGGATAGTGATACTCTAACCACATGAGCTAAGCCACTTTGACAAATTCAAACTCTTTTATCATCACTGTTATATATAAAAAATATTATTGTTATATATATAATATTGTAAAATTTATGTATAAATATAGTTCTGAATTAGGAGTAGTACTTGAATTATTTTATAAAGAAAGCGTACTAAAATAGAATCTCTCATTTTTCTCTCTATTAAACACACGCCAATACATTCCCAACAAATAAAACGTATTTATCTTTTTAAAAAAATCGGCAAAATATATAGGAATTGCCGCATTTCTGAAAATTCAAACCTTTTGTACAATTTTTAAATATTTATTAGACCACCGCATTTTCTGCAAACATCACACTCAAAAATCGGCGTAATTTTCAATATTTCTCGTCCTAATGATCCTCTAACTACTTCGGATAGATCTCTTCTGAAACGGAATTCACTTGAATTCTTTTTTTCAATACACTTCATATTCAAAGCAATAATAAAAATTATATATAAAATTGGGATACTTTATACTCCATCCCTCCTGATTTTGATTATCCGCTTTCCATAAATAGTCGTCCTAATTTTGTTTATTCATTTCCAAATAAGACAATAAAGTAACATTCAATACTATTTAATACTATTATTTCTCTCCACCAAAACCACTTTACACCATTTAGTGGATGTGTTTAGAACACTAGTGAATAGTAAAAAACACTTAAAATTTGAATAAGTTGAGTCTTGGAACTTAAAAAAAAAGCACTTCTCACCTACTTTGTAGAGAGTGCAAACATACCATTAATACTATTATTTCCCTACACCAAACCCACTTTTTACACCATTTAATATTATTATCTCCTATTTTTTCTTAATCTCCGTGTCTACAGTAAATGGATAATAAAAAATAGGACGGATGGAGTACAATATATAACTGTGATATTGAAAACGCGCAAAGTCATACTTTCTCTGTCTTAATTTTAATTGATCAAATATTGTAGACACAAATATTAAGAATAGTGAAAAATAATAATATTAAATAATATAAAGTGAGTAAAGTGAATTTAATGGAGGGGTATTCTAAGTGTAAAGTGGGTTTAATAAAGAAAAATAATAATATTATATAATATTAAAAATTACTTTATTTACTTTTTTAAAAAATGATCAAACAAAATAAAGAGGACTATTTACCTAAAGTGACCAATTAAAATCGGAGGGAGTATCCCTTTTAAATAATTAGGAATATCTTAGTATATCTTTCTCTTTTATTTTATGTGACCCCCACATATTTTGTTGACACAACATGCAGAAATCCTATACCAATATTCCTGGTCATAATGATTTCCCAATTATCATACCCTGTTTAGATAATCAGGATTATCCCCTGTATCATTAATTGAGAGTTTTTTTTTATGATATGTCAACTCTATATTAATTTAATATATATGTCATTTTAGGAGAAATTTGGTGTATATGTCATTAAAAATAAATCATACATGTCACTAAAAATAAATCCTATGTGTAATTCTATTTTTGTATATCATAAAGAATCCCTTATCGCCTATGTATCTCTATATATATTAATATGAAGTTTTTTTCCATGATGTGTCAACTCCATGTTAATTTTACCTATGTGTTATTCAATGAAAAATTTGATTACACGTGTCATTTTTATGTGTTATTTTTATAAAATGTGTAATTCATATTTATTATTTTATGTTTTATTTAACTCTATAATATTATTCATTTATATTTTTTTTTGTAATTTTTGTTTGACTTAATTTAAGATGAATAAAATATTCATTCTCAATGTATTTTATCTTAGTGTGAATTATATTCAATTATTAATTTCTTAATAAATAATTTTATTTTATAATTGCTCTTATGTATATCTTAACATATTTTATGTGGAAAAATCCCCAATCCCTCTATATATTAATAGATAGTTTTTTTTCATGTTGTGTCAACTCCATGTTAATTTAACTTATGTGTCATTCAATGAGAAATTTGAGTACACATGCCATTTTTCTATTTGATTCCTATGTGTTATGAAACTTAAAGTTTTTGTATATAATTAATTTCTAATTATTTAGGTATTTAAAATATGTATGAATATTTAACTATATGATATTATTCATTTCTCTTTCTTTCGATAATTTTTGTTTGACTTATTTTAAGATAAATAAAATATTTCATTGTAAAATGTATTTTATCTTAGTGTGAATTATATTCAATTGCTAATTTCTTAATAAATAATTTTATTTTATAATTGCTCTTATGTATATCTTAGCATATTCATGTGGCAAAAGTATTGTGTATTATAATTCATTCACATTTAATTTTTTTTTATTATTACATATTAATTAATTTATTAGTCTTTTAATCAGTGTTTTCAAAACCGGGTTGAACCGGCCGGTTCAACCGGTTGAACCGGGAACCGGCCGGTAACCCGGTTAAAATACACCTAAATAACCGGATTTCAGGTTGAACCGGTCAAAACCCGGTTCAACCGGAAATAACCGGTTATTTTTAAAAAAAAAAAAATTAAATTATTAATTTATATTAAATATTTAAAATTTTAAATCTATATTCCTCTCACACTTTTCTCCAACACTTTCGATGTGGGATAAATGTATGAGGTGGGACAAAATTTATAAAATATGATATGAAAAGTTATAAAATATATATTTAAATTTTTGTAGGTGTATACTTATTTTGTTTTTTTAACTAAAATAGAAAAGCAGTGAATTGAATGCCGGTTGAACCATTGACGGTGAATGTCATGTCGGTTCGATCATGGGATTCGGTTATGAAAACATTGCTTTTAATAGTCGATTTATTTTGTTTTGATCGGTAGGTTTCAACTTCATATTAAAATGGATAAATAATATTTGACACAATAATCTTATTTCAAGATTTAATTTTTTTTACTAATATACACTTTAAATAATTATTAATTCATATTTAATGCATTTATGCATATATTTATATTTTTAATTATTAAATATATTATTTATTGAAAATATTTGAATTTTTAATTTGAAAACCGCGTACTAGTATTATTATAATACACTGTTTTTTTAATACTGTTATTCTTGTGGGACCCAACACAAATGGGAAGTTTCTTGACGCGGCTAAACTCAATGGCACGTGCCACATTCTTGACTAGAAGAGAGATAGAGAGGCCAATCTCCCCGCACGTGTCAATAGTCTAGAGAGAAAGAGAGAATTGGGTGAGCAACGAAAGAAATGCGTGTGAGTCAAAGGGGCAGGCTGTGAGAAAAATGTGGGAAATCCCTAATTTCGAAAATCGAAAATCTCTGAAAAAGAAAAAGAAAAGAGAAAAAGCTCCTTCCTAAATTTTCTACATGCCTATTTCAACAAACATTCATCACTTTTCTTCATATCAAAAGGGTCCCTCAAAAATTTCTACTGTTTACCATATTCTTAATTATTGAGACTTCTTTTCCTTGGTTACACGCTTCAATTGGTTTTCAATTGACGTTAAAGAGCCTTCTCCTGTTTTTCTAGCAGGAGGCTCGAATTCAAAATCCATATATATATTCCATTTGTGCATATTCAATTCTGCAAAAACTTTTTGGGGAAAAAAAAAGGAAAAGAAAGAGGATGATTAGGTGGTGGATATCTGCCCTTCAATTAGCAGAGGTGCTTGTGAGTTCTATTGTGCATTTGTTGTATGGGTTTTACATATTTAGCACAGCTATAGCAGGTGATCTCTCGCAAACAATAAGTGATTCTCTTTTCAAGCCAAATTTGGCTTCTGGGTTGCAAAGAGAGGATTCTGAAAAATCCACCAGCGCTGAGGATTTGCCTCCAATCGTCTTAGTTCATGGGATATTCGGTTTTGGAAAAGGGGTAATTCTGATTTTTTTGAATTTTTTATAGGTTTTTTTATGTTGTTGAGAGAATTAATTGAGGCATTGAGTTTTTATCCCCTGTTTCACAGAGATTAGGGGGTTTATCATATTTTGCTGGAGCAGAGAAGAAGGATGATAGGGTTCTTGTGCCTGATTTAGGCTCATTAACTAGCATATATGATAGGTATGTGTTTGTTGAAATGCCATTTTTATGATTTCCTACAGTTTTTACTTTGTGGGATTTTTTGGAATGATATTTTTGTAATTATGTATATGTTGATGGGGTTATGGGTTCAGGGCTAGAGAGTTGTTCTATTATCTGAAAGGAGGGCAAGTTGATTATGGAGAAGAACATAGCAAGGCTTGTGGGCATTCTCAGTTTGGAAGAGTTTATGAAAGAGGTTGGGTTTTGATCCTTGATTTCTGAGAGAAATAAGACATTAAGCTGTTGATCCTTCGTATTCTGTCTTTATTTTGTTCAAGATTTCTGAATATATAGCTGGAAAAATGCAGGGCATTACCCCGAATGGGATGTGGATCATCCGATTCACTTCGTGGGGCATTCGGCTGGAGCGCAGGTTGTTCGAGTCTTGCAACAAATGCTTGCTGATAAGGTAGATATTCTTGGTAATAAATTAGTCGAACATTTTAGACAATCTCGAATTGGAAAAATTGTAAGTTAAATATGATTTCAGGCATTCAAGGGATACGAAAACACTTCACCGGATTGGGTGCTAAGTATAACTTCATTGTCTGGGGCTTTCAATGGTACAACAAGACCCTATATGGATGGAATACAGTGAGTTTTCTTTATGTCAATAATATATTCTAGCATAATGTTAATTTGATCATCATGTTACTATGTCTTAGTAAATGTATGTATGAGGTTTAGTTTTGAGCTCCAGTCTAGTTAAATTAATGAGCCTTAATTGAATAGATAACATCAAATTATCTCCTAACCTTGTTTTGATCGATAAATTTGTCGAAACATTCCATTTGTGATACATCAGTAGTTCCTAATTAATTTCGATTTTTTATAGGCCAGAAGATGGGTTGTCATTGAAGCCCATTTGTCTTCTGCAGTTATGCCGCATTGGGGTAATTATTTACGATTGGTTCAATATCCAATGGCTGAAAAACTATTACAATTTTGGGTTTGATCATTACAACATGTCCTGGAGGAAAATGGGGTTCTGGGGTCTTGTTAATTGCCTCACGGGAAAGAGCGGTCCGTTTGCATCTGCTGATTGGATTCTTCCCGATCTTGCAATCCAAGGATCCCTCAGATTGAACAGTCATTTGCAAACATTTCCCAATACATACTACTTCAGCTATGCCACCAAACGTACGAGGAAAATAATGGGAGTCACAGTTCCATCCGGCGTTCTTGGAATACATCCTATACTATTTATCCGTGTCTTGCAGATGAGCCAATGGAAACACCCTCCAGAGCTCTCTCCTCCTTATAAAGGGTACCGGTGAGTGCTATTTTTAGATAGTATTAGTTGTTTTACTAAAAAGTATTAGTTGTTTTTAATAAAGAGTATTAGTTCGTCAATCAGTTTCGATTATTTGGATTTGATACTGAAATTCGTTTACAGGGACGAAGATTGGTGGGACAACGATGGTGCCCTCAACACCATATCTATGACACACCCTCGTTTCCCAGTCGAACACCCTAGTCATCACGTAGTTAATGATTCGGAATGCCAACCTATGCAACCAGGCATCTGGTTTGTGCCTTATTCCATTTCAATTCTATATCTGCATCTGCTACAGTTTGTTGCAACTTTTATCAATATAGATCTGTGTGCTTAATTGGTTAAAAACGACTCAGGTATTACAAGATTGTGGAAGGCGACCACATTCTTTTTATTATCAACCGTGAGAGAGCTGGAGTTCAATTTGATTTGATATACGATAGCATTTTTGAGCGCTGCAGGAAGCATGCGTTCAGGAAGACTCTCCCGACATTGCCAAACGAAGTTAACCAATAGTGTTTTGCAAATGTAAATCTCAACACACCTAATCTCGTTATTTTTTTGTTCCTCTCTCGCGCGCTATCTGTCGGGGCCTCATGTTGCTGGATGCAAGCAAAAATGCAGATGTGTGTTTGCTTTTAGCTACTGTCTTTATAATGTAATATTATCAATCTAGCCCTTCAATACATTGTAATGGAGTAGACACAACAATATGATTAAAAGTATTACAAAAACCGCAGCATTTCTTCTGCAGATTGTTGTTGTTTGCCATGTTTATTTAGTATTTTCATCCCTGATATTGGATGCCATTTAAATCTTGAAATATGATTGTGGAAACTCAGAATACTAGAAGTTTGATTGTGCAAAGATGATTTTTTTTCAAGTAGATGACAAATGCCTTGTACCGCGTCCACCTGCCACCTATCTTGTACGACTGGTGGAGGGTGTTGGTAGGAAATCGAGTGGATATCGACATGAGAAAATGACATCAACATGGAGAAAATCATGTAGGATGCATGAATTGGTGTTCGGGAAATTAAATAAACAAATTAATTCTACACTTTCCTACAAATTCAGACTTTTAGATGGGACATAATTCTTTCAGTTGGTCTCATGTAGCAGTGTTGCAAAATCATCAAGAAAAGAGGAGAATGAAGGAAAGAAAGGGAAAAAAGGAGTAAGATGGAATTTTCATTTTGTTGTAAATGAGATTCTCATGGAACTTGTGGCTGAGTTTTCATCCTTTATTTTCGGCTGATGCTTGCCACAAATGGCCAATGGGCAGCCATTTTTTTTCTTTTTCTTTCATTGATTTGGACTCCAATATGGGCCGATCTATAAAGCCCATTAGTTTTTATCTTCTTCAAGTTGAACTTGCTGAATGTGGGCTGTGAATTAATTGATAATGGCTAGAAATGGGCTGCAAAGAGATGGATCACATGGGCTAAATTGGGTCTTCATTTTCATTTTCGCAAATCGGGCGAGTTACTTTTGCGACCACCGTTACTTTTGTCTCGTTCACAATTTGAGCTTTTGAATTCTGATTGACTTGTTTTTTTTTTTTTGCAGCACTATTTTAACGTGTTTTATGCATAACAGTGATATTTTGATCGTGATACATGAAACGGTGAAATTTTATACACAGAACAATGATATTAAAAAAAATAGAGTTTACAGTGAACTCGAATTCACACAAATTTTTGTGAATTTATTATGAAGATATGGATATATAATTTTATTTATTTATTATAGAGATAAGTATAGATAAGGAAGAAATTAATGCGCACCAAAAACTTAAATGTAGAGATAAAATATTCTGACTAAAAAGACCACATATCTTGGATTACGGATTTGAACAATTCAATCTAATCTAAAAGTTAAAACATATGGAGAAGTGTTGACATCGGGTTGTGTGAGGACTGTGTATTTGGAAAACAGAAAAGAGTGAGTTTTTTGAAGGGAAGTAGAACTTTGAAGAAGCAGAAGCTAGAGTTAGTCCACAACGACTTGTGGGGTCCAGCAGCAGTGACATCCATGGGTGAAGCATCATATTACATGACTTTCATTGACGACTCTACGAGGAAGGTATGAGTTTATTTCTTGAAAAATAAGTCTGATGCCTTTAATGCTTTCAGGAAATGAAAGACCCTTGTAGAAACTGAAACGGGTCTCAAGGTGAAGTGTTTGAGAACTGATAATGGTGGAGAGTACGAGCTCCGAGAGTTCAAAGAATTCTGTGAGGCGAATGAAATTCGAATGGAGAAAATCGTGAGAGGAACCCCCTAGCAGAACGGTGTGGCAAAACGTATGAACAGGACCTTATGTGAACGTGCTAGAAGCATGAGATTGAAGTGTGGACTGCCGAAGATATTTTGGGCAGAGGCAGTTAACATATCAACTTACTTGATAAACAGAGGACCCTCAACTCATTTGGAAAATGGCATACCAGAGGAGGCCTGGTCGGGAAATGAGGTAAATCTGTCTTTTCTTCGAGTATTTGGGTGTATTTCATTTGTTCATGTTGATGCTATGAGTAAAAGTAAGTTGGATGCTAAATTTGTTAAGTGTACGTTTGTTGGATATGACGGTGATGAATTTGGCTATCGATTTTGGAATGAGAAAAATCGAAAGATAATTCGTAGTCGAGATGTCATATTTAATGAGCAAGTGTTGTACAAAGACAGGTTGGAGATATCCAAAGAAGGTGGTTCTAATACTCAGGTTGTGGAGTTAGACATTTCGAACTCAGGTGGGAGCAAGGGGGTTCTAGATGATCAGGTGATTGTTGAGGAAGAACCAAGTACACCACCACCAACAATTCCGCTGCGGAGATCCACGAGAGAACGGAGATCTCCTGATAGGTATTCACCTTCTCTTCATTATTTATTGTTGACTGATGTTGGTGAACCCGAATGTTATGCAGAGGCTACACGAAGTGAGAATTCTGCTGACATGTTGACTAAGGTTGTGACCTTAGAGAAGTTGAAGTTATGCATGACTTCAACTGGTCTTGGAAACTGAGCATAAGGTCCGGCACTACTACCAGTGAGAGAAACCGTGAAACGGAGGAGACAAGTTACAGTTGGAATCAGTCTCCATGTGGGAGATTGTTGGGATTGTTGGAGCCTGAGTAAACCGGGATGAAGAGCGCGGGAGGCGCTCGACCAAGCTCGTGGTCGAGCACATCTGATCGGTCGAGCACCCCTCTTTCCAGCGCCTTGTAGGCGCTCAACCAAGCTGTTAGCTCGAGCGGTTCTGCTCGATCAAAGCCCCAGGTCGAGCAGTTCCGCGGCCCTGTACGCGAACTTAGGGTTTTTCGGCCCAGCCTCTTATTTAAATGCTTTTGACTCATTGTATTTGCCTCTTGTACAAAATAACACACGAAATAGTAGATCTCCTGGCTTGGTAGTGCCCCCAGACGTAGTCATTCATGAGGAACTGGGTAATCAAATTTGTTGTTCCTTAATTCTTGTTTTCATTATTTTCTCCATAATTGTTGTTTAAATCCTAACAGTATTAAAAGAAGCCCAACTCAGAGCTGCGAGCATTCTTGAAATCATTTCCGCTGGATGCCGCAAAAATATTGAGGCGCCTAAATTCGAAAACTTCTTTGATTGGTGTCGCCTTCTTATGGCTGAGAGATGGAATAAATTGAAAGATGCTCTTGCCAAATATAATGATCTCTTGCAATATCCCAATTTCCCCCTTAACTACTGCAATTTTGCCAAGAAATTTGTTGAACACTATCCAGGTAAATTTTATATTCGGGAAATTTCAATATTGGTCTAAGAATTAACAAATCGCCCACTATGTTTAATGATACTTCACACGAATTAATAAAATTTTTAAATACCAACAAATGTATATGTAATTTGACTATTTTACTCTTTTAATTATTACATGGTTATTAATGCATATTATCACATAGAACAAATTGAAAGACAAAATTGAAATATATAATTTGATTTTCCTAAATTAATCAAAATATTAATTATTTCATTTTTTTTTCTTTCGGAAATGTGTGTAATGAGTTGCGTTTGTGTGGTTTGTGCAGCATTTGCGTGGTTGAAGTGCAAAGATGGAATTGATTGTGCAAATATATTGAAGGAGTGCAAGGTTCTTACAAGGAGTGGAATTAACTCTGAGTGTGGGATGGAATTTGTAAGATTGAGCATGGTGGGGAGGGATGAAGAATTTGATGAGTTTATCAACAGACTTCCAGCAATAATGGAAGTCTGTTGATATAATGTCGGATTAAATAACTCATGCTCAATTTGCATTCGATTTAGATCACTCAAATGTGATTTGCAATCGATCGATTAAGAGCATTCAATCTTCACTAATGATATAAATTAATACAAGGATTACTCTCAAAGTTTGATCGAAATTCAATGTAGTTAATATATGACAATTTAGCCTTAACTTAGATGGATATTGCACAGGGGTAGGTTATTCACACCCCCATAATTAATAAATACACTCACTTCTATATTGAACTTCCAATTATACCTTGTTCAAATAAATCCTAATCTCTCTTCCCCACCTCCTTTTTCATGTATGTTGTCGATCGTTCATCTTTTCTCTTTTTCATGTATGTTGTCAAGCTTTCATCTTTTCTCTTATGGCAGAAAATTCCGGTACTCACCATCATCCCCGCCGTTGCGCCACCCTTCCTCCACCTTATGCAGCGCCGCTCTACCTCCTATTTGCCCCAACAGGAACTTCAAATCGATGAACTAAAATGCACTATGAGTGCACGGTGCACCTGAATGCATACAAGCTCTAGCTTTTTAAAAAATAAATACTGCTCAATTTTTTTTTTATCAAGTTGTACCACCCAAAATATTTTTGACATAAATATTATTTTTTTAATTTGTGCGATATTTGTGCAATTTATGTGTGATCCTTATCCATGTGCGACTCTTATGCACATGTGTCAATGGTCCCACAAAGATAAGAGTATTTATGTCCAAAAAATATTTTGGGTGACAAATTCGTAAAAAAAAAACTAATGTTGGGTTGTATTTTTAAAAATAAAAATTTAAAAGTTGCATTTTGCCAAATAAATCAATTCATCTCATCCTCATTGGTGTAAAAAATAATCTCATTATTATCTATATTTTTGTCTGAATTCGAACTTTTCATATGTATTCATGTCTTTCTTATCTATACATATCTCTAGATTATTTAACTTTTTGTTTTGTTTTATGTATTTATATCCTCTCTGTTAAGAAGATATGAATATATAAAAAAAAAAATTAAAGTAAAGATAAGTATAGATAAGAAAAAAATTAATGCATTTCAAAATTTCAAATGTAGAAATAAGAGATTAATTTTGACCGGCACCACATATTTTTGGATTTTTTCTTAGTATTTGTTTCTCCCTTATCTCGACAATACTGTAAATAAGAGTTATGATGTCTATCTATCATATTCTTGAGGAAATTATTTTAAAAAATAATAATTCCCAATTCTTTTTCTACTTTAGATAATCTTGTCTACTTTATTCGGAAAGGTTTTGATAAAATTGTACTATAGTATTCAGGAATAATTGCAGTACTATTTCTGATTGCACTATTGTTACCCATTATTAATGGTTATTTTTTGAAGGTAGATAAATGTACTTCATCAAGGAGAACATCGTTGAGAATTTTTACTATTTTTTTCCCTAAATTTATTCTCACGAGTCTTATTCATCGGCCGTCCACTAAATCTTTTCATATATTATTTATAAAAATAAATATTTTATTTTTATTCTTCAATCATCGCTTAATTATTTTAATTGTTATTGTATATTTACTCACAAATAAACACTTTATAAATGGAACCCAATATATTTTATAATATTTTTACTTTATTTAATGTTTTATTTTTTTATAGTTGTGCCCAAAAACATCAATCATAAATTTGACCGGGGAGTTTTTATCTTTGTTTACAACAAATATATTACCCATTCCGTTCTACAAACCTATACTTATTTTCTATTTTAATCTTTTTCTTCAAGAATATACTTGTTACTATATACTCCTTTTCTATTCAATTTGTTTGGGCTATTCACTATATTTACCCTTAAACACAATAAAAATAACTTATATAGTAGTAATAACAGGCTTATGTAAAATTACATAACAATTAATTAAAGGCATAATAGGAAGTCAATAATTTTCTTAATATGTGTGCATGTATCTAAAATAATATACATTTTGAATAGGAAGGAATATAAAATATCATTAAATTTTTATTTCCATCTTTTATCCCTATTAAATGTATCTTGCCACTAATAATTGTTTTGGAAAACTAGTAAATATAAAAGTGAAATGGAAAAACAAAACAAAAAAATTTAATGCTTTAATTATAATAAATTTCCATTTTTATAAACACTGTATAAAATATGTGTAAATCTATCATTATGGGACGAAAGGAGAAGTATATCTTATTGCAAGGGATCAAACGGCCACCTACCCTACTTCATTAGTTGGATAAGATCTATCTAATACTCTATGCATTCCAATAATTAATTAATTTCAGATTTCTAGTAGTTTTTGGTCTGAATTTTATATTCTTTTTAATTAAAATAAATCATATCTTATTTATATCTCGAAATAATACTCTCCTTTCAGAAAAGATAAACATACATTTTTTAAATTATTTGGTTGAGAAAATATTCATTCTTCAAAATTTATACATTGAGTTTTTGTCTTGAGTTTTACACCAATAAAACATTAATATTACTGGTTCTTAGAAAATTGGATATAATCTAAAACTTTCCATATATGCCGTTAAGAATGACACATGAAAAAATTAATCTTATCTAAAATTTAGAATT
This sequence comes from Stenogyne calaminthoides, assembly GCA_037126765.1. Taxonomy (NCBI): domain Eukaryota; kingdom Viridiplantae; phylum Streptophyta; class Magnoliopsida; order Lamiales; family Lamiaceae; genus Stenogyne; species Stenogyne calaminthoides. The sequence continues at coordinate 92,095 of JBBCBC010000088.1, forward strand.
TTTAAAAAGGAGTGAAATAGATTTATTTATATTAATTACCTAATGCTAGTGTGGGTTGGGTTCTTGACTCCAGTCTTTGAAGAGGAGACCCATCGAATGGACAATTTTAATTTGAATGAAGTTGTTAATTTATATTAATTACCTAATGCTAGTGTGAAATAGATTTGATGATCTGGGCGTGAGCCAAAGACGGTCGTTCGTATCATTAGGGTTTCAATTCAATCTCATCTAAAAGCTCGACTTTGTAAAAAAAATGTGAAATCGATTAATTTATATTAATTAATTTCCTTACAATAAACATAATTAATTTTAGAATACATTAAATACGGGTATTTTAGAAATAATTATAATATGACTATCTTTTGGCATGAATATGAAACACAAATTAAGATAAAATATTTGCATTTGTGCCTATAAATATGGGAGCAAACAACATTAAAATATATATATCTTAGACTTATCAGTACACAGTGAAAAACAATAGCTTAATTTCAAATCTTAGGATTTTGCTAAGCATTTGGAAAAAAAAAAAATGTCGATCTCAGAAAACAATATTGCGATCAATGGCTTAGCAACTTCGTGTGTTGTTCCTAATGATGAATCCACCATCAACCTTGATCAGTGTGTATTCCTTTTGTTTTTGCATTTCTCATTCAAATTTATTAATGTGTGTGTTTTCACCAATACTATTTGTATATTTTGTGTGTGTTATTTATTTTCCTCATTCATATGGGAATCTGATCAAGTGTTTTGTGGTCGTCTTTTAAATCTTTATTACAATTGCAGTACGTATTTTTTTTTTTACAAATTGCAACCAGTACTATTAAAAATTGACCGTCGCCAACTCGAACTCATTTTTAGTAAAATTATTTTTTTGTTATTAACCCATTAATTTACTTTTTTTTAATAAATTGCAACCAGTACCATTAAAAATTGTCCGCTTCCAACCTGGACTCATTTTTTGTAAATTTTTTGTTATTAACCCATTAGCTTACTCATTTCCTCGTAATTTTGAATGTACAGTGGCGATCCAACCGTGTACGAGAAATACTGGAACCAAATTGGTGACCAGACCATTACTATTCCTTGCAGCCAGTGGCTAAGTTATTTTGCCGACACAAATAATTTGTGTTGGTATATGATGCCAAAACTTGAAAAAGAAATAAAGAACATTCACAAAGTTATTGGAAATGCAGTTGTTGAAGATCGCCACATTATTATTGGGACAGGATCAAGCCAGCTTATTCAAGCTGCACTTTACGCTCTTTCAGACACTACTACTCTCAATCAATCGAATCCCATCAGTGTAATGGCGGCTGCTCCGTACTACTCGGTCAGTACTTTAAATCTTGGGGCATCAAATCTATTGTGTCATATCGTGATTTAAAGAATAAGTGCCACGTGCATTAAACCACGCCTTTACTTATGTGTATTTTATTTAGGTAATGGTATTTCGGGTGATTCACTTTGGGTAAACACTATTAATTACTGTTATATTTTGATCAATACTTTTGTAAATCAGGTCTATACATGAATTTTATTACTGTTATGTGCAAAAATTAACACTGTTATGATAAAAAACTTTCATTGTTTAAAGTGATAATTTTTATACATAACAGTGATACTGAGAAAATCGAGTTTATGGTGAACTTGAGTTCACACAAATTTTTGTCTTATATCTTTAACGAAAAAAATTAATTAATATAAAAATTGTCACTTGTTATATCGAAAAATAGATAGTAGATAAATTATGAGACTATTTTTTTTTCTTCTCGGGGATCTTGACTTTAATATTTCAAGATTAAGATATGTTATGCTGTAATAATAAAATTAAAATGTTTGATTTTATAAAAATTGATAAATATCCTTATTTATATATATATTTTAAAAAATTATACTACAATTTATTTAATATTTTACTTTTGATGCTAAATAAAATTTTTGGCTTCGTAGCTAGTATGTTTTGCTAATTATTTTAAGTTCTTGCAGACGTACAAAGATCAAGTCAACTTGCTTCAGTCGAGGCTGTTCAAATGGTGTGGTGATGCATATGGGTTTGATAAAGATGAGCCTTACATAGAGCTGATTACTTCACCAAATAATCCCGATGGTTTACTCCGACACCCTGTAATTAATCGACCTAAAGGCATGCCCATTTACGATCTTGCTTACTATTGGCCGCAATACACTGCAATCACTTCTTATTTGGATCATGACATTATGATGTTCACACTCTCCAAATGTTCTGGACATGCCGGCTCAAGAATAGGGTACTTTCTCCCGTTTATTACGGAAGTTACATATATTGGAAAAAATTACGTCCTTTTAACTTTATCACTTTTTAATATTGGTCCTATTTACTTTAAAATTTTTATTTTTATCGTATAATTTGCATGTTTTCGACTTTTTGATCCTATTAATTTTTAAATTTGATTTTCATCTTGTAAGTTACATGAATCAAAACCAAAAAATGATAAAAATGTGTAATTTATAGGACGAAAATCAAAATTTAAAAATGTAAAGGACCAAAAAGTAAAAAGTCTATAAGTTACAGGACGAAAATCAAAATGTAAAAGTTAGTAGAACCACAACCAAAAAATCCAAAGTTATTGTACAAAAAAAAAATATATATATATTCCCTTGACTTTAAATATTTTATGTTTATCCTATAACTTGTATGTTTTCGAGTTTTTGGTCCTATTGATTTTTAAATGTTGATTTTCGTCCTGTAAATCACATGAATTCAATTCAGAAAGTGATAAAAATGTATAAATTATGTGACGAAAATCAAAATTAAAAAGCCAAAAGGATCAAAAATTGAAAAGTCTTACTGGACGAAAATCTATAAAATTTAATAGGGCCAAAGCAAAAAATAAAAAATAAAAAAATCAAAGTTAATGGACGAAAAAGAAATTCCCTTTCGTACAGTAAACCATATATTTTTTATCCTTTTCTTTTACATTTTTTTTTTCCCTTGTCTGATTCTTTCTTGATTTTATTATTTTTACTACATGAAGATGGGCTATAATTAAAGATGAAGAGGTGGCCAAGAAAATGATGAAATTTATGTTGGTGAGTTCCATTGGAGTATCAAAAGAAGCCCAACTTAGAGCTGCCAGCATTCTTGAAATCATTTCCGCTGGATGCTGCAAAAATATTGAGGCGCCTAAATTCGACAACTTCTTTGATTGCAGTCGCCTTCTTATGGCTGAAAGATGGAATAAATTCAGAGAAGCTCTTGCCAAATATGATGACCTTTTGCAAGCTCTCAATTTTCCCCTTAATTACTGCAACTTTGCCAAGAAATTTGTTGAAACATATCCAGGTAAATTTATATTCTGGAAATTGCAAGATTGGTCGAGAATTTATATCCCACTATCAACACGGGACAATTTAATAGAGGAAAAATAATAATTTTTAGTCCAGTATATTTTACTTTTTTTGCAAATCGCTGCAAGATAGTTAAGAAAAAGTCAATTTAGTCCAATAACTTTGTAAATTACTCAATTTACTTTCAATTTTTGCAAAATGATGTTTTTTTGCTCATTTTTGGTCCTGTAACTCTCACATTTTCATAAGTCGTCCTGAGGCATGTGCCATATATAAACGATGACATTTAACAAAAATGGAAGTAAAATGAGCATCGTACAAAGTTATGGGACTAAATGTTTTTTTAACTATTCTGGGATGATTTGCGAAAAATGTGAAAGTTACGGGACAAAAAAAGATTTTAACCCAATTTATAAGTTTAATACCATAGTTCTATGTGTATGCAAATGTTATGATAATCAGTTTATAAGAGTAATGATATCATTAAACAAAAGTTGCATGTGGTATCAGTATGGATTCAGTTTCATACAGTGAACAAATTTCACAAGAGATCGGTTTGGAAATTTGTGTAATGAGTTGCGTTGTGTGGTTTGGACAGCGTTTGCGTGGTTGAAATGCAAGAATGGAATTGATTGTGCGAAGGTACTGAAGGAGCAAAAGGTTCTTACAAGGAGTGGAATTAATTTCGGGTGTGGAATGGAGTTTATAAGATTGAGCATGGTGGGGAGGGATAAAGAATTTGATGAGTTTATCAACAGACTTCCAGCAATAATGGACGGATTGCTTGCTGCTCAAAATCACAATTAACACCTCTTAATTTGCTAAAGCCTTCTATGTTTTGTATTTTGATGAGGTTTCGTGTTGTTTTTGTTTGAGTTGCTTTTATTATCTGGCTACTTTTTTTTTTCTTTTAATTGTTTTTCCTGCTGGGTTTTACATGCGAGGCCCGTTATATACCGTGGCCGGGTTGTGGCCCAGCTCTTTTCGCGTTTTATTTGTTAATATAATGTCGGATTAAATAAGTCATACTCAATTTGCATTAGATTTATGTCACTCAAATACGATTCACATTCGATTTATTAAAGTGCATACAAGATTAATTGCTATGAAAGTTGTTGTATACCAAAATTTACGGAACGAGATATTGAATGTGGCTATGTGGATTGGTATAACAAACAAGTATTAGTGGAGAAACGAGTGTGATTAATGAAGAACAAATTGAATGTTCTTCATTGTATGAAATGATAAATGTTAAAATCTAAGTGTTAGATGCGATAAACAAATGCGAGAGGATTTGGGCCGAAGGTCTCTTTTGTTGGCTGATAAAGTCGTTGTATTGAATGTTAAAATTTTGCGACCCTTTAATGAGTCTTAATTTCTAGTATTTATACTACAAGTTCACTAGTTGGTCTTTCTCGCGCCCCAAGGGAGTTTGACCCAGCATTAAATGTTTTCCGGCTAAGTTGGACTCTAAAATCCTATTACATCAACCTAAACACGTCTCCAGCTCTGAAGCGCGGCGGGTTGCAGATGATATATGGAGATTTGCACCTATTCTCTCCTCTTTGAGTCCGCGGCTATAGGACCAACCATTTCTTCAGAGACTTCTCGGCCATTTGGGGGAGTTCTCTGATGTTGGTTGATGTTGGTGGTTTACGTGTTTGGTTAGCCAAAATCAGGCCTTGGTAGGTGGAAAATCTTTGTCTCAAACCTTCTCCATTCCACCAAATTGGCTAAGTATAACTTGCCTTTTTATGTACGCAATTACATTGAGAGTGCTGCCTTGTTGGCGGGCAACTTGGTAGGCGACCAACGAGCGAGGGCGACCAGCGTGCGGCTTGGGCGACCAGCGGGCGACTTGGGCGACCAGCGGGCTAGGGCGACCAGCGTGCGGCTTGGGCGACCAGTGCGGCTTGGGCGACTTGGGCGACCAGCGGGTGAGGGAGACCAACGCGCAACTTGGGAGACCAGCGGGCGACTTGGGCGACTAGCGGGCATGTGCGACTAGCATGTGACTTGGGCGACTAGCGGGCGCGGGCGACTAGCGTGTGGCTTGGGTGACTTGGGCGAGTAACTCGCCCATCCTTGGACTCAGATGACGGGCCGAGCGAGTTCGTTTTAGCTCTCGACAACTCGCCCGATCCCTCACAGTTAAATAGAGGATAGTGGACCCTCCATTTGTAACTTAATGGCTTGAGAAGTCCAAATAATTAGCCCGAATCATTTGGCACACAACAAAAGTTTGGTCGAAATTGAACGAGGCAAAACGCCAACGACATTCATATATATATATATATGATGTAGCTAGTTAATATAAGACTATTTAGCCTTATATGTTACTATGTATATTGCAGAAGGTGTCACACATCGCAAGTCTATATATTTAAAACATATCCAAGAAAAATTAGAGAAATTGGGGAATTTAAAACAGTATAAATTTCTTTGATCCTTTTCAAATTAGGAACAAACAGCATAAAATTATCCCAGATAGTGCAATTATTACCCTGAAAGCCAATATCTGATAAAGATTTGTATCAAATGAGTTCTATTTGCACTAGCGTTCGTCCTCTAAAAACATGATTTTGATCATCTGCAGTATTTTACTGTGCATTTTTCACTTTAATCAATTTTGTGATTAATTAGATTTGTTATGGAAAAAAGAAACCAATTCTCCAATTCAAAGCCCATAATGAAGATACAAATAGATCAATAAAAAGAAAAATGAAAAATGAGGAGACAGTAGAGCATTTTGCATTTAGGAGGCTGAAAGGGGCAGGAGATGGTTCATGGTCTGTAAATCAATGACGAATCCAAAATTTCGTCCAAAATTTTAATATTGCAAAAGGGCAAAATGTCAAAGAATACAAATTTGAGGCATAAATATAAAAAATTAACACATATATACATTACAAAAAATTAAATTTCAAGGGGGACGACCACCAGCATCCACTCTACGTCCGTCCATGGCCTGCGTGAAGTAAGGAGAGTCGAGAGACAAAGTTGGAAACATAGACTCTCAAAGAGCAACTCGAAATGTGTTCATATGTTAAAATGTATCGATTCTATATTGTTGAAACACATCAATTGTTATAATGAATTAGTTTGTATAACATTTATTAATTGATATGATATTATAACAAGATATGATAATTATTATTCTGAAGAAAATGTGTAGGCTTAATATATTTGGAAATATATGTGTACGATCGAAATTTGATTATTTTAAATTCGAGTGTACGTGTTCATATCGGAATTTCGGTACAGATCGATATAGATTTATTATTTTTTGATACAGTTCGGAAATGGTATTTAGTTATAACGTAACCGGATCAGAATAAAATACAGATTTTTTACCCCCTTTTTTTCTTTCTATTCTCCATTTTTTTACTGAACAATATTAGTTATTTTTACTTAAAAGTGTTAGGTGTTTTCATTTAATAATATTAGTTTCTTTCATTGACATCAGCGACGGACCTACATTGGAGCCAGGGGGGTCACTGGGCCCCCCTGACCCCATTTGAATTTCTTATATATATATACTTATAATTAAGACACACCTGTATGAGACAGTCTCATAGTAAGGCGAAGCATAAATTGTGTATTAACGCTCTAATATTTTGGAAGAATGAGTATTATTTGTGTTATAGATTATACCCTATATCATGTATAAAACTATCTCATACGAATGTCTGTCTCCTTTAAACAAAGTATTATGTGCATCATGTTCATTGTACACCACTATTACTAATCCTTGTAAAAATCAACACTCTATAAATAAAATGTTGATTTTTAGGTGAGAAAGGGGTAACAAAATAGAGAAAGAATATGTATAATTCACATTTTCAATATACATATAAATGTATTCGACTCTGTTAATATAAAGATGTTTAGTCCAAATAATTTTCGAAAATATATAAAAATTTTAAAGTGCATTTAACTACACTATGTTATAAATTGGGCCCCCCTCGGTAAAATTTCTGGGTCCGTCCCTGATTGACATGTATTAAGTTAAAATCATATTACTTAACAACTAATTCATGCTTATGATTTAACAATATCATTGTCTAAAATAAAATCTTGTGGTTATCTACTTAAGGTGTTTAAATTTGTAATGATTATTAATTTGTTATTGATAAATTGATTTTTTAAAAATAGGTTAATCATACTGTAAGCAAATTAAATTTGCACCCAATCAAAAGGCGACACGTGGAAATTACGTGTTAATAAAATTTATTATTGGGAATATAAATAAAGTCAATTCCTGAAATAAATTAATTAATGGCGTCATCGACCCATTAAAATTAATCAGGTCCGATTCAAGTCGCACGACCTAATAAATTATATTGGGCCTCGAAAGTCCAATGAATAAAATTTGGGCCTCTGAAGTCCAATAAGTCAAGATCGGGCCTCTAAAGTTCGATAAGTAAAGTTGGGCCCCGAAAGCTCAATAAATCGAATTGGGCCTCTAAAGTCCAATAAGCGAAGATTGGGCCTCTGAAGTCCAATAAGTAAAGACCGGGCCTCTAAAGTTCGAATAAACCAAGTTGGGCTTCTGAAAGTCCAATAAAATAAATTAAGTCCAACCCAAATCCTGCAAGCCCATCAGGCATTTCTAGAAAGTTCTAGAACTTTCCGGCCCACCAGACAAGGCCTGCTAAACCTAGGCCCAAAACCCTATTCTACACCTATAAATAGGGGTCTTGCTCATTCATTTTACACACAACGAAAAATACGAGAAGAGAAGACAAAGCAGCAACAAGCCAAGTGAAGACTCAAGGCTTCAGAATTCTCTACGAAGATTCGAAGATCGTTCTCCATCGGCTTCGAGTGTTCTTCGTGCAAACATCCAGAAACGACATCAAATCAGAGATCAAGGCTCTAAATCCCTCCGATCTGGCGTTTTCTATCAAAGGCGTTCTTCGTTCAACCTTTGAAGATTCGAAGATCTTCGTCAAGTGCTCGAAGATTCAAAGACCGTTCTTCATCAAATTCGAAGACTTTCGTCCAGAAAATCTCCAGAAATCACATTCGATTCAAAACAAGACTTCAAGTCCTTGGATCGACAACTTAAATCCACTACTTCAACTCCGAACAAGATTAAGGCGAGGATTCCTTCAAAAGTCATTCGAGTCAAGGTCAAAGTCAACGAAGAGAAGAATTCAGAGGAACAAATAGAGAGATTGAACCTGCTAAATTCATTCAAGAAATTAAGTTGTAATTTCATTTCCGTGTTTTTTTCAATTCACGAAATTTGTGGTTACACATACTATCATATAATTATATTTGAATTCAATGACATTATAACGGGATTTAAATCGAAATGGTCCCGTAACTTTGCACCTTTATTGAAAAGGTCCCGTATATATCACATGTTTCAATTTAGTCCCGTATGTTTTCAATTTGTGCCGATTTAGTCCCAAATAGCCGGAAACCGGTCAAACTACTCAAAAACGACGTCGTTTTATGATAAATTCCCGACCGGAATTAGGGACTCGTGTATCACACGCCCCTAAAACGACGTCATTTTTGGGTAATTTGACCGGTTTCTGGCTATTTGGGACTAATTCGGCTCAAATTGAAAACATGCGGGACTAAATTAAAACATGTGATATATATAGGACCATTTCAATAAATGTGCAAAGTTACGGGACCATTTCGATTTAAATCCCACATTATAACACAATTTGACATATTTAATTCGGTTATTCGGCTTGATGCGGTTTCATTCGTTTTTTCGGTACGGTTAATTCGGTAATATCCAGATCTGTGCCATAAAAAGAATTTGGTTCGATTACAAAAATATCAAAGAATCAACTATTATTTTCGATTCAGTTATTTTTCGATTCGAATTTCTGTTCGAATTCGATAATCTTCAAACTCCATTAATAACCCTAGATATAATAGTGTGTGTAATGATCTAAAATTTTAAAAAGTGAAAATAAAATAAAATAAATTATTTTTGGTGTTTTATCAATTCAGGGCCTGAAAGATTGTAGAACTATCAATTTAATGTCTGGAAGATTTTTCCTATCGATTCAAGGACTGGAAGATAGAAAACTATCAATTCAGGGCCCGAAAGATATAAACTATCAATTCGAGGCGAACATATTTTAAGGTCATTTGTGTCACTTATAATTTCTAATTATTCAATAATTTTTTTCAATAATTTTTTTATAGATCATAATTCCAAAATTAAAATAAAAAATACATTAATTTCACGCGAGTGAAAAAATTAAAAATATAAAATAATAATATACATAAATAAATAACAATTTTTATAGATCATAATTCCCAAAAAAATAATACTACATTAATTCAGGCGAGTGAAAAAAAAAATAAAAAATAGTAATGAGAAAATAATAATCAACAGTTTTTTATAGATCATAATTTTTTTAAAAAAAATACACTAATTTCACGCGAGTGAAAAAATAAAAAATTATAATAAAAAAATAATAATGTATATATATAAATAATAATTTTTTATAGATCATAATTCCAAAAAAGAAACATTAATTTCACACGAGTGAAAAATTTAAAAATGTAAAATAGTAATGAAAAAATAATAATGTTCGTATATAAATAAGAACATAAAATGTAAATGGCAAACATGACTTTAAGATGTGTGAGCCTCAACTTGATAATTTCTATCTTTCATACCCTAAATTGATAGTTTTCTATCTTCCATGCCTTGAATCGATAGGAAAAATATTTCAGGCATTAAATTGATAGTTTTGTCATCTTTTAGTCTTTGAATTGATAAAATTCTTTAAATATATAATATATATCATTGATGATTATTTGTGATGTTATTTATTTCACTACTTTTATTATATTTAATAGTAAAGTACAAAGATGAAACATTAAAATTAAATAGAGAATCTGTAACGGAAGAGGTGGTAAATAGTGACAGAAAGGGTGGGGACACATGCGGAAAATTGGGAAAATAGTAGAAAGAAAACGGAAAACGAGTTGAAATAAAGAAAAGTGAGAAAATGAGGGGAAAAAGCAAGAAAAAATAAGTAAAAGGGAAGGAAAACGAGTCAGAAAAAATAAAGAGAAAAAAATGGAACCATGTCATAATAAAGAGAGAAATATGGTAGATAGTAGATACTCCAAAAGAGAAGAAAAAAGAGGAAAAAATTGGGAAAATGACAAAGTAAAGATAAGAAGGAGGTTGTGTGTTATGATCTGATACATAAATAATAAATGGATCTCTTGTGCACCAAGTGCACCGTACACTCATTCAATATACTTGACCTATTTAAAAAATACTTAACTCATTGCATATATTAAACATGTTTTATGTATATATGGGTAGGGTTGGGGCGAGTGCACGAATCTTAAATCCGTGCACCAGTTGCACATGAGACTTTGTCATAAATGATATCTTTATCTTAATATTTAGATGTATATTTTTTTAAAATATAATTTGGTTGGAGCCTGAAAAGATTATGGGTCGTGTAATATAGTAAATGAGTTCAGTTTCATAATTTTTTTTGTCAAAAGATAATAATACATTGTGCAAGTAAAATGTATTTATTAATTATTTTACTAAATAATACTCCTTCCGTCCTGTTTTAGATTGTTCATTCACAATTTAGCTCGTGTTTTAGCAAATGAATTGTTTATTAGCATATGAAATGATAAAAGTGAAAGTTAAGAAGGTGTAGGATACATAAGGAGTAGAATTATCATACTCCACTTTAAAAATCTTTTTATCATTTCAAATAAAAATAAATAACTCACTTGCTAAAACACGAGCCAAAAAATAAATGATCAATCTAAAATAGAATGGGGGCAGTATTAATTTTTTAAAGCATTAATTATTTTACGAGAATATACCAATTGTGTACAACTATATTGATATGCAAAATGTTAATGGCAAATTTGACAAAAACTGGTATAAACTTGGTTCATGCTATGAACGTTTTTAATTCATGGCATTTGATCATACCTAGAGTATACCCAGGGTATAATACAGGTCAAATTTAGTAATTTAGAAAAATATTTTTAAAATAAATGAAATAAGTCAAATAATTAAAGTTCATAGCATTGACGTGATTCATGGGAGACCAATTCAATTAAGAAATTGACATTAACCGCTACAATGGTGACCATACATGATTTTAATACAGAAGGGTAAAATGAAGTGGCTATCATTTAAAGTCTCTTTCATTGCAGAACTTAGGGTTTAACGTGAAATGTTATGTATATACATGTGTGGATAATTGCATGAGAAAATACTTCTCATTATTGACAGTATATGTATACATTTCCAAGTAAATTTTTGCATAGGGTCAACTGTATGAAAATATTATTTTAAGGCCCGTAATTTAGGGTAGGTGACAATTTAAGGACAATAAGCTTTGGTTCGAGAAAAGTAGGATATTAACTTTCTTTTTTGCAGAAGTAGGACAATAACCTTTTTTTTTGGGCAAAATTAAGACATTAACTTTTTTCGATAAACATAAAAATATAAACTTTTTTTAGGCAAAATCAGGACATTATATGTTTTTTTTTTGGTAAATATAGGACATTTTATTTGTTATTTAGTGTTAAAATACTCAATGTCAATATTAAAATAATATATGTCAGTATATAAACATACGCATTTTCTCTTATGTGGAGAATTATATTTATTATATGCATACCATAAAATTAGATAGTTTGACGCTACAAATTCTAACATTAAAGATCAGCTTAGCTGAATGTGTTCATTTACTTTAGAATTACTTACATTCTCAATTTTAATATCATTAATATTATCTATTACAGTGTCAACTTAACGAAAGGATAATAAGTTTTAGTTTTGAAAAATAGAATATTAACTTTTCTTTTGACAAAAGTAGGATATTCACTAATACACATTTGGTCTTGGACAGCTGTGAAAAATGACCTTGGAGAGCGGTTATAACCGCTCTCCAAATCATCACCGTCTAAGCTTGGACAATGATAAAAACCGTTGTCAAGAAAAGCACTTGACAACGGTTTTTAACCGCTTTTGAAGTTTTATATTGACGGTTGATACTTGTTGTCTGTTTTTTGTCTTGGACAGCGGTTATCAACATTTGTCCAAGATGATATATTTTTTTATTCGTTTTTTTTTACATAGGCAATGATTTGAAAACCGGCCAATCAATATCTTTTTTTTTTAATTATTAATTTACATTTTAAAAATCCTATAATAAAACTATATCGCCCAATACCATATAATAAAACTTATATATATCGTCAATACCATATAATAAAACTTATATATCGCCCAATACTATATAACATAAACCAAAAATCCTATAATAAAACCATAAATCACATATATATACCAAAACATCAAAATATATAAACATACAATCATAAACATACGTCCAATACACCAAAAAACATGAAATATATATCATCACAAATATATAATTTAATTACATGCTACCAATATTTCAAACGACATTCTCTCAATATTAATCGTATGAAATAAAAAACGATTGTAAAGGTACCCGTCAATCGTTTTTCCATTTCTCGATCTTTTCTTAGAGTAAGACTTGAGCTCACGTTCATAGACAAACTGCAAACAACGAATCATTCAATATAGTATGAATTTTTATTCAATCAATAATAATTTAAATAAATCAATAATTAACTTACATTGGGAGAAATGTTCGTTATAGAAGCGCGGATTATATCTTCTATAAAGCAACAAACAAAATGTCCACAATGGTCATTATCTCTCGTTGCCTCGGAACACGTTGATTAACAATATAATAACGTATTACAATTATGATTTCTTTCTATTAATTAGTTTGATAATTTACTAAATTAAATTTACCTTAATGTTAATCCGATTCACTTTATTTAACCCGGATCTTGAGCCCGACGATGAAGGCGACTCGATACATCGTCATCACACTATTATTATTATAATTAAAAAATAAAAATAGATTAAATATGCATAATTTTAAAAGTAAAACAAATCATTGTATAGAATATTAAAAATGAACTTACGCTTCCATATATGAAACGAGATCAGGGCGATTAGAATAAACTCCATCACGAAAGCTGGGTCCATAAAATACACACTTAATGTATTCATGTGTATGGCGACCAGACCCAATGGTTCCTATATTATATTGAGAGTATTAAAATTAACCGCAAATTTAGCATATATATGTGCAAATATTATAAACATGAATACAAATTTTAACGAAATGTTTCACTCACCCCACATTTGTTGGCCAAAAAATGAGATGATCGCTCCCAGTTAGATTCAGAGATGTGATTAACGAACCCATCCATGGTCGTACCCTATCACCCATTATGCAAGACACTTGGGGGGAGACGAAGGAGTACATTCCACTTGCTCGGTTATCTCTTGGAGAGATATAGCTCACCCAAATATCTTTAACCAACATATATACGTTAATTAATATTTAAAAAAAGAAAATTAAACTATACGAAAGTGAATATTGAGAATTAGTAAACACATACCGAGGTAAAAAGGGCTATGGTGGTTGCACTCAACCACTCGTCATTCAAGACTTGGCAAGACATGTTCCTCATTCGGCGAATTCTTGGAAAGTATTTCGATGAAAGTGAGCAAGCATGGGAAGCTGGCGACGATATCGAAAAGCATTAGACGATACCATCCGGTGCACCCTAGACTGTAAATGATCATCGTGATCTAAGTCTCCAGTCATGGGATAACCAAGTCTTAGAGCAGTGGAGTCCCTCGATTTAGCCTCATGTGGGGTCGGCAGATTCTACAATTAATTTACAATATTATTTAGAACCACAAATAAGATAATGAACTTTAATAACAAATATTTTACCCTCATGGTGCTAGAGACCAAGTTGCTCGGCCATTCGATGAAGTGCCCGACCGCTGTTCCGACTGTGACGGCTTCATCGATTGGTTTTGGCACCGCTGAATCCTCCTCTCCGATTACGGGTACATCGAGTGTGACCCTCACGAAACCAGAAGTGATGGGTTGACCATGAATCATTCCATGGGAGAGCTGTAACGAGCTTTGGGCCACCAACCGTCGGGATCCTCCGGATCTGGTAGCAAAAAAGGTCGTTGGCTGTTTGAATAAGATATTTAGTTAGAAAATTTTGATACACTAGTCTTTAATTAAAACAAATGTGAGACATGCATATCTGATACCTGTGAGACGTTTTGAAGTGCCTCAATAAAGTCGTCCCTAGGGTTAGCTGAAAACATAGCATTAGCGACACTATGTTCACAGCTTGCTCCACTCGACGACATTCCGTGGCTCGATCTTTTCTCAGACCTCAAACGTTCCACATCTTTAGTCAACTTGGCAACCTGTTCCGTTAGTATACCCATCATATTCATGGCTTGAAAAACCGGTGCCATTGCTAAAGATGTCTTAAATCACGCCATATCCCAGACACTCAAGTGGCGGCGGGATGCTCCGGAGACCCATAGCCCGGTCAAACAGATCATCGGGGCCGATCATGCGAATGTAAATCAGTGTCATGAATGCGAGATAGACGCCTCTGAATCACAAAAACAAAAGATTATTATTTAATTATTTGTTTATAAATAATAGTTTGTAATTGAAAGATAAATTAATGGATAGATTACCACTTCTTCGATGATGCGTTGTGCATTGGGATCGTGAATATTCCCGCTCGACGACTTTTCGGTAGTCCGAAATAAGTTTAAACGGGTAACAATAAGGCTCACTCTCTCCAAATTTTTCTTCTTTTCCTCTTTCTACGATAGTGATGAGCGTGTCCCTTTATTAGATATATTAAAAGTGAATATAAAAAAAAAAAAAAAAAGTTAGGATTTTGATCTCACCATATTTTCTCTTATTAAGTGCATAACCTTTGTTGGATCCACGATATCACGCCTCTATCGACTTGGCTTGAACGCGATTTTTTTTTTTTGCTTCGATCATACAATTATAATAGAAATATGATAAACACCGAAAAAAACTTAGGGCATTAGAAATTGAGGAAATGACATTGATCAATTTTACCGGAAATCATCCTCCATTGCTCTCTGCTCTCAAACTCCTCCCCAAAGATGGAGCCACCATAGGTTATTTCGACACGCAGGAGGCGGACTAGCCGAGTAAAGACCCGTTTTTTCGGATCTCGTGTGTTACTTCTCAACCAAGTCAGGAAATTCTTGGCCATTACTCCGACTTGCGACAATATTTGCTTTTCTTTGTGAGGTCAAGACCTCGAAGGTAGTCTATACGCATGTAACATAACAATTTAGTAAATTTAAGGGTCATACTACAACTTTCAATAAATATATAATTAACATACCGTAAGCTCGTCCCATAATCTTTCCTTCAAAGCGAGTCGGTTTGGGGTTACGCCCGATCGTTGGTGGCGGCAAAGACGATAGGATCACGCCTCTGAAAGCAGACTCAATGTAGAAGGACAACGACTCACTCTCTTTTTTCCTATTACTGTCCAAACTCATTGAACGATAATCGCAATAACATAGTATTTAATTAGGTTCAACGATCATCAATATATTTATCGATTTCAAATCTGTTCAATTGTAATAAAATTACGAAGTGTTTTTCCCTTGCTACGAGCTCTCTTAATAGATGACATTGTAACTATACCGAAAGCGCGCTTCTCCCGGAGTGCTTTAGTGGTGGTGGGAACATCGATGTCACACTCTCTCAAGTCATCATATGTGCCATGATCTCCATCGAGAATCTCCATCATCTAGGGATATGGCAAACGAGACATGATCCTGTAAAAGCGAAGAAACAACATTTAATAAACAAAAAAAACAAACAATATTCACAACAGGATGTTTCATACATGATAAGAACTATCTATGCAAATTATACATGGTACATCTACTTATAAGTTACATCCTGATCATCTACTTATAAATTAAAAATTCAGGTTGATAGCATACTCTTATACTATGAACACATGTGTATTAGCTAAGCTTGAATGACATTGTCTTCAAGTAGACCAAGAATATAAAAACAACAAGAGCAACTAAGTGTTATGGAGCAAAATATAATATTTCAAATTTAAAAAACAAGAGCAACATATATAATATAAACAAAATTAACTAAGTGTTATAAACAACAAAATTAGTTAGGTTCAAAAAAAAAACAACAAGAGCAACATATATAATATGAATAAAGCTAAAGCTTGAAAAATTCAATGGAAAAATACGACTTGAGTTGAGGCCTATAAATATTTCAAGAGATATTAATTGCCTATAAAATATTTCATGGAAGACCTATTCATTTGATTTTTTTTTTAACACACGTTATATTGACTTACTCATATATTAATGTTCAATTCAATTTGTATAATCATATTTATAATGTTCAATACGGAATATGCAATATGAATAAAGCTAAAGCTTGAAAAAAAAAGTAAAATTAAAGATTGCACAATCCTTTGTACCAACTAAGTGTTATTATAGGGCGGGCGGAGGGGAGGGGATGGACGGGCGGATAGGGGGAGGAGGGAGCCGGGCGGGGGAGGGAGGGAGGAGGCGCCAGCGACGATTGGGGGAGAGGGAGAAGCCACGACGGCACGGGGCTAGCAGGTGTCAACAGCATTTACAACGACAATTTGGTTGAAGGAAACCAAGCGACAGCAATGATTTGGTTTTCGGTTTTTTTGGCGATTTTGGGGGTGAAGAAATTGGAGAGAAAGAAATGAAGTCCGAGCTAGGTCTCGGTTCATATATATATATAAAAAAAACAGCGGTTATTATTAACATTTGTCCAAGAATTTACTTAGACAGCGGTTAGTAAATTGTGCAAAGTGGTATTAGACAGCGGTTTGAAACCGTTGTCCAAGGTTTATTTTTGGACAGCGGTTTCAAAACCGCTGTCTATTTTTTTTTTTATAAAAACCGCTCTCAAGTTGTTACTTGGAGAGTACATTTGAAAAAAAGGGTTGTCAAAGTCTTGTTTGTGCAAGCTCAAATGTGTAGTAGTGATTATTTTATTTTGGCAATCATAGACTATTTTTCTCACACTAACGAGCCTAAACTTTTAAAAACTTAAATTTTACGGTCATGCTTTGTGGAAACTCAAATCTTATGGACCTAAACTTGCACAAATTCAAAACTTACAGGCATACTTTTGCCAAACTGAAACTTTTGTCCTTAATTTTGTACCTGTTAATAATATTTTCAAAATTTACTGCTCCCTTTAATTATCTACAAAATCTATTCCTACCCGACTTATTGTTCGTCCACCAAATTTATTCATATATCATTTATAAAAATAAATATATTATATTTATTCTCCAACCATAATTCTTTAATTATCATTTTATTTTACTCATAAATAAACACTTTATAACCTCACAATACCCCATAATTGACTTATTTTATCTACTCTTTTCTTTATAGTTGTGCCCAAAACATCAAACATAAATTTGATGGACGGGGGAGATTTTAACTTTTTTTACAACAAATCCATTAGTCTTTCGTTCTACAAAAATATACTTATTTCTATTTTAATCTATTATACAAGAGTATATTTGTTACTATATACTCCCTTCTATTCAATTTGTCGGGAATATTCACTCCATTTGCAATTTAAATATTGTTATATGTTTTTCAATGTCAACTAATTATGTTTCTTTCAAATTTACCTTTAAGCACATTAAAAATAACTTAGATAATAACAAAATTTATAGTCTTGTGTAAAATTGTATAGCAATTAATTAAGAGTATAATTAGAAAGTCAATGGTTTTCTTTCTTTAAATATGAGGAAAGATACACTACTACACATTTGAGCTTGGAGAGCTCCACTTGGAGAGCCCTTTAAAAAAGAGCTCTCCAAAATCGGCCTTGGAGAGCGGTTTTTAATAAAAAAAAAATTAAAAATTAAAAAGCGGTTCGAAACCGCTCTTCAAGAGAGAGCAGTTCAGAACCGCTCTGCAAGATGACTTATAATGCGGTTTACAACCGCTCTCAAGAAGAACTTCGCTTGGAATGCGATTTGAAACCGGCTAAGAGAGAGCGGTTCGAATCGCTCTCAGAAGCGGGCCGTTGCCCTATACCCAGGCGCCCCCAAATCGCATTTTTTTCATTTCTGATATATCTCCTTCTTCGCGTCTCCCGCCCCTTGCATATTAATTCACCTGCTCGCGTACTCCCCCCCCAGCCATTTTCGTCGCCCTCTCTTGGTCGTCGCTCTCCTCCTCCCCTTTGTCCGTCGCCCTTCTCCTCCTCTCTTGGCCGTCGCTCGCACCTTCGCCCTCCACCTCCGACCTGCCATCTCCGCCTTACGGCCGTCCTCCCCTACCGCCGCCGCCATCGCCGCCTTCCTCCGCTTAGCTCCACGCGCGTACAGGTAATTTATATATATATATATATATATATAATATATATATATATGTGTGTGTGTGTGTATTGTACATGTGTATATATTAGTGTATATATGTTATATATATATATATATGTTAGTGTATATATATATATTAACTAATGCATGTGTATATGTAAATATATGTTAGAAATTTTGCTCTTGTATTGGTAAATCATAAATTTTGCTCTTGTATTACTCTTGTATTGGCTCTTATATTAATTGCATGTGTATATATATATATATATATATATATATATATATATGTTGGAATATTTTGCTCTTGTAGAGAGAAATAGAAATTTGGTTTATAGAATATTTGCTTGAATTGCTCTTGAATAGAGAAATTTGGACTTGTATATAGAGAAACTTAGCTTGTCTAACTTAGCTTATATAGAGAAATATTTGGAATTGCTTGAATATAGAAATTTGGACTTGAATTGGTAAATAGAAACTTAGCTTGTCTAAATAGAAACTTAATTAACTTGTCTAACCTTGTTTGTATATATGCTTGAATAGAGAAATTTGGACTTGTATATATGACAATAGAGAGAAATAGGGAATTTAATTTTTGACATATGAAATTTTGATTGAATTGCATTTGTAGAATATATGACGCAAATAAAATGGCATTTACAGATTGGTGAAGCCAATGCAAAGAAATATTAGTATATAAATGATAGAAGAAAAGGTTGGTTTGAACAAAAATGGTATGAAAAGTTGTGTCGGTAATGGTTGGATATATAGGTTGCATTGAAGAAAATAAAAATAGAGAATAGGTAATAGGTAAGAACGTATGTGTTTACTAATTAATTCTCAGTATTTACTTTCTATATAGTTTACTTTTCAAATTAAATATTAATTAGCGTATATATGTTGGTTAAAGATATTTGGGTGAGTTATATCTCTCCAGAGATCCTCGAGCATGTGGAATGTATTCCTTCGTCTCCCCCCAAGTGTCTTGCTTAATGGCTGATAGGGCACAGACCATGGAGTGGTTAGTTTCTCATATGCTGAGTTATACTGACAGAGATCATCTCATTTTTTGGCCAACAAATGTGGGGTGAGTACAATAAACATTTCGTTAAAATTTATATTCATAATATATATGATATTTGCACATATGTTAAATTTACAGTTAATTTTAATATTCTTAATATAATATAGGAATCATTGAGTGTTGGTCGCCATAAATATGATCACATTAAGTGTGTATTTTATAGATCCAGCTGCGAATAGGTTGGCTTCAAATCGACCTGATCTCACTTCGTACGTACATGGAAGCGTAAGTTCATCTTTAATATTATAATATAATAATTTTTTTTGCTTATTAAAATTATACATATTTAATCTAAAAATTTATTTTTTAATTCTAATAATAAAAGTGTGATGACGATGTATCGGAGTCGCCTTCCTAATCAAGGCTCAAGAGCTAAATTCAATAAAGTGAGCTGGAATAATGTTAAGGTAAATATAATTTATTAAGTTATCAAATTAATATAAAATAATTATAATTGTAATACGTGATTATATTGCTGTTGCGAGTCGTTTTTTATGGAGAATATTATGTGGCTGATTTGATAACAACTCACAAACAAAATAAGTACGTGTACGATATACGGTAAATAACAGGAAATTGTTGACCCGGTTCGTCAGTAAATGACTACTCTGGGGGCATTCCAAGCCAGGGATGTCATCGTATGAGGTTTGCGTGATATGAAGACACCGATAATCGTCTCATCAAGATAAACTTTTTGGAAAGATAGGGATTTTTGAAATATATGTCAGTCTTTTGGGAATTTTTTCTGAACCCCTCTCTTGTTCTTTTTCCTTCTATTTATAGTACTTTGATAAGCATGAGCTGGTTTGGCAAGCATGAGCTGGAGACTTCGTGTCTTGCAAGAACTCATGTGATGTTGCCACGTTTTCAACTTCGTCTTCCTGGTTGACCTTTGGATTTACTTGTTTATAAGGTACTCTTTTTGTCATCGGATCAACTTTTGCTCGACCGACGCCTACTGTTTCGTCCTTTGACCATATCAATTTTATATCGAATCTGTCCTCATCGAGCATATAAGAATGACTATAATGCTTGCCGATTTGGCGAAAGCATACTCGCTGGTCGGCAAGTGGCGAGCATACTTGCTTGGTTGGCAAGTGGCGAGCAAACTGTTTTGGTCGGCCGACTTCTGTGAACAAACTTGTTTGGTCGGCAAGCTGGTGAGTACACTTGTCCATCGAGCATGGTTGTTTTAATAGTTGATTAATACACGTGTCCCTCTGATGTGTACGAATAAATTGAATAATTGTATCGAACACAACAATTGCTAATCAACAGGTACCGAGGCAACGAGATAGTGATCATTGTGGACATTTTGTGTGCTGTTATATTGAAGATATAATATGCGCTTCTCAAACCGCGGTTCCTATCAACGTAAGTCAATTTATCGATTTATTTAAATTATTATTAATTGAATAAAAATTCATACTATATATCTAACTATATTGATTAATTGATCGTTGTTTGCAGTTTGTCTATGATCGTCCGGTCAAGTCTTACTCCAAAGAAAGAATGAACAAATGGAAAATGGATTGGACATGGTACCTTTACAATCGATTCTTGTATAATTATAGATAGATTGAGATAAATTTTGGTAGCATATTACTTATATATATATTTGTATTGATATGATATGCATGTTTTAATTTGTTGTATTGGACGATTAATATTTATTTCATGATGTGTATGCATTAATTTATTTGATGTTTTGATATTGGACAATTAATTATAGTGTGGTATAAAATTTGATTTTTAATTTTGGTTTTGGTTTTATATAAACAGGATTTTAAAAATATAAATTAAAAAAAAATATATATATATATATATATATATTGGACAAATGATAATCATGTCAGAAGTGTATATATATATATATATATATATATATATATATATATATATATAAATTTAAAAAAGGGTTAGATAGTGATTTGTGAACATTTGTTGAATGAATATCTTGGACAAATGTTACAAACCGCTGTCTTAGTGGAACCGCTTGGAATGCGGTTAAAAACTGCTTTCTTAGTGGATCGCTTGGAATGCGATTTTTATCAGTTGTCCAAGCTTGGACAACTGTTACTTGGAGAGCTGTTATAACCGCTCTCCAAAGTCATTTTTAACAGCTCTCCAAGCCCAAATCTGTATTAGTGATAAGATAGCATTAAATTTTTATTTCCATCTTTTATTCCTATATAATGTATCTTAATTTATGTAAAAAGTACTTGTGTATTATTTATGGAACGGAAGAAAAGGTATGTGTCCGCGCAGTGGATCAAACGGCCACGTAACCTACTTCATTAATTGGGTAAGATCAATCTTATATCGATGCATTCCAATAAAACATTATTTCCCGTTCTTGGAAAACTGGATATAATAAAAAATGAAAAGAATTAATCTTATCTAAAATTTCAAAATTTTGGAAAGGTATAAAATAGATTGATTTATATTAATTACCTAATATTCGTGTGGGTTGGGTTCTTGACTCTCGTTCTTGAAAATGAGACTTATCAAATGGACAATTTAATTTGAACGAGTTATATTTTGCCGGATTTGATGATATTTGGGCGTGAGCCAAAGACACTCATATCATTAAAAAATCGGGAGAGTGACTCTAAATCACAAATTCATTTTTCAAGTGACTCTAAGGTACAAATTAACTTTATTTTGACTCTAAGGTATAAAAATATGGTTAAAAGTCTAAATTGCCCTTCTGTCCATTTTCTACACTTCTGACACGTTTTCTGCACTTCTGACGCATGCATTTTGACCTTTTGTACTTTAAAAATAATTAATTCAGTAAATAATTTTTTTAAATCTCTGAACTACTAGGCCAATTTTTAGTACATTTTTTTTAAAAAAAATTGACGTTTAGTAGTTTAATTTTTTTAACTTTTTTGCACTTTCGTCTTTTTTATTCCACTTTTTATTAGTTGCAATTTTTTATATAATTTAATTTAAATTTTAGATTTTATAAAATTTGTATTTTGAATCTGTATTTTCCCAAAAAAATATGTATTTTCCCAAAATGTATACTTGGTCAAAACAAAGAAATAAAATTATGAATACATACAAAAATGAAATAAGGGCATTTTTGGTACAAATTGTATCTGAGTTATTTTAAAGATACTTTGTACCTTAGAGTCTTTTTGTTAGAATCTTTGTAACGGAGAGTCATTAATTCTAAAAATTCAATTCAATCTCATCTAAAAGCTCGACTTTATTTAAAAATTAGAAATTAATTAATTTATATTAATTTTCTAACAATAAACATGATTAATTTTAAAGTATGTTTATTAGGGAATAAATCAATTAAGTCATGACTTATTCCATGATTTATTGTCATTAATTCTTTGTAATTAATTGTGATGTAATTTCCATATATATTAACAAACACTTTGTTAATATATATATTGGTTTTTTACATCACAATTAATTACAAAGAATTAATGACAATAAATCATGGAATAAATCATGACTTAATTGATTTATTCCCTAATAATGTTAAATAAGGGTATTTTAAAATTAATTATAATATGAACATTTTTATGGCATGAATACCAAACACAATTTTTTTTCGAAAGCAATACCAAACACAGATTGAGATAGAATATTTGCAATTTTGCCTATAAATATTGGAGCAAACAACATTGAAATTTATATCTTAAACTTATCACTACACAGTGTGAAAAATAAGGGCTTTCAAATCTTGTAGAATTTTGCTAAGCATTTGAAAAAAGAAAAATGTCGATCTCAGAAAACAAGATTGCGATCAATGGTTTAGCAACTTCGTGTGTTGTTCCCAATGATGAATCCACCATCAACCTTGATCAGTGAGTATTCGATCCTTTTGTTTCTGCATTTCTCATTCAAATTTATTAATGTGTGTGTTTTCGCCAATACTATTTGTACAATTTGTGTGATTTATTTTCCTAATTCATATGGGAATCTAATTAAGTGTTTTGTGGTCGTGTTTTAAATCTTTACTACTTTTAATTTTTAATCACACCATTGTCTCCGTACATTTGTCCCCTTTGCAACTACAATTAATTTAGAATTAATAACAAATTGTAATTTATATTATTGCCCTTTTTACAAATTGTAATATATATTATTTTTTCTAATAAATTATAACTTGTACTATTAAAAAGTAATTTTGAATGTGCAGTGGTGATCCAACTGTGTACGAGAAATACTGGAGTCAACTTGGTGACCAGACCATTACTATTCCTTGCAGCCAGTGGCTAAGTTATTTTGCCGACACAAATAATTTGTGTTGGTATATGATGCCAAAACTTGAAAAAGAAATAAAGAACATTCACAAAGTTATTGGAAATGCAGTTGTTGAAGATCGCCACATTATTATTGGGACAGGATCAAGCCAGCTTATTCAAGCTGCACTTTACGCTCTTTCAGACACTACTACTCTCAATCAATCGAATCCCATCAGTGTAATGGCGGCTGCTCCGTACTACTCGGTCAGTACTTTAAATTTTGGGGCATCAAGTCTAATATTGTTTCATTTAATGTTTCATATCACGATATAAAAAATAAGTGCCACGTGCATTAAACCATATCTTTACTTACGTGTATTTTATTTAGGATAATGGTATTTTGGGTGATTCCCCCGATAAACACTATTAATTACTTTTTATATATTGAGTACTATTTTTTGTGAATCAGGTTTATACATAAACTCTATTACTATTATTTAAAGAAAAAAATATTACTATTATGTACAAAAAATTTCACAATTTAAAAATAGAAAATATTTTTAAACAGTGAGAATTTTTGTGAATTACTTTTATATTTTGAGTAACACTCTTGTAAATCAGGTCAATACATGAACTCTATTATTGTTATTATGTGAGAAAACTATTACTGTTATGCACACAAAAAATTTTACTATTTAAAAATATAAATTATTTTTAAACAGTGAGAGTGTTTTTGCATAACAGTACTAATACGTTTTAAGTATAACAGTGATAATTTTTATACATAATAGTGATACTAAAAAAATCGAGTTCACGGTAAATTCATGTTCATATAAGTTTTTGTCTTATATATTTAATGAAAAAATTGTCACTTATTACATTAAGGGTACAACAGTCATTTTATCATATAAAATGATTGAACTACCCGTATTACCCGGGGTGAGTCTGATCATTTAGCAACATTCTTTTATGTATTGTCCATTTTTTCGTTCTAAAAAATTTAAATGTCCAGTTTTAGTCCCGTCTATAAATTAATTGTCCAATTTTATTGGTTTGATTTAGTTGTGGGACCAAAATTGAACATTAAAATTTTTGAGAACGAAAAATAGATAGTAGATAAATTATGAGATAATTTTTTTTTTCTCGGGGATCTTGATTTTAATATTTCAAGATTAAGATAAAGAGAAACATTAATGATTCGTTTTTAATGTTATGATCTCGTAAAGTTAAAATGTATAAAATTGATAAATACCCTTATCTATATATTTTTACATTTGATGCTAACTAAATTTTTTGGCTTCGTAGCTAGTGGTTGTAGCCAGTATGTTTTGCTAATTATTTTAATTTGTTACAGACGTACAAAGATCAAACTGATTTGCTTCAGTCAAGGCTGTTCAAATGGGGTGGAGATGCATATGGGTTTGATAAAGATGAGCCTTATATAGAGCTGGTTACTTCACCAAATAATCCAGATGGTTTACTCCGACAGCCTGTAATTAATCGAGCTAAAGGCATGCTCATTTATGATCTTGCTTATTATTGGCCGCAATACACTGCAATCACTTCTTGTTTGGATCATGACATTATGATGTTCACTCTCTCCAAATGTTCTGGTCACGCCGGGTCAAGAATAGGGTAATTTCTCCCGCTTGTTACCCAAAATTACATATATATCATGTAACTTTATCACGTTCTGATATTGGTTCTATTCAGTGGCGGATTTAGGAATTAGTAATGGGGTGGACTGTGAAGCTAAGAATTTAAACCAATAAATTTGATACAAAATAAAATACTTACAATGTTTGCTGAAAGTTCTTCTCTCCCGACTATTCTCAATAATTTTAAAAGAAAGAAAGGGTTTTAAATTTTTAGAATAAGACAAAAAAAAATTAAAATGGGGAGCCTTGTTGCACCATCATATGATATTTTTTACAAAGTGGGTGTGTGGTATTTCTGGATTTAGGTGTGCAGTGGGCTGCTAGATTTTAGTAAAGGATATTTAATTAAAATGGGCAATTTAGTTGGAGTGGGTCGAGTATTAAATTAGAGTGGATTGGTGGTTAGTTGTATATATGCAATGTATTCTAGAACACACTTGCAATGGGCTTTACCCAATGCAGTTAACTAATCCATTCGCCCTTGGTTCTACTTTATAAACTTTTTATTTTTGTCCTATAACTTGTATATTTTCGACATTTTGATCCTATTAATTTTTGAATGTTGATTTTCATCCTGTAATTCACATGAATTAAATTCAGAAAGTTATAAAAATGTGTAAGTTATCAGACGAAAATCAAAATATAAAAATTAATTGGACCAAAACAAACAAACAAAAAAATATAAAATATTTTTCGCACGTACAGTAAACCATATACTTTTTTACCTTTTCTTTTACATTTTTTTTTCCCTTGTCTGATTTCTTTCTTGATTTTATTATATTTACCACATGAAGATGGGGTATAATTAAAGATGAAGAGGTGGCGAAGAAAATGATGAAATTTATGTTGGTGAGTTCCATTGGAGTATCAAAAGAAGCCCAACTCAGAGCTGCGAGCATCCTTGAAATAATTTCTGCTAGCTGCCACAAAAATGAGGCGCCTAAATTCGACAACTTCTTCGACTGCAGTCGCCTTCTAATGGTTGAGAGATGGAATAAATTGAGAGGCGCTCTTGCCAAATATGAGGACCTTTTGCAAGCTCTCAATTTTCCGCTTAATTACTGCAACTTTGCCAAGAAATTTGTTGAAACATATCCAGGTAAATTTATATTCGGGAAATTGCAAGACTGGACGAGAATTAATTTATATCCCACTATCAACACGGGACAATTTAATAGAGGAAAAAATAATTTTTAGTCCGGTATCTTTTTACATTTTAGCAAATAGCCCCAAAGATAGTTAAAAAGGTCACTTTAGCCCAATAACTTTGTAAATTTCTCAATTTACTTCCGATTTTTGCAAAATGATGTTGTTTTTTGCTCATTTTTAGTCCTGTAATTACTCTCACCTTTTCACAAGTCGTTCCAAGGCATGTGCCGTATATAAACGATGACATTTGGCGAAAATTGGACTTAAAATGAGCATAGTACAAATTTACGACACTAAAATGATTTTTTTCAACTATTCCGGGACAATTTGCAAAAAATATGAAAGTTACCGGACAAAAAATGATTTTAACCCAATTTATAAATTAATACCATAGCATTTATGTGTATGCAAATGTTATGATATCAATTTATAAGAGTAATGATATCAATGAACAAAGGTTATGGTATCAGTATGTATTCAGTTTCATACAATGAACAAATTTCAGAAGAGATCAATTTGGAAATGTGTGTAATGAGTTGCCGTTTGTGTGGTTTGAACAGCGTTTGCGTGGTTGAAATGCAAGGACGGAATCGATTGCGCGAAGGTAGTGAAGGAGCAAAAGGTTCTTACAAGGAGTGGAATTAATTTCGGGTGTGGAATGGAGTTTATAAGATTGAGCATGGTGGGGAGGGATAAAGAATTTGATGAGTTTATCAACAGACTTCCAGCAATAATGGACGGATTGCTTGCTGCTCAAAATCACAATTAAAACATCGTGTTGTTTTCTTTGAGTTGCTTTTATTATCTGGCTACTTTTTTTTTTTTTTTTTTTTAATGGTTTTTCCTGCTGGGTTTTACATGTGAGGCCCGTTTTATACAGTGGACGGGTTGTGGCCCAACTTTTTTCGCGGTTTTTATATTATTATAATATAATAATGCCGGATTAAATAAGTCATACTCAATTTGCATTCGATTTAGGTCACTCAAACAATGATTCACATTCGATTCATTAAAGCGCATACAAGAATTGCTATGAATGATTGGTCGAAATTGAACGAGGTATATAAAACGCCTAGCTCAACTATATACAGTCGAACTTTTTGAGTAACGATTTTAAAACGACATTCATATTATATATGATGTAGTTAGTTAATATATGACTATTTAGCATTAAATGTAGGCTAGGTCTTGTATGAGTTGGCGTTGTTCTACAAACACGTCTTTTCAACTGTGGGCCCCCATTGCAATTCCAACTCGCAAGATAGAGTTGGTGGCTATAGTGGAAGCTTCATGACCGGGTATGATACTGAAACATATTAAAAAATGACAAAGTCTAGTATGAAAATATTTCATACATGAAAAAATCTAAATTTGACAACAGCAGTGTAAAAATTTCACCCATTCGCCCAAAATTTCGCTATCGTGGATCTCGAACCTGGGCCAACAGTAATTTATTAGGAGCGCTTACCATTAGGCTACGATAATATAGCGTTATAATTTTGCAAGTTTTGGATATTATATCTTTAAATGTTAAATTTTACTTTTTATTAATATTTCGCTTGTTTTTTCTTTCTTTTTTTTAATCGCCTTTTCTCCTCTGGTGTTGTTATTGGTAATATTTTTCAATTTCTCAATTTTCATGTTAGATTCTTCAATTACTAATTCATCAAGTCGATAATTTATCATTGTCTAATGATTTTTAGTGAATTTATGCATCTACGCACCATATATGACAAAATTAGATGTGTATTTTAATTATCTATAAATTTAAATTCACACAATCAATTGATGAATGAAAAACAAAGTTAATTCTAATTATCTAGTTGGTTCAAATATATAAAGGAATATTTTATTAGTACTTTTATTTTCAAATTGTACGTAAAATACATTCAACATCATAGTGTTTTTATTGTTATATGTTATGTAAACTTTTGTTGTTGATATGCTTAATTTTTACGGTTTTGTTTGAATACGATTATCGACATTACCTCATATATAAAAAATTTATTTTGATTTTAATATCCTTTCAAATTTACCTATTTTTTAAAATATAAATGGTTATGATTTTTTTATAATATTGTTTCATTTTTTATTTAAAACTCTTTAGAATTTATATCTTTCTTATATTTTTAATGTAATAATGTTATGTTTTTACATGTAATACTATTATATTTTATCTGTAATACTTAATCTAAATTGATTTAATACCCTTCAGAATTTACTTTTTTCTTATGTTTTGAATGTAATACTGTTATGTTTTTGTATGTAATACTATTATGCTTTGCATGTAATACTGTTATATTTTACCTGTAATACTGCTTTTATTTTGATTTGTTATCATTTATTTTTCTTATGATTTTAATGTAATACTGTTACCTGTGTTCAACTTTTGACAATTTTTTTTTATTTAAATATTTTATTACAATTTGATAAAGATGAAAGGGGGGCGGGGGAATTAGAAATAAAGACATATGTTTTTAAATAAATGAGAAATATATTAAATAGAACTTTAATGTAGTGTAGTGGTTTGCTTGCTCCTATTGTTCTCTTATAAACTAGGCTCAATTTCAAGGAATAGCAATTTTTGTTTTTTGTTTTTTTAATTTAAAAAGTAAAAGATATGAAAAGAACAAATTTGTAATAGACTATATTCGAACCAGTATTAAAAAAAAAAGTTGGACAAGAGTAGAACTTGACACCTTTCTCTTATAAACTAGGTTCGATGTCAAGGAATAGCAATTTTTGTTTTTTTTTTTTATTTAAAAAGTAAAAGATATGAAAAGAACAAATTTGTAATAGACTGGATTCGAACCAGTATTAAAAAAAAAGTTGGACAAGAGTAGAACTTGATACCTTTGAATGATATTCTATCTCTTTAACCAATTGGACACAAGAGCTAATAGGAATGTATTGAAGCCGTTATTACATGATCAAAACTGGCGTGATCCGCGTGATGCCGGATGACCTGCGAGATTCGGGTCAACCCGCAAAAATTACTATCTTTCTATTTTTGGCTATTTTCATGTGTGAAAATTTTCACACTAGATCTACTCTTAAAAAATTTAATAAATATAATTAATAATTAATTTTATAACTAAACAAATTAATAAGTAAAAATTATACCCTACTTTCCCTGACTCAGATCGATCGCCAATCGAGCAGGTGAAATTTGAGCTTCGACCATTGGAGATGACCCAGAGGGGCCGGTTCTTCTTGATTTGGACCCGCCTTTGCCGGATGTGTTCATGTTCTCCATCGGTCTAAGGACCCTCTTCTTCTTGGTGCTCAAAGGAATGGACCCATTGCCCCGACCATACCCCTGCCTCGACCATTCCCGCTGCCGCGTCCACCGCTGTCACTGCCACGTCCACCTTGACTAGTACTCATCTGCATTATATTATTAATAACAATTTAATTAAACAACCAATAAATTTCAACAGATTCTCGACTAATTTGACACATCGACTAGCAATTTAACCAATCAAATAATTTGACATAAATTAATTAATTAAAATAATTAATTAAAATCGCGCCTAAATTTCGACAGAATTTTGACTGTATTATTATATATTCATCCTAGTCAACCATCAATCTAACAATTCTAACCAAGTTAACACACACACACACACACACACACATATATATATATATATATATATATATATATATATATATATATATGTATCACATAATTATAAAACAAATCTAATCATTCTAGTCAACCATCAATCTAACAATTCTAAACATTCTATCATATATATATACTAGTTTAACACACTGAGCCTGGGAAGCATCCTCTTGATGCTTCTTCTGAGCCTCGGCGTCAAACGCCTCGGCTTCTTCAGTACCAGCCTCCGGGGTAGCAGGGATTGGCGTGTCCAACACGTACTCAATCTTTTCTTGCCTAAGCACCAAACGCACGTTTCGGTGTCAGTTCAGAAAATTTGGCCCAGCCAATTTGTTCGTTTCCAAAACGCTTCTCAGTGACAAGTTATTCATTTCAACAATCCTAGATAAATAAAATAAGACGGGAATTAAAACACATAATTCCTATGATCAATATTCAGCAATCAAAATAAACATGGCCTTTCAAATTTATTTTGTCTCCATTATTTTCACATATTCAACGACCTCATCGGAAGAATACGAATTTATATCTAATATAAATCATAATGGACTAGGATCCACATTCCTACTATCATAATCCCAGCGAGGGCTGAATATCACAATAGCATAATTGGTAGGTCTCCAAACCAATTGCAAGCTGCAACTCCTAGTTTGTCGAACCTAGTTCGACTGATGTCCCTTACCCTTTGTCCCCGCAAGGGCGAGTTAAACAAAGTTAAGTTGGTTTACAACCATCAAGCAGCGACATTACATGTCCCTATAAAAGTTTCGTTAGATGTAGATCCGAGCAAAAGACGAGGGCCTTAAATACTCATTGGAACGAAATCTCCGGTTTTCTTTTAATTTTGATGGAAGACATCTTATCAAATCAATGAGAAAACCATATTTTAGTAAGGAACATTTTAAAGGCGGGGTATTAATTGCTTAATCGAGATTCAACATGTTAGTCTACATCACATTTGAACAATTATTGGGCGCCGCCTACCCAAACATGATTTTATACGGACTAACACTTATATGGGCGTCGTCTACCCAAACAATTAATACGGTCCGACAATTATTGGGTGCCTCCTAACCAAACATTTATAATGCGGACTATAAAGGCGTTAACGAATTAATTAAAATTAGTTAAACAATGGGATTTAATAATTTCCTTTAAACCGAATTTCAAAATCCAATTTTAATTCGACTTTAAATAATTAATCCAATTAATAATTCTGGTCCAACCAATATCCAATTTTTAAA
This sequence comes from Stenogyne calaminthoides, assembly GCA_037126765.1. Lineage (NCBI taxonomy): Eukaryota > Viridiplantae > Streptophyta > Magnoliopsida > Lamiales > Lamiaceae > Stenogyne > Stenogyne calaminthoides. The sequence goes on from JBBCBC010000088.1 coordinate 123,711, forward strand.
TTAATTCAAATTAATTTACAAAATCAGATTTAAATTGTTTTATTGTTAGGGGCTCAGGTGCAATTTCTAAATTTGCACGGGAGGGCCTGTCTCAAATCAAATTTGCCAGACAGCCCTCCTACATCATCACCCTCCCAAATCGAATCCAATTCGAAATTTCCAAACACCCAATTCGACCAAAAATTATAGAATCCAGTTTCATCATAATTAATCAAATTAATCAACCCAATATTCTCAAACAGGAACCCAAAATCAGATCGTCATTCAAAGAAAGAAGGGCAACAGGTTCGACGAAATCAGCCATCAGCTACGCAGTGGTGCGCACCATCGAGCCTACGCGAGCCACCAACATCACGCCCAGCGTGCGAGCGGCTCGTCGTCGACAACAAGGTGGCGGAAGGGAGTCACGCGAAGCCGCACCCCCTTGAGCAAAATTTGGTTCAAAACCAGATCGCTAAACGACGGGACAAGGAAATTGAGACGGCGGCGCGTCGCCACTGACTCTTCCCGAATCCGGCGACGCGCCACCTTGAATCGCGTCGAGACGGGCACACAGGCCAAGTCCCTAGTGATAGCAAACGGCGAGAGTTGAAATCGGAGAGAATCGGCAGCGAACCACCAAGAATCGAGGTGGAGGCGTTCGTCTCAAAGACGGGTCGCGTCGGAGATGATGGTGGAGGCACGAGTCGGACCACGGCCTACCGTGTGCGACGCGAGGCACGGTGCCTAGCACCGGCCTTCAGCGATGCGGCGTAGCGCCGTCGGTCGAGAACGACCTGAATCGCAGGTGAGGTGGGCGGCGAATCCCCATCGAAGGGAAACCCTAGGAATCGGTGGGGATGAAGCAAACAAATAACCTAGCGCAACAAAGAAACCAAAAGGGGGTGCGGTATCTAATACCGTGCCCCAACCAATTTTTAAAAAAAAAATCAGTTTTAATGCAATTAAACAAGAGCCTGAGCTCTGATACCACTGTTGGAATTTAGATGCACGTAAAACACGTAATCACATGCGCAGCGGAAATTAAGTTCACCAACAACTAACAGTTAATTGCATACAGATTACAATAATTATAACGAGAAATCTTACAGTAGGTTGAGCGCAGATTTCTCTACTACGGTATCCACGTAATCCCCGATTATAGACTTGCACGGATTTGCCAGCGTTGAATCCCTAGACAGACTTGCTATGAAAATCCAAACTCTAGATCTTATGGAGAAAAAATGAAGTAACGTTGTTTGTGAATTCCCTGGAGCTTGTATATATAGGGTGACCCAACTTAAACTCTAAGCTAGCCCAATTAGGGAAATAAAATCCCTAATCTTGAAATAAATTAATTCATTTTAATTTAATTCCCTAAATATAAATCTCTACGGATTTAAATGCCTTATATGAAAATCTCTACGATTTATTTCCATATTCATTAAATCCTACAATTATATTCCAAATATAATTATTGGGAATTCTTATTTAATTAAATCCAATTTAATTAAATATTAAATATTAATAATAATTAATTTCAAATTAATCTATTATTAATTACTTCTCCATAAATTAAATATTAACCAACTATAATCCATAAAAGGGAACTACTTGTTGTGTGACCCATAGGCCCTCATATACCGAGCGATTAGTCAAACTAACGGTCTTAATTGAACCCTAGTCAATAAATTAGACATTCTCAATATATGAGGTACGTTGCGAGAAACATGCAACTACCTGTAATTGAAACGTGGGCAATTGTGATTTTCTCCTTTCATTCACGAATACTCGATTAGTCTTGAGCATGATGAAGTGTTTATTCAAATAACTTAATCAATTTATCTCAAATCACTAATTGATCATTAGTGTCATACTTAGTCACAAAATTTAAGTTGACGTGCATTGGCCAATGACTTAGATCCAATTATGATGAGAAGATGAGTATTCTCTCTAAATCCACTTTGAGGAATGAATCCTTTTCTTGGCTCAACTACCACGCACATGCACTTCGTGATGAACCAAATTCAAGTCATATCTATCCATAGACGGGTGCAAGCGTCGGTCATTGTCAAAGTTCATCACTCCACACATGTCGTGCGTATTGACCTCAAGTCAAAGGAGTATCGCATCGCTCCCACTAACCGAGACCCGTAGACACATATAGTGGAACTACATCAAACGGTTTCTCGGATGGGTATACCAATACCCTCTAAGGTATTTGTGCATCCATCATGAGATACCTAGTATCTCGTAGCAAGTGAGATCTTACTACACTCTCTAAGAGTATGATGCAGATCGCACATCAATCTCCATTGCATCATCAATATCTCATTCTTGATGATCCTCGATTGGGGCTATTTAAGAATCATGCTTAATTTATCTGAGTTCTCGCTCACTCAATGACAACAGTGACTCAAGGGAACACATATAAGAATGCAAACAATCAAACATAATATTCTAATGAGTGTAACGCCGTGCATTTAATATTAAACAAACAATAATATTAAACTAATACTGAATATTATCTGAGTATTATGTCCTTACAATGGATTGTCTCTAGGACACTAACACTAACACAAGCAGCTCCGCGTCCTCGGGGTCGACCTTAAAGGCAAAAATAAAGAAATCACTCGTCTTAACGCCGAGGTCACCCGCTTGAAGGAGGATAACGCCGCCTTGGAATCCTTAGGTAACTTTGCCACTGTTGATGCCATGGCGAAGTTTATCCGCCTCGCGCTCTCATTCTCCGAGGGTACCACTCTCCAGGTCACCATGGTCGCCGAGTTGTCCACCTTCTTTGAAAACAACCCTCCTGCTCCCGGAGACTCTTATCCTAATGCCGACCTTGAGCAGGACGGGTTCGACCTAGGTCGGTTTGTAGGGATTGACGAGCTTGACTTATCGACCCGGCCGTGGTCTCATCGACTTCAGCCCCCGGGCATGGAGCGGACCCCAGCCCGGCTGAGGGGGGCCATCTGGAAGAGGCGAGACTGGTGGAAAATGTGGATCCTGTGGCGGAGGATCCACTGGCGGTCGAGGTGGTTGAGGAGCGCGTGGACCCCGCGGTGGAAGTCCAAGCGGGCGAGCGGGAAGAGCCGACCTCCATCTGATGTCTCCCTCCCCTTTTTTTTTCTTTTGAAATGTAATCGTATCGCCCATGGGCTTCCTTCTGTACTACTTCTTTTTTTTAATGAAATGGATCTTTATTCCCAATTTGTTTAAGTAACTCAGTTCGTCTTTGATTACTTTAACTACTCGCGATCTTGCGGCCTTACTGACTTGATTTTTTGGAAATTATCTAAGTTATTTATCTCGCTTTGGAACGTCGTCCAATTTAGGCGCGACTTGTGCGATCTTAATAACCGACTTGTTAGAGTTCGTCTAAATTATTTATCTCGCTTTAGAACGTCGTCTATTTAAATGCGACTATGCGATCTTAATAACTGACTTGTTGAATTTGTCTAAATTATTTATCTTGCTTTAGAACGTCATCTATTTAGATGCGACTATGCAATCTTAATAACTGACTTGTTGAATTTGTCTAAGTTATTTATCTCGCTTTAGAATGTCGTCTTATTTAGATGCGACTATGCGATCTTAATAACTAACTTGTTGAATTTGTCTAAGTTATTTATCTCGCTTTAGAACGTCGTCTTATTTGGTTGCGACTTTGCGATCTTAATAACTGACTTGTTGAATTTGTCTAAGTTATTTATCTCGCTTTAGAACGTCGTCTTACTTGGTTGCGACTTTGCGATCTTAATAACTGACTTGTTTGAGATTTGTGGGGACCTCGCCTTTTAGACTTGTTAAAGGTCTACTGATTTGCCCCCCATTTTTCGAGCTGGTTTTCTTAAAAGTAAAAAATGGGAAACAGATGGGAAAATTGAAACTTTGTATTTATGTAGGGTGGACGTGCTACATTTATAACCCAAAGAATTCCCTATTAATAATATTAGCCGAAAAACTTCGTCATAGCTTACTGGTAGTACTTCTTCAAGGAGCTCGCGTTCCATGGATACTGCGATGGGGTGCCGTCGATGTCTTCTATCTCATAGGCTCCGTTGGGTAGTACCTTGGAGATCCGAAATGGGCCTTCCCAGGTCGGCCCGAAGGGGCCGATGTTGAGTTCCAGAATCTTCTTCAAGACGAGGTCACCCTTACAAAACTGGCGAACTCGGACCTTCGAGTTATAATACTTCTCTGATCTCTACTTGTAGATTCCGTTGCAAATGTTCGAGTTGAGTTGCTTTTCTGGAGCAGGTCGAGGTTGATCTCTTGTGCCCGGTCGTTTGCTTCGCCCAGCATTTGCAATGTTCGGTACGTCGGAAATTAGATCTCGACCGGGATGACAGCCTCGGATCCGAAGGCGAGCGAGAAAGGTGTCTCGCCCGTCGAGGTCCTGCAGGTCGTCCGATAGGACCAAAGTATCTCGGGCAGTTTGCTCGCCCAAACGCCTTTTGCTCCCTCGATCCTAGTCTTAAGGGTGTGTTCTATTATCTTGTTGATGGCTTCGACCTGGCCGTTGGACTGTGGGTGATATGGCGTTGAGAATTGCTTGATGATTCTCCATTGTTCGAAAAATTTCCTTACTTCCCAACCGTCGAACTGCGGCCCGTTATCCGACAAGATTGACATTGGGACGCCGAATCTGCAAATAATATTCCTCCATATGAAACGTATTATGACTGATTGATCAGTGTTTCCCAGCGCCTCCGCCTCGACCCACTTCATGAAATAATTCACGGCGACAATTGCAAACTTTACGGAACCCGAAGCCGTGGGTAACGGTCCAATCATATCGATTCCCCACTTGGCGAAAGGCCAAGGACTGTAGATCGGGGTTAGCTCCTCGGGGGCGACCTTTGTAACGGCCCGAATCCAGAATGCCGACTCTTGCACCTTCGACACCCTAAACTCGGATCGCCACTTAGTGATTGTAAAATCTGAGCTTAAAAATTTCTTTTTAAAATATAACGACAAGCATAAGTATTACATTTTGTAGCGGAAAGTATTAATGACAAATATAAGTTATGAAAAAGCAGCGTGGGCCCGTTTATTAAAACTAGATTATGATATTATAATAAAATCAGTCGTTTAGAAGGTAGCATATATTTTAATCATCTAGCAATCTTTAAAAGAGTTTGTTGCTCGGCATAAGAATAAACTCACCAAACATAAAAGCGAAACATTTATTTAAAGAGTCATATCTATATATTATTATCATTAACCAAGGGAAACTCCGTGTCATCCCTGCTGCAGCTCCGACCCCTCTCGATTCATTTTCCTGAAAATATCAAACTGTGGGGGGTGAGATAAAAATCTCAGCAGGCAACTTGTACACTGTTACTCATATTGGTCACCGAAATATAATTTTCTTAGTATTTTATTAAAGATTTATTCATACACTTTTGCGTAGATGATTTTGGAGAATTGTACGGAGTCTTTGTATAGACTCGTTCGTACCTTGGTTTCTTATGGTAATATTTTTAGTAGCTTAATTTCTTAACATCGATGATATTCATAAGATATCATCCATCATGATCATTCGATCATAAGCATTTCATTTGGGACACTGGTTGCTCCGACCACATGCAATCCCCTTGTCGCTTCCAACCTACATCACATGATAATTATCATGTGGGACACTGGTAACAGCTACCACGTGCAATCCCCTTTTACAACTTCTCACCTCCTTTGTGAAATTGCATCTTATGTATCTCGTAAGATACATAGCATATCATTCATAAGCATTATCCACTTTATTTATTATTTTCTTGTGTTCTTAGTTATAGATTTGTGTTTGTTTTAGTCGAGTTCAGAATACACCAACAATCACTGTAACATAAACCACTGCATACAAATAATGTCACCCACCTTGTTAACTTTTAAGAAAAGTTACAAACTTTGAAATTGATTTGAGAGTTTGAGTGTGGCGGTGATCGTCCGAGCTTTGATTCGAGCAGCAATTCCCCTAGCACAATATTTTCATGTTCTCGTCATTAATTACTCTTGATTTAAGTAAATTATTCGAAAAATCCTTAAATCAAATATTCATTTTATTAACCTCATTTCTTTTAGTATTCCTATTAAAACTGGGATGGGGTGTTACAACCTTGATCTTTGGGGCGTAAACCTGGCATCGCTTGCAGGTCTTGGCATACTCTAGGGAATCTTGCTTCAAAGTTAGCCAGAAAAATACCCTTGTTGCAAGATTTTTTGGGCGAGCGCGTGGCCCTCGCCGTGGTTGCCACATACTCCTACGTGAATATCTTTTATGATCTCCTTACCGACCTCCGGGATTACACATTTCAAAAGGGGGAGTGCGAAACCTCGTTTATATAATTGACCGTCTATGATCGCATACCTGCAAGCCCTCAACTGGAGTCTCTTGGCTTTATGATCGGAGTCATCCAATCATCTTTTTCTGGGCTGAGTTGCGCTATGAGAACCTGGGCGCCCGAAGGGGTGGCGAGTCAGATGATCTGTTGGGGTTATACTGGAAAGTATGCTTTTACTTTGTATAACCAAACTGAATTTTCTGTCTTATTTACTGAAATAAATTATTTATCACTGATGCTTTAAATATCATTGAATGTTACATATATTTATTGCATAATTGTTCAATAAACAGTACGTGTTACATTGTAGTTAATTTAGTGATACCAAATCACAGAAGATTAAATTAATAGCCCCTTGTAACTAAAAGTACGCGGTTCACGGCCTAGATGGAAATGAACAATTCATCGTGAAAGATTGAAGTGTAAGGCTCAGATTGACTTGTCTTGACCAAGAGATTACACTAGTGCATGACTGATGCACTGAACATGACCTACAGGAGGATAATTTCTTCAGCACTGAACTAGGAAGAATTAGACCTCAGTGGTTCGTTATTTCTTAATCTTCGTCTCTTAAATAGGATCGTGTGTGGTTAGTAATTATTGCTTTAACTTATGACGGGTAGAGAATCAATGAGAGTCAATACTTTATATCTTGGGCAATATTACTGGTCACATGCGATTGCTAAGATTTAATACGAAGAATCGTGTGCGAGTACGCTCGTTTGATTTGCCCCCTTGGGAGGTTCATAAGATTTATCATACAAAATCTTGCAAGTGAAATTTGTTTCCGGTATGGATAATAATGTTGAACTGTTCCTTGACCAAGGACAAAAGATATTAATTAATGGAAAGCTATTTCAGTGGCTTGAATTAATTAATGGGCTAGATAATCTTAAACACGAGAAATAATAATCGGGAGCCATATTAACAGTAATATGGGTTAAGATGGATAGTGCAATATTAATTATGTAATGGAATTAATTAATATTTATGGGCTTGAATAATATTGTGGCTCAATATTAGATATTCAAAATCCATTAGAAGGTCCAATCTTAATTCTCCTAAAGGCCCCTCAAGTAGCCCAAACATAAAGTCCAATAACTGAAAAAAGGTGTTTAAAATAAAATAAATTATTGTTGCCTAATTTTTCATTTTTTTCGAAAATTATGAATAATAGAGGGAGAAAGATTTTCTTTGAATTTTGTTATGGAATGAGGATAAGTATTCTTGGAATACAAGATTATCTCATTAAATTCAAGAAATATGGCACTTGGCTATTTGTAATGAAATTTTCGAAAATTCCATAATTTGAGGAGGAGAAGATTTTATTTGGGAGATATTTTGGGAAATATAATATATTGGATATATTCAAGATTGTTTCTTGAGGAAGAAGCAAGGAAATTTCCCAATCACCCAAAAGCCCTAATATTTTCGTCCCCCTTAGTATTATAAATAGGGGATGAATTTTTCCTCCCCAAGTGCAATTCCATGTGTTGGAAAAATTAGAAATCCACAAAGGTGGTGCAACATAATTTTATTTTTTCCTTTTGTTAAATTGTTCACGAGTTCCTACCACCGGATTGTTGAACAAGGACAAGGGAATACTTGAGAAGGCCTTTTGGTGTGTTCGTGTGAACGGGATCCATTTTCTCAATGGTTGTCACTCCGAGAGGTTAGTTTACGTAAACCCGTAGTAATTCCACATGCGTAGGATTTACGTGAACTATTTGTATGCATGATTGGTTGTTGAATTAATATTTGAATTAATATAGGATTAATTCATGCTAGTAATAATTGTTAGAATTAAATTTGTATTTAAATATTTAACCCGAATAGATCCGGGCAAATTATTCCCCAACATGATCGTGATGTCGGACATATCGGCTCCTCCCTCCGAGGTCGCCAGGCGAGCTAGTGCATCCGCTTGAGTATTCTTACTTCTGGGAACCTGGAAAATATCGACCTGCTCGAACTTCGAGATCAAATCCCCGGCGATCTGGTGATAAATAACCATTTGTTCGCTCCTCACCTCGTATTCGCCCGATATCTGGAAGGCGGCCAGTTGCGAGTCGCAGAATACGTTCAAGCGTCGAACACCGATCGCCATCGTCATTTCTAGACCGTTGATCAAAGCTTCATACTCGGCCTCGTTGTTTGTGGCCCGAAACCCGAACTGGATGGCTGTGGTGAACGATTTTCCCTCGGGACTGATTAACACTACTCCAGCCCTAGCTCGCTCACAGGTGAACGATTCGTCGACGTACAATTTCCACGGTTACCTTATCGTTTTGATCTGTTCGGTTGGGTACTTCTACGAGGAAATCCGTCAGGGCTTGGGCCTTTATTGCTGTCCAAGGTGCATACGATACTCCAAATTGATCGATCTCTATTGACCACTTTAGACATCTACCCGCGGTGTCGGGTCGGTGGAGGATGCGTCGCAAAGGCAGTGAAGTCAAAACCTCGACATGGTGATCGAAAAAGTAGGGACGAAGTTTTCTGACGCTCATGACGAGCGCGTAAACTAACTTTTCTATGGGTGGGTAACTTATGTGTTTTTTTTAGGTAGGTCGCTGTTTTTCAATTTATAAAAGAATAAGACCTATTAAACTTATTAAATCCCACACTTATTAAAGCCTTGAAAGCCCACACCAATTAAAGTCATGTTTAATTGCTTATTATATTAACAATCCTTAATTAATCTTACCATACCTATTTTTCTTTTTACAGCCGTCACCATATTTTTTTGATTCTCCACACAAGAGTGATGAGGCAGTAAAGAACCAAATTCAAACTCAAACATCAGGTAATTTATATTCATGTGTGTGTAATTTTTTTTCTTTTTTTTTCTTTGTTGATCAATATTCAATAGTAACTCAAACACTAGTTGCAATGGCAAGTGCAGAAAAAAGTTTTTCAAAGCTTAAAACTTTTCTTCGATCAACAATGTCTCAAGATAGATTGAATGAATTAGCTATGTTATCAATTAAGAAAGAGCTGACTGAACAAATTGATTATGCTGATGTAATTAATATTGTTGCCGCCAAAACGGTAAGGCAGGTTCTATTTAAGTAATTATTTAGAAAATATTTGTCATATTTATATGAGCATAATTTTTTTTTTAATTATTGTGAAATATTTAATTTTATATCGTTGAAGTAATTATTTTTTTTTAAATTATATAATTGAAAAGATTGAGAGGACCTAATTTTAAACTCGACTCAGGCTTTACAATTGTTAGGATCGGCCCTGAGTGAGGGACAACCATGGTATGTTGTCTCGGTCGGTCGTCCTCTCGTATATTCTTCGGCTGCGACACTTTTCTTTTAAATTTCATTAATAATGATAAAATCACTTTAATTTCCTCTAAAAAAAAATACTCTTACTAGTAATAATCCATAATACTAATAATTAATTAATGCAAATTCAGTTATCGCGCAGGGTAATCTGACGCAAGGCGTCGATATTTTAAGTTTTGGTGATATTATTAATTTATGTCCAGTGTCACCTAATTAACTTCATCTTGCGTTGATATTTGAAGTTTTGGTGATATTATTAATTTATGTCCAGTGTCACCTAATTAACTTCAGTGATGATTACTCAATGAATGATGGCGATGATGAGGGTATACTGGGGAGTAATGTTTAGCAATAATAGTATAAAACAATTGGTTCCGCTTGTAACCTTCTTTTTCCTGGGTTTATTTCAATCGGACATTAATATGCATCATATATGAATAGGGTTTTAATTTAATTTAGGGTGTAATAATTGAATTTTAGCATCAAACGACAGACACAATGAATGTGGCGATCGATATAAGTGATTTAATTTTGTTTATTATTTGTATAGTGTCAATTAAGTGGAATAAAAGAAAATGAAAAATAAAATAAAAAATACAATCAGCCTCTACGTCATCAGTGGGATCGAAAATCCCCATTTTGGATTTTCCGGCAAAATTGGGACGAAAATTGGACAATTAAATTTTTTTGAACGAAAATTAGACAATAAAAAAAGTTATGGGACCAAAAAAAAATTCTCTACATATCCCTATTAACATTTTATTATTTAAATAAAATATTTTTTAGAAAAATTAAAATTATAAGGATATTTTAATAATTTTATATATATTTATTTTAAAAATAATAATAATTTGTTCGTGGCGAAACTTCCATCGCTCAATGCGAAGTTAGATTATGTGTCGATATTTTATTGGTTTCTTAACATCGGGAAGGGCGAACATCCTTCCTGACGTAGAAAAGTCCTAGTATTAAATAGTATTAAAAAATATTTTATTACCTTATTAGGAAATTACCAAACAAAATTAGGACGGTTAGTTTATGGAAAGTGTTCAATCAAAATTAGGATAGAGAGAGTATTATGTACCATTGATGATGATTTGTGATGTTATCTATTTCACATATCATACATTCTTATTAAATTTAATAGTAAAATATAAGACGAAACATTAAAATTAAATAGAGAATCTGTAACAGAGAAGGTGGTAAATAGTGACAGAAAGGACGGGGACACATGCGGAAAATTGGGAAAATTAGTAGAAAGAAAACGGAAAAAGAGTTGAAATATGCAGAAGAAAAATGGGAAAATGAGGGGAAAAAACAGAAATAGGTAAAAGGGAAGGAAAACAAGGCAGAAAAAATAAAGAGAAAAAAATGGAACCATGTCAGATAAAGAGAGAAATTTGGTAGATACTCCAAAAGAGAAGAAAAATGAGGAAAAAAAAAAGGGGAAAATGACAAAGTAAAGATAAGGAGGAGTTTGTATGTAATGATCTGATACATAAATGATATCTTTATCTTAATATTTAAATCTGTATCTTTTTTAAATAGAATTTGGTTGGAGCCTGAATGAAAACTGAAAAGTTTATGGGTAATACTAGATGAAATCAGTTCCATAAAGATTTTTGTCAAAATGTAATAAATATTGTGCAAGTAAAATGTATTATAAAATATAAATTATATTAATTATTTTATTAAATAATACTCCCTTCATTTTTTGTTAAATATCATTTTAATTTTTTCAAGACAAATTAAAGATATATTTTTATATTAAAATTAAACTTAATTAACATTATTTAAATATTATTAATAATTATTATTATTGGCTAATAAATTATATTGATATGCAAAATGTTAATGGGAAATTAAAAAACCAAAAAAAAAAGACTCTGTGTTTTAAAAATATATGTATAAAAAATTATGTGTTGTTATGCATCGAAGGTTCACCGTTATACAAAAATAATTACTGTTTAAAATATGTTTTTATATTTTTAAATATTTTAATGCATATTATATAAAAAAAAAATGATTATAAATTTTATGTATCGTTGATTTATAGGAGTGTTACTCAACTAAAAAAAAGACCTTAACCGCTGCAGTGGTGACCCTTACCACGAAGATGAATGAAAAAAAGAAAAATATATTTAATTAATATAAATGCATCCTAAAATTCAAGAATAAATTTAATTAGCATTTCTTATTTTAATAAAAATATAAATTGAACGTACTATTGTTGTAAGTCGATGATGTGGCAATTTTACTTAACAAACAAGATGATGATATGTCAAAATATTTATGATAAATAAATGTGTCGAAGATGACAAAGATGATTTGGTGTTAGGCCTTAACTCAACTAAAAAAAAGTTTGAGATATGTGTCGATCACAATAGTGGTGATGAGCAAAAGTACCAGTGGATAGATGAAAAAAAAAGAAAAATATATTTAATTAATATAAATACATCCTAAAATTCAAGAATAAATTTAATTAGCATTTCTTATTTTAATAAAAATATAAATTGAACGTCTTTGCTGCTATTTTACTTGTCATAAGAGCGGTGGCTTGATATTAAAAAAAATGTATTTTTTCTTCGCTCGAGTAACATGACCGCAATCCAACCGCTTTAGGTAGAGACTTTATCACTTTTATAATCACTACTAGGTCAACCCTTTATTATTTAATTGACTATTTTTTAACTATCTCATTAGAGAGTTACTCATAATTTATTAGAATTATTGGAAATCCATTTTTAATACATAAGAGTGATATTAAAAAAAATGTTTATGTGTGAAACATACTGTGCCTTATAATCACTAGGTCAACCATTGGATTATTTAATTGACTATTTTTTAACTATCTCATTAGAGATTAATAATTTTTACAAATAAAGTGTTGATTATTATCACTATTATTATTAAACAATTAACACTTTACAAATAAAGTGTTGATTCTTATAAACAATAGTAATAATGATGTACGATGAACATGGTACACATAATACCTTCTCGAGCATAAATTAGCGGAAATAAAAAAATCTGAACCGAGATTAATAGTTTAGCTCAAATTTAAATATTTTGGTCAATTTCGATTTTATTTCATAAATTTTCAATTTAAAATTTTTTATTTAATTTTTATGGTGAAATATTAAATAGAAAAAATGTATCTAAAATGATCCAAAAAAAATGTGGTACACAATTTTTTTTCTCATTTCAATATGTTACTTTTTTTTAAGTAATGATCACATGTCAATGTAGTTCGATGTACCTCAATCAAACATAAATCATACTATAAGAATCAATCTCCAAATTACGTATAAAATTTTGTAATAATTTACACAAAATTTGTACATATAATATATACTTATTCAAATTTTGGAGTCGGGATTTAATGGATAACCATTATATTACTACTTTTATAGAAAGAAAAAATTGTTTCACTAATTTCCTTTTCAAACCCTAGCCCCATTTCGTTGTTATGTTTCACTAATCGCATCTCTTTACTCTATTCTCCGGATTTTCTTCCGATCTTCAGACTTCTTACCCCTATTAACAAAGTATGATATTTTAGATTTTTGCCTACGTATGATTATTTCGACTTTTAGTTTCAATTTTTTTTTTAAAATGTTAAGTTTGTTACTCAAAACGACGTGATTTTAACTAGTCTAGCTATATTATAAATAAGAGGGTAAATGTACCGACATTATAACACACATCATATTTTCAACACTCTCGCAGCTCTGCAGGTCTAGCGACGCTCGTCCTCCCTATGCCACCCCCGAAGCCTCTAGATTTAAGGTTAGATCTTGTATTTTTATTTAGTCATATTAATTAAATTTTAAAAAATAAACTTGGCGAACAAATCTAATGCAATATGCATATTCTTATCACATATAAATTTTTTTATTATCCTTTAGGTGAGGAAGGGGCAGCGAAATAGAGAAAAAAATATATATAGTTCACATTTTAAATACATATATATATAAATGTATTTGACTCTGTTAATATAAAGATATTTAGTTCAAATAATTTTTGAAAATATATAAAAAAATTCGAAAGTGCATTTAGCTACACTATGTTATAAATTGGACCCCCCTTGGTGAAATTTCTAGGTTTGTCCCTACCCGTAGAAGAAGTTGAAGAAACAGAGGGAGTGACATTTTCTTCATACATTAACACACCTTTCTACTTATGGTAACATATATATAGTAATATATTTTTCAATATTTTTTATTTGTCGTTGAAAATGACAAATATATGTTACTTTTTCTTACAGTGACATATATTTATTTTTTCATTAACACATATTTTGCTCTTATAGTAACATATATATAGAAGCTAGTTTATGTTTCTTTTGACATTTCTTTTGGAAAAATTCATTTAATTCGGTTCAACTATCGATGAATCCTCGATATTTTTTTTTTTTTTTTTTGAAGAATCCTCGATTTTTTCTCTTCTTTGAATTTTCTTATATTTCATAGTAGCATCCTTAGAAAACAAATAAGCTAAATAATTAGAAATTTTAGTAATAATAATTTACTATATAACTTTCAATGTATTAGTAATATTTTTAAAGTAAAAAATATCACTTTCAAAATAATAGTATTAAAAAGTATCTTTTTAAGAGAAAAATATAATTGATGTTTACTTTTTTATTTTTAAAATGTAATTTTTTTTGTTATTGGTTGAATTACATATTGTGAGACAGTCTCATATAAATAATTTCTATAAGGTAAAGTACTATTTATCTACTTGACACTACCTTTTATAATGAGTTCCAGCATGTGTTTTTTTTTTTTTTAATGTAGAGATAAATATAGATAAGGAAGAGATAAATACATCAAAATCCAAATGTAGAGATAACAGTTTTTTGTTGGTAAGAAATATGAGTTTTTCTTTGACATTTATCTCTCCATCATGTTTTATGTCTAGACCGAGAAAGAGTAGGATCAAACAAATTTCACATAAAAATTATAAAACTAATTAAAGGGCCGACGTGACATATATTATTAAAAGGTATTAATTATGATAATTGAAGGATATTACTTATAATACTGAATTAAGAGTGTGACTTATATTATAATAAGGTATTAGTAATGATAATTGAAGGGTATGACTTATATTACAAAATATATTAATCGTGATAATTGAAGAGTTGGGGAAAAATGTTTTTTAAGGACAGTATTTTAGGGGTGGTTGTGTTTTAAGGACAATAATTTCACTGACTTGGAAATATAGGACAATATGTTTTAAAATATGTAAATGTAGGACAATCGACCCTATATTTGAGCTGAAATGTCACATGAGATTTGGGCTTATTTGGGGTAAAAATTGCCCTACATTTACAGATTTTAAAACATATTGTCATATATTTACAAATTTTAAAACATATTGTCCCACATTTCCAAGCCTGTAAAATTAATGTCCTTAAAACACAACCCCCCTAAGTTACTGTCATAAAAAAACATTATTCCCTGAAGAGTTGTGTCTATAAATATGAAATAAATTTCACCGTGAACAAGTTTTACTGGAGATCTATTCATATTTTTTAAGAAATAGATTTTAAATTTGATCCCCAATATCTTTTTTTACTTTAAATATTTATTCTAGTTCTTTTTGAAAATTTTGCGATATATTTGTACTCTTTTACAAATTGGGATATAATTAATCGTTATTTTTATGAAGGTAAATTATTGGATGTGCTTCAAGGGAGCATAGTTGAGAACTTACTATTTGCGAACACTTGGGAATAAAAAATGGATCTCATGTGCGTTCAGGTGCACCGTGCACTCATAGTGTATTTAAAAATCATAATAAAAAGTTGTGTATTTACAAGGGATCGAATATCCACCTTCCACACGCCACGGATTGGGTAAGATTCTATGATACAGTGTTTCAAAAAAAAAATCTATCATATACTATTTTACTTTTTCGTATATTCAAATTTTACTAACTCATCTCAATTATATATGGCCATTAAATTTTGCATATAAATTAAAAAAAAAATGAAAAAATAAATTAGACAAATAAAATTTATATTTATAATCCTATTTAATAATTGTTATAGTTTTTTAATATAATTAATAATAAAATTATATTAATAAATTAATTAAAAAAATTACTTTTTGTAAAAATAATTTTATTTATTTGGAATATTTATTAAAAAAAACTTATATAATTGAAATGGAGGAGAATAACACTTTACATTTGATCTCAATCAATATAATAAGAACATGACACATCTATAAAAAAGGACATCATAAATATTGTTTATATATGTATGTCTATGTACATAGTCATTTTTTTAATTTTTTTCAAAATTATAGTAATTTCTCTATTAAAATTGTGTAAATTATAAATATTTAAATTTGGAATACACATGTTTAATATATTTAAATGAATTTTTTTTATTGTAGCCTGTGAGATAGAATTCATTTCAATTCATTTTTTTTATTTTATAATTACTATTATTTTTATATTCAATAAATATTAGAAATTTTACAGATAAATTTGAAATTTGAAAAAAAATGAAATTTTGGTAATAATCTGTGTAAAAATAAAAAAATATTAAAGTTTTTTTGGATTATGTGAGTATATGTTCACAAAATACCATTTTGAATGGTGGATCCCACCAACCGTCATTTAATACCTAAAAAGCATCAAATATAAAATAAAATAATAATTTAATACATCAAATGAGAGTCTGTTGTTTAATACTTTAATTTAATATATGTTCACCAACTATTTAGTCTATTTTATATACCAACACAACATGTAATAAATGACATTATCTACATCCATACAAGAAGTAGATGAATAATATTTGAATGCATCAATTGCACTGTATAATTAATATTCAATTAATATTATAATATTAAAATAATTAATACTAATCAAATCAACATTTTTTAGTAAAATATTTAATATTATCTAAAAATATAATTTCATTTGCATGATGTAACTGGTGCATAAAAATATATGTCAAAATAGATACATTAAACACGAATTGAAATAGAAAATCTACAGTGGCGCCTATAAATAGGGTAGCAAATAGCACTGCAAAATATATCTTAGATTTATCACTAAACCAAGAGTGAAAAAGAAGAGCTTTAAAATCTTAGAATTTTGCTAAAAAATTTGAAAGAAAAGAAAATGACTATCTCAGAAAACAAAGTTGTTGCTGAAAGCTTACCAACTTCATCACTTACTTGTGAAGTTGGAATGCATAAGCTTGAATCGGCCATCAACCTCGATCAGTTTGTATTTCTTTTCTTTTTTTTTTTTTCCTGCATTTTTCATACAAATTAATCAAAGTGCATGTGTTTTTAATTTCATCAATTCTATTTGTACATTAGTGTGTGTGATTTATTTTCCTAATTTTTTTTTTTCCTAATATCGGCCATCAACCTTGATGTGTATTTCTTTTCTTTTCTTTTTTCCTGCATTTTTCATATACAAATTAATCAATGTGCATGTGCTTTTTCATCAATTCTATTTGTACATTAGTGTGTGTGATTTTTTTTCCTAATTCATCAAGGAAATAATTCGTGTTAGTGTTATGTATTTGTGTTTTAAATATTTACTTGTAATTTTCAATTACATTATAATCATTTGTGCATGAATTAACTTATTTATTTTTGCAGTGGGGATCCGACAATTTATGAAAAATATTGGAAAAATGTGGGTGATTTTAGCATCACCATACCTTGCAACGCGTCACTAAGCTATTTCGCGGATGCAAATAATTTGTGTTGGTTTATGATTCCAAAACTTGAAGAAGAAATAAAAAATGTTCACCAAGTGGTTGGATAATGCAGTTATCGAAGGCCGCCACATTGTTGTTGGAACCGGGTCGAGCCAGCTCATTCAAGCTGCGCTTTACGCCCTTACGGACTCTCTCGTTAAGTCCGATCCCATCAGCGTTGTGGCCGCTGCTCCATACTACTCCGTAAGTTATTTAATGGATCAGTGTTACGTGTATTAAGTGACATTATTGGTTATATGTTATTGAATATTGAAAACAACGAATTTGAGATTGAAATACTTAAAATTCATGTGAATTAACATGAAAATCCTGCATTCATGTGTATTTTTCCCCTTTTTGCTTCTACTTTATTGGATTTTTTAGTATATATGATCAAATTTATGTTAGTTCTCATCCATGGTTAAAGTGTCATCTGATAATTTGTTTTCATAAAGAAGATAAGAGTTACATTAAATGCTCTTTTCTAATGTTAATTTGTTTTTTGTCCCAATTTCAACTTTTTTATATTTTTTATTTTTCTTTATTCATAAAATATTTAATCCCATTTTATTTATCTTTTCATATAAAAGACTAATAAAAATTCTTGTATCCCAAGATAATTCTCATATTACACTGATCTAGAAGAATTAAATGTCATGTATCAACTTTATATAAATTGATTCTTATTCATATACTTCTCTATCCCATTTTATTTATCTTTCTAGAGCAAAATTTGTCATATTTCAATAAGCCAGAAGAATTAAATGTCATATATCAATTTTGTCCTTATATTTGCTTTTGTAACAATATGTATCATATAATAAATGGTAAATAAAATATATCAATTTTGTCTTTATATTTGCTTTTGTAACAATATACATTAACTATGATCATGTAGGTAAAATAAAATGGTAAAAATGACACATTACACATATATATTTATTATCAATTAATGACTTTCTTAATTCGTGTAAAACACGAAATGACTAATTGTCGGACTCTTATCGTGGTTCTAGTTCGTTTAGCTAATTAATTTAATTTTGTTGCAGACATATAAAGATCAAACGGACTTACTCCAATCAAGGCTTTTCAAATGGAGTGGTGATGCAAATGCCTTTGACAAAGATGAACCATATGTGGAGCTGGTTACTTCACCAAACAATCCAGATGGTTTACTCCGGCAGCCTGTTGTTAATAAGGCTAAAGGAATGGCCATTTTGATCTTGCATACTATTGGCCACAATACACTGCAATCACTTCATTGTTGGACCATGACATTATGATGTTCACCCTTCCTTGCCTGGATCAAGATGACATTATGAAAATGTTCACGCTGTCGAAATGACCCATTTCGGGTAACTTACGTTTTTTTATCTTGGTCCTGTAACTTAACAAAATTCGACTTTTTAGTCCTGTTCCTATAACTTTACAAAATTCGACTTTTTGGACTAACTAAAAAGCGACAGGACTAAAAGGTCGAATTTTGTAAAGTTACAAGACCAAGATCAAAATAGGTCAAAATTACCGGACAAAAAAATGTATATTCCCAGAAAATTATGTACAAGTTATTTGTGTTTTTGGATTCTTGTTGATTTTTTGTTTTGAATGAAGATGGGCTATTGTGAAAGATGAAGAAGTGGCCAAGAAGATGGTGAGGTTCATCAATGTGAGTTCGATTGGAGTGTCGAAAGAAGCTCAACTCAGGGCTGCCAGCCTCCTTCAAGCCATTTCGGAAAGCTGCAAGGGAAACGAGGCGACTAAGTACGACAACTTCTTTGAATGCAGTCGGCTTCTCATGGCCGAGAGATGGAACAAGTTCAGGGATGCTGTTGGCAAGAAGGAGGGGCTGTTGCACTTTCCGGAGTTGCCACAGAACTACTGCATTTTTGCTAAGAAATTTGTCGAAACTTATCCAGGTAAAGTTATATTCAAGTAATTGGTGGATGCATGACATTGGCTCTTGAAATTCGATTGTGTAATGAATTGCATTGTCTGATTTGGACAGCCTTCGCCTGGTTGAAATGCAATGATGGGATTGATTGTTCGAAGATGCTGAAGGAGCATAAGGTTCTGCAAGGAGCGGAATTCACTTTGGGTGTGGCGTGGAGTATGTAAGGTTGAGCATGGTGGGAAGGGATGAGGAGTTTGAGGAGTTTCTTAACAGACTTCCAGCCATATTGGAGGGGATTGCTTGCTGCTCAAAATCAGAATTGAAGCTGGGGATGGATGGATGGATTTAGGTGTTTTTACAGCTTTAATAACGAGGATTTGTGTTTGATTAATTTACAATTTTTGAAGAGGAAATATGTTAGCTTTTTATTTTATGTATTAATAATGAAATTTTGGATTGGAAGTACTTTTGTTGTTGTTTTAAACTTAATCTGCATTGGTGGTTATTGTGGAAGTGTTATATATTGAGGGCAAAGAGGAAAGATTATTGAAAATGAAGACTAATAAAGATTATAATGAACACAAAAGAGTAAAGGGGAAATAACTCAAACTTATTTTGTACTCCTCCATCCAAACTAATGAAGTTTTATACCACTTTTTTCTTAAATGGAAATATCCACTTCATTACTTTATCACTTTACATAAAATACTAATAAACAACTATTTTTAACCTCAACTACTAATCATTTTATCACTTTATCACTTTTAAAAAAAAAAATTAACTCAAACTTAGTTTGTATTTGATTCTAATCACTCAAACATGGTTCACATTCGATTTATATAAACACGTTATATCTTCACTCATGAAATAAACAAATTAATTAAATTTGATTCTAATAAAATCAAACATGGTTCACATTAATTTATATAAACAGTTATATATTTTCAGAGAAACAAACAAAAACAAGATCATTCTGAAAGTTGATCGAAAATCATGACTATTTTGCCTTAAACTAAATGGATACTGCACAAGGTTTCACATGTCGCAGGTATGTTAACAACATCTTAAAAATTCTTCGGAGATCACTTTTAAAATTAACAATACAACTCTAATTAAAAGTGGGGCTCATCTCAAGAGTTGTTATAAATTAGGTAGCAGTATATACGACCCCAAAAGCGCAAAATTTTTTTTTAGTGCCTTAGAAAGCCAATATCTTAAAAAAAGATGTCAATTAAAATAGGAATACAAATTAGCATGTAAATAAACACTAGTTTAAAGTTCAAAAACACATAAATGAAACAATGGAACAGAATAATCTTCAAAAACACATTTTGCAAACTTTTTCTTTTAATAATAAAAAAAATAAGTATCCAAATGGACCAAATCTAAATTAGCAAACTAATCATCTTATTGACAAATTCATCATCAAAATCATAGGAAACCAAAATCATCATCATCATGAAATTGAGGGTCTTGATCTTAGTGCATCGTTTCCTCCTATTCTAGAGGTTTTAAATAGTCAAATTCAATTTCTTCATCAAATAAGTCTCAAAGAGGATATCCACCAGCCATTGCCCTTTATATATCTCTCCCTTGGAGAACCTTTGATACCCACTTTTCTCGATGATTTTAAGATATGGAGGGAATGGGATACATCGATGGTTTCAATCACTTTGGAGAAGTTGATTTAGATAGAGAGGAGAAAGAAAAAATAAAACCCAGTTTCTAGTATTGCAAAAAAAAAAAAATTATAAAAAAAAAAAAAAAAAAAAATTAATATGTGCACCCGTCTCAGCAGTCTAGGCGCGCCCGTAACAACTATGGACTAGAGTAACAGTTATGAAAGACATTCATATGTAATGCAGTTGATATACGACTATTTTGGCGTAAATTAAATGGATATTGCATAAAGTTTCACATGTCACAAAGTATGTAAGAAACATATCCAAAGAAAAACAGAGAAATAGGGCAATTTAACAGTACAAGTTAAAGAAGCAAATAATCAACCCCAAACAGTGCGATTTTTCACCAAGGTCAATATCTTGATAAAGATGTCTATTAAATAAGTACAAATTCCAATTAATTTGCACTAGTGTTCGTCCTCTACAAACATGGAACAATATATTCAATCCAAAACTTGCATATTCACATTTTTCTTTTAATAAAAAATGGTAAGCAAATGAGCATTTTACCAATAATTAAGACAAATTCGATGATACAAACAGCATGTTTAATGGAAACCAAAATTTCAGTATTTCTTTAGTTTTTGCATTTGTTGATTGATTATATTTAATATTTCGGGCGTTTTTAGGTTCTTTAATTAGCAGAAGAAGTGATCAAATAAGTCTCAACTCGTATTCACCAGCCATTGTTATATATCTCACCCATGGAAGAGCTTGATACCCACTTTTTTCGATGATTTTTAAGTAACGAACCTGCACATCCAAGTTTCAATCACAAATGGTGAAGTTGATTTAGATATTGTGAAAAAGGAAAATAATACATTCTAGTATTGCAGAAATACACGACCGGTGAAGAAACTAGAACTGTGTTAATATATTAGCACCAGTGCTGGAATTACGAAAATAAAAAAAATGAAATATATATATATATGTGTTCGTTCAAGCTGTACAAAGTGAAAAGGAAAAATTGAATTATCTTTTTCTACTTTTTCTCCCTGCACTTTTATTTTTCGTTCAACTTTAGTCCCCTACTCAACTAGTAAAAAATTGAACACTCAATGGGAAAAAAAAATTTAGGCCAGTAATTTAGGGGATTGTGTTTTAAGGACAATAATTTTACGGGCCTGGAAATGTTGAACAATATGTTTTAAAATTTGTATATAGGATATATGTTTTAAAATATGTAAATGTAGGACAATCGAGCCCAAATAAGCCCTATTAGGGCTGAAATGTCACTTGAGGTGCACGATTGTCCTACCTTTACAGATTTACGGGCTTGTGAATATAGGATACTATATTTTCAAAATCTGAAAATTTAGGACAATCTTGCAAAATTTCAGCCCGATTTGGGCTCGATTATCTTACATTTACAGATTTTAAAACATATTGTATTATATTTAAAAATTTAAGAAACAAATTGTCCTACATTTCCAAGCGCGTAAAATTATTGTCCTTAAAACACAAGTACACAACCCTCCCTAAGTTATTGGTCAAAAAACATTATTCCCAACACTCAATTGCTATCTCGCACAATAACTCCCCTCATTCACTCTCCATGAATGGATAGCATGGGTTTCACAACCATGTATGAAGAGCTCAAAATTTTTATACGAGGTGATTGTTGTTTATGCAAAATATTAACATGGCATCAAGATGATAAACATGAACCTATTTGAGGATCACCTGTATTCCCGAAACAGTGAAATATGGTATTTCAAACTTCACCCGTATTGGAGCCTTTCTTTCAGGAGCATTTTCCTCTGATGTGACACTGGGAAGCCTAAATTCTGCTCTTAACATATATTCCTGAAAGTTCAATAAATAAATAAATAACAGATCATTAACAGAAAATGTAGGTAACCTACAAGTTATTTAAAAAAAAAAAAAAACCTACCTTACCACCTGGAAAAGATTTAATTTTCCAAACTAGTGAATCGCTTTCGGGAGCATAAGAAGCAGATCCCATTGAAGTACGGACATTTGGATTGGTAGCATCAGGTGGCACGGGTAAGTCAATTTCAACATTAGTTGCAGTGCTGAAGTTCAGGTCAAATCAGCAATAAATTTAAGATTATAAAATACTGATTAGATATATGGAAAATAAAGACACCATGCGTAAATATTGACAACAGAAGCAGGTAATATACCTACGCTCCTTGAACTGGCTCCTGGCTTTTACCATAATTTCTATGCGGCTCCTAGAGTGCCTTTCCACTTGTGCTTCAACCCATATTAGAGGTTTAACCTGAAAGATGACAAAAACTCAATTCTTCAAATCACTGAACCTAGATAAAATAACTAGACTAAAAAAATCCAATCTCCCCAGAATTGGTGAAATAATCCAGAAAACAGGAATTAATTTTTCTAGCATTTTTTATTTCATGAGATTCAATTCTAAATTAGATAAGACATCAAAGCAGTTTTAAAGGGGGGAACATCTAAATCCAAGATATGTAAACCAACCTGAGTACTGAGCCTGTAAGTCATGAGATCAAAAGATCCATCAGGAGGTATGAAAGAAATGGTTCTGTCATTCTCAAACCGAGTTAATCGCACACACCTAAATCAATAACCAGAAGCCAAACAAGTAAGATCTCAGAAGGCACAATAGACACAATCACATGCTTAGACTTATGCATCATTTCTATATTTTCAGAGAGATTTTCTTCAGGAACATACAACTGAACCCTCTCCTCATGCAAACTAGACCTGCTGTGAGTAGCATTCTTTTCATTCTTCATTGATAAAATAGCAATCGCATGTTAAACAAAATCAGAAACCTAAGGTTACATACTGATGAAACTTGATGTCGTCTAGATCAATGGCTTTTCCCTTTGTAGCTCGCCCTTGTGCCTCGAGCAAAACTCTGTCATTTAGTCCAAGCTTACACTCGGGCATACCACTGTAATGGATAGAGCATTATTAATGATCTCATCCAAGCTATAATCAATTTTTGCAAATATATCAAACTGAAATGATCTTGCAAATTAAAAAGACCACTTCCTTTCAGCTAGGTTTTGAGGTTGATTGCAATAAGAAGGCGACATACGGGACATCAGCTGGTACATTAACAAAAGCATACACAGATGTACATGTAAACACGTGAAGACTCAAGACAAGGCATGTAGCTTATAACATAGACATTTACACATACATACACTGATTGAACAATCATCCACATATGAATTTGGGAACCGTAAATTTGCGGCAAAAAATTATGGCACGCAAAGCTAATCTTATACTCTTCGTATATGTCAGCATAACTCTAGCATCTATATATTTTCTACATTAAGTTTATTTATTACAGTCCATATTCTTCTATCCAAGACCAAAAAAAAAAAAAAAAACAGACCATATTGCAGGACCTTTTGTTTGATGACCACCTGTGTTCATATAGCGAGAGCGGATGAATGTCTTTTGAGATTATAAACAAGAAAGTCATGTTTTTTAAGTGTATCATCATATCAACAGTATAAAAAGAAAAAAAAAAAAACAATCACAGTAAATGACTTGCGAAGCATTAATGTATTTCTCCTACACATTTAAAAAATGAAAAGAACAAATCCTTCCAAATTTTACCGTAGTGTTAACTGTTAAAGAACATAATGCAGAGAAATGCTAAAAGACATGAGAACAAACCTTAAATATGTTCGCATCTTTAGTGCTCCAACGACATCCGACCTAATAATTTGGCCATTACTATTAACTAGTATATTGACACTCTCCACAACATCAAGAAACACCTGGACCACCAAAAAAGCCATATAATCTGGTGGTTAAGAAATAAATCACTCAGCACATTAGAAAAAACTCACTTCATTCTTTTTGTAACGTATCCCTTCACTGCGCCAAGACACTGCATTTGTGACAGCCATTGGAGGCCTCTGTGTCACTTCCATTCTGTAAGCATCAGTCTTTATGAACTCACTAAGAATCTTTGCTTCAGTGTATTGTGGGTAGCCAAAGTCCATTATTTCGTCGAGTAACTCATACTAATGATATCAGACAAAATTTATTAAATTCTCTGGCCAAATTTGTTATCCACATAATTCAAGAGAAAAGGAAAACGAAGTCCCATACCACTACAACAAAATTATCCCTAAGTGATTCCTCTTCTAACTCTTCGAAGTAATGTTTAAAGACCTGTTAGAAAATTGAAAACAGTTTAAAGAAATTAACAGGAGTGGTGCACTGGGTTATAGACAATTTATCTTGAAAGAATGGGTGTCTGATTACCAATAACGCTTACATCAACTACTCGGTGTAGGAATAGAAGTAGGCTAGCAGCATTGCAGTTCTGCCGTGACGCAGTCATGAGATATACATTGTTGTGCTGTATAAACATATATGTCACACCATTGTCACATACAACAGGATCCTGAGATTCTGGATCACCCTAGATCATTTTACATTGAAAACCCATCAGTTGTCTGTTAAAAATAAGAATATGCACTCGCTGATTGGCGTTAACAAATTGAGGTGAGAAAATAAATTAAATCAAACAAATAGTAAAAAAGTTGATGCCATTTAGAGTAGTAGTATCTTGAGGAAAGAAAAATATGACGATGATGACAGCCAGACAGGATCCTACATAACTAGCACAAAACAGTTTGAGGAGTCATTTCCCAATCTGGGTAATTTTTCACACCAAGAGATGACCAAAATATCAATTATTAATCTCTTTGTTCACATTTATCTTTTTCATTCGAGTGGCCAGTTCTCTTCTTCCAAGGACAAAAGAACAGGACAAAATATTTAGCTTGATTATAGCTTCAGCACCCATCAGAATTCAGGCGTAATCATTTACAACTTAAAACAATTATTCAACCCAGAGTATATATTTTCATCCAGTTCAACTAAACTGATAAAATCAGCACATCAAGATGAGATCATTCATTTTCTAATTCACAACATAATTATCTCAATATGAAGAAAGAATAAAATCATCAAACGAAATCATTCAGATCAGATCAAGGTAATAATTTGCAGGGAAAAAAAATCTCATTTATCCCACTAAAATCATTAATTGCTCTTCGCATTTGAAAGCATCTACTAAAAAGCAATGTCAGTCGCTATACAACCATAAACGAGCAAAGCAACATCCAATCCTATCGCAAACCAGTATTCACTACACAAGAAACAGAAATCTCACCTCTTTCTCCATGAGTTTAGCGAAGAAGCGTTCAGCTTGTACGGCGGAGACATCTCCACGGTAGTCTCTCCACACCAGAACCCTACCTTTAATGTCCAGTAGGAACAGCGCCGACGCTGCTCCCGCCATTTCCCCTCTGAATTAATTGGTTTTCAGTTTCTTCGATTCGAATTGCATATGGAAGTTATAGATCACGAGTTGATGCAATTAATGGAGATGAGATCCAGTAGCGATCCGGTAATTATATGGAAACTGATTGGTTAGCCATCATTCGCATCACACTGCAGATTTCGAGAGAATGTGATCTTTCTTCATCTTCAGCTGAAACATGAACAAAAAGGTTGAAAATTCTGATCGGTCGAGTCAGACTGAGATCGGATGACTGCGGATGGCCCATTTTTCTTTTGGGCTTCTTAATTAGAGGCCCAACTTGTCGAGATTAGGCCCAAGTCCCCGACAAAAGTGTTTTTCTATTATTCATTATTAAATACGTTTTATACGAAAAAAAAAAAAAAAAAAAGAAGGGCACAGAGAAGGTCGATATTAAAAAAAATGAAAATCTTAATAATTTCATCAGATAAAAGTGCAGAAATATAATTTTTTTAAAAATAAATATTCTTTTCAAATATAAGTTCTTCCCTTTTTAGTTATCATTTTTTTATTATCGTTATTATATGTAAATCATACTCTTTATTTTTAATGAATAATATCATTTTATATAAAAAAAAGTAAAACCCTTTATGGTGTCACACATTTTTATGAATATAAATAATATTATTAAATAGTATTGAAACTTTGTTTCATATTTTTTAAAAAAAGGGGTCGATATAAAAAAAATGATAATCATAATAATTTCATCAAATAAAAGTGCAGAAATTCTAATTCATCCGTAATAAATATTCCTGATCAAATTAAGTAGTATTTTAAAACTTTCAGATTAAGGACAAAAAAATTCAAGAAGAAATCATATGCATTTACAATTTCAGGATTTTGCTAATTCCACTCAATTTGAGGATCGCCATGCTTTTCTATTTCAAATCTCGATATGCAAGTTTTTGCGAGTTTTGATTAGTTACTGCCTCACTGGTCTTCATAGGAATTTTGAGTTTAGAATGACCATTTCAGCCACAACCTTTAAGTTGCATGACTATTTTTACAGTTTGTCATATTTTTCTATTTAAAAACTCAACTAGCTAATACGAGGATCGCCACGCCTATTTCAAATCTCGATATGCAAGTTTTTTGCGAGTTTTGATTAGTTACTGCCTTGAGCTCTCGAAATGTTTAGGGATCCCATGCGTGTTTTGGAAACTCAATAGGCAAGTATTTTGTACAAGATCTAGAGTTTTAATGAGGTACACTTCAAGATAAGAACTTATGTTCACTAAATCGTTAAATCTCATGAGTATTTTGTCCAAATTTCAAGATAAAAATTTATCTTCACTTGTAATCCAACACCTCAAAAAACTTTTGAATGATATAATGAATAGTATTAATCCATATAAAGGAAAAGTATTAGTTTATATAAAAGTACGTTACACATTAATACTATAAGAGTCTGGTCTGTTTTCTCTCCCCACCGAAAACGGCAAAAGTTTCGTCCGTCGGATTTTTTTTTTGAAAAATATGATATCTTTTTTTTTTTGTTCTATTTTGTTATGTAGAGTTTAGATTTATTTTCTCTTCTCCTGCTTTCTCCTAATTAGGGGTTTGTTGTGAGATTTCCTTTTTTTGGGTTGTTTGTTTGTTTGTTTTTGTTTTTTCATTCTGGGTCATGGTGGTTTGTTAGTTAGTTTTGTTTTATTGATACAATCAAAACATTATAGTTTAAGTGTTAATTGACCTAAATAACCTGATTTTTAATTCAAGACGGGAAAAAATATATGTAACAAGGGGTATAATAGTCTTTGTTTAATATTTATCAAGTGAATTATCATAGGATTTTTTTATCAATCTTAACTTTAAAAAAAAAATTAAACTAAAATAAATGCAATTTTGACCAAATTTTACTCAAATTTAGTTAGACTTACAAAATATTTGAATGATATAATGAATATTATTAATCCATATAAAGTAAATGTATTAGTTTATATTAAAAGTATGTTATACAGGTATACTATAAAGTGATAATTGCGAACCAATTGTATAATAAAATTATTTTAGATAAGGCCAACTTAAAATTAAATAGTGAAATTAAAAACGACAAAATTATGTTTTATTTCATTGGAAGAATATTTACTCCAAATAGGCAAAATCCAATGAATACAAATTGCCTACTTCGATTCTTCACTCCCATAAATATAATCACAACTAAAAAAATGAAAACTATAAATTTTTTAGCATATTCTCATAGATGGTTGAGTTAACAATTTAAATTTCAGCCTTGTAAAACAAACGTCGACATTTCTCAGCCCTTGAATCCCTCCCAACCTCATAATCAATTTTCTTATATGACCCCCAGACTGAAACACAATCACCATGCCTCATTTTCACCAACTATTCAATCCCAAAAAATAAATTTTAAAAAAATGGCATCCAAGTTAGGAATCCTCCTAGTAGTATTCCTTTCTATCGTATCCCTCCAATTGATATCATCAGCCTCCTTCCACCGTGCCGGTGGATTACATCGGCGCCATCACCGCCACCACCACCGCCATCGTCTCTTCCGCCCCATCATCTTTCCACGAGTCGAGGACGTGAGCATCGAACATGGAGACGAAGATAATGAGAGGATTCCGCGTTTTGCAAACCCCGCTCTGGACGGATCACGTAAAAAATGAGGACGATGACGAGGATGAACATGAAGAGCGCAGAGACGCCGAAAGACGTGCCAAAAGACGTGGAGATGGGGACGATGACGAGACGAGTACTCCAACCTTTTCGAACCCCGCTTTGGACAAAGGGAAAGATGAGGAGGATGAACATGAAGAGGACAGAGACGAAAGAGCCAAAAGAAATGGGGAGGATGAAGACGGAAGAACGCTTTGGACAAGGGGAAAAAAAATGGAGACGATGATGAAGAACGTGGAAATGGAGACGATGATGAGACAAGTGGAACTGCGGACCCCGGTTTGGACGAAAAGAAAATTGAAGAGCCTAAACCTGAAGAGCCCAACCTGAAGAGCCCAAAGGGCAAGAAGGGGTGACAGGAGGCACAATAGGCGGGCTACGAGAAGCATTCTATGACCAGAGCTGCCCGCAGGCTGAGAAGATTGGGTATGAGACCATTCAAAAGCATTTAAAGAAAGATCCATCCCTTGCTCCTGCTGTTGTTCGCCTGTTTTTCCATGACTGCTTTGTTACGGTGAGGCCCTCATGGTTCTTATTGTTGTTGCATTTATTTTGTGATCATTTTGGATATAATTAAATATGTGATTATGGCTAACATGTCATGAAGGGGCTACATGTAGTCCATGTTTATCTAGGTGAATTAGGGGTTATCTCAAATGATCAAACCTAAAAATGCATGGTTTTGTTTACGGTTTAAAATTGGAACAGTTGGTCATGGTTCTGGTTCTAGTTTGAACCGGGAGACCAGGTTCCAATTTCCGATTTTCAAACCGGATGGGCTCCTCTAATCTTACGTGTCTTTTATTTGTAAGCGGTTGACAAGGCAGTGGGGTTGAAAGAAGGAGTTTGATAGTCACTTCAACTCATTGTTTTTTCTTTTTCATTTTGTGAAAACTGCAGGGCTGTGATGCATCAGTCTTGCTTGACGCAATGCCCACAGGCGAGGAGGTGGAGAAGAAATCAGGTTCCAATGGACCATTAGTTAGAGGCTTCGACATCATAGACGACATAAAAACACAGATCGAAGCCCAATGCCCTGGTGTGGTCTCCTGCTCCGACATACTAGCATTTGCAAACCGTGATTCCCTAGTATTCACAGGCGTTCCCAACTATGGAAGTAGCAGCAGGGCGACGGGATGGCCTATCTTCCCTTGCCAAAAACGCCGATGCCAATCTCCCAACTCCAGATATGTCAGCTGAACAGAATATTCAGATGTTTCAAAAGAAAGGGATGTCGTTGGAGGACTTGGTAGTTCTTATCGGTGCACACTCCATTGGTAGTGCTCACTGTAGTATGGTTACTGGCAGGTTCCACGATCAAGAGAAGTCGAAAGAGATTGATCCAGGCTATCTGTTTAAGATGCAAACATTGACCCTGTGTCAAAGTCAGGACCAAGTTGTGCCATTTGATCCATACTCACAGCACCAGATGGATTCACGCTACTACAAGGAGCTTTTGACCAACAAAGCCTTGATTGAGTCGGATCACAGACTGGCCAAAGAAGTTCGAACGAGAAATGTTATGAATAAATTAGTTGATGATCAGGAGGGGTGGTTGGCCAAGTTCACCGCTGCAATTAAGAAACTCGGGGAGGTTGAAGTGCTGACGGGAGATAAAGGAGAAATCAGGAAACAGTGCACGGTTGTGAATGGGAAGGCTCAAGTCTGATCTCTCAATAGTTTTGGGTAGAATTTGGAATTTTCATTCTAAAGAGGACATATTTCATGTAATCACAAGACTTGCAACATAATGAAATCTTTTTCCTGAAATATTGTATGCTTTCGACCAGCCATTTCATGTTTCCAGTGGGATTGTTATAAAGGAAATACATTTACCGAGTAGTTAAATTGAGTTACCTCCAACTGCAAAAACACCTGAGAAGCTCCATTTTACAACATCATATCATCTCCTAATTGACTGATAACATATAGCTCTGAAATATATAAAAGATCAAATTATTTGTTAGAGATCACAGCATTGCACCAGATATTACATGGGACTCCCATTAACAATAATCTACATAAATTATTTAAGCAAAGAAAAGAAATATTTACCTACCTTTAAAGGAGGTTCCTTCCAGATATTGCTGCATAACAATAAATCAACTAAATTTAGTGGAAGAAGAACCTAATCATACCATATTGTGATTCTGCAATGAGTAGGCAAAATCTAACAATACCATAAATTGGGATTTAAGATCTCCAGATTCTGTCAGTTGTCCTGCACGTAGTTAATTAATTAATAACATGAGTACTAGAATATAATGAAAAGTCTCATATGATATGATAGATTAGTGCAAACAACCTTTAGTAACTGCAGGGTTACAGCTCTTCATCATCTCTGTGAAACTGGGAGGAAACGCTGACATTGCCTCTGCAGCTTCATGATCTCCTATCCCTTCAAGAGACACTGAATATTCAGCAAGTTCAGAGCTTGGGTGCATCAGTTGGTTGCTATTGTTTTCTGATGCTGTGTGCTGCCACTCCCCCTCAGGCCTGTAATAAATCAGCATATTAAAATTGTTGTGTTGAAATTTTCTCTTTGTTTATGAAATAAAACATCAAGTTAACAAAAAGATGCAAAGCTGCTTACATATATATAGGTCCATGAGAACATATGGCCTCAGTTTGAGATGAGACTTCAGAGATATTTTCAAGGCTTTGAATCGGTTGAGGACTTCCATTATTCAAGATTCCCTGAGTAGATATTATAAGAATATGATGGAAACTCAGCTAACTTGAGCCGCAATATAAATAAATAAATATCTATTGATATTAAGATCATTATCAGTGAAATATGCACCTTAACAATGTTCATGAAATTTTCAGCTTCACAGTTAGTCAAAAACTGCAAGGAGAATTTCTCTATCTGCATAGAAGCATGAATATGGGTTTTAATAACAATTAAAAGCTCCCATTTAGAAACCTATGATAAGATTCAATGTGGATACATAACTTAGCTCGCAGACACAAACTCATTTCTTTATACAAATAGTTCAATTCACCAACAAGAGGAAATGCACCGAGCAAGTTATATAAAAACAATAATCAAGAAACTAAGCCTTAGCCCCCCACTGTCTAGGTTGGCTATGTGGAGATGTATCAAGCAAGATATGAGTTGCATAATCTCAAAGTAAACTTCACTATGAGAATTATGTATGTATATACATTCTTTGTTGATAAACCAGAAAAATCTGCAGTTACATATGTGCAGTAATCTTATGAGTGTAAGCATTCAATGATTAAAAATCCAACTAAAAGAACCACAAAGCATGCTGAAGTTTGTGCATCTACATGAAATTTTAAATCAACTCAGAATTTAAAAAACATTGTGATCTAATTTCTTTAGTACTCCAGTTCCCAGGGTCACCAAAGATGGAGAAAAGTATCACATTAACAAGTGTCAACAAGTCCAACATCAATCCTAATATTTCACTTCTTCTGTCTGAGGCTTGGTGAAGGAAGCACATTCATTCAAACATGAAAAACACAAAAGCTAATGTGATTATCAAATTATTCAGCTGCTTACATGGTCAACACCTTCCTTAAAGCTCACAAAAACAGCCCTGGTTCCCCTTGCAGGATGCCCAGGAACGCATGATGCTTGAGGCCAAGAGAAATGCATCTTTGAGATGAAATGCTCCTCCTGTAAAATCCAACAAAAAATGCATGATATCCATACAAACTCTAATAAATTGAATAGAAACGGATATAACGGCTCATTCTCAAGCAGGACAACGTATCATCAAATCTGGTGCACCAACAGAAATTACTCATTTCTAATCCTGAAGCAGAGACCTAGATAAGGAATAAAAGGATCTAGCTACTCAGACGAAACGATCTACCTTCAAACATTTTACTACATCTGCAAACATATATGAACACTTAAAATAGCCTGAATTATAACTCGCTAACAACAAAATTGAAGAGATATTAGCTACAAATTAGAAAACCAGGAACGCGATAGATCGGATTCGAGAACTAGGATCAACTAACAACAGTGGCGCAATGGATATTATTTCGATTGCCTTCTCATTAGAAAAACAAAAAACGCCAGGAGTTAGATCCTTGTAGTTTCCGTACTTACAAAGATTTCCGATCGGAGAGACAGGACGAGAACGGCATCATCCAATCCAGTGGGAGAACGCGCATAGATGAGCTTGACGGAGGCGGAGGCGGAGGCTGTGGACATCCAGGCACCTTTCTTATAAGTTCTCGGCGTCAGAGAAGGATGAGTGCTCGTAAATTTGGATGAGTGGTATCTAATGAATCGTCCGAATCGAACTTGCCATTCACCTATGAATGCAGAGATCTGTGAAGTGAGTGTCGAGTTTTCCAGCTCCGAGTTGGTCGAAATCGCACCCCTGAATCTGAACCCGCCATTTTCAAATTTTGGAACTGAATTTACTTTTTTTGCGTTGGGATAAAGCAACGATGAAAAATTGGCTGTTTTTATAGCACACGAGAGTCGCGTCTCTGCTTTTGTGGCCTTTTTGAGGAAACACAAGAGTCGCATTTT
This sequence comes from Stenogyne calaminthoides, assembly GCA_037126765.1. Taxonomy (NCBI): domain Eukaryota; kingdom Viridiplantae; phylum Streptophyta; class Magnoliopsida; order Lamiales; family Lamiaceae; genus Stenogyne; species Stenogyne calaminthoides. Next base: position 157,102 of record JBBCBC010000088.1, read on the forward strand.
TTAACTTTCCCCGACATCAAATTAGATTAAGGATTGGAAAAAAATAATTAAATGTTAAAAATATTTCAATTAAATTATTTAAAAGGCCTCAATTTGTAATATCATTATTATTTTAATATTTAATAAATATAGTATACAAAAAAAATGTAGGCAAAAATTTAAAATTTCATGCACAATAAATAATATTTTGTTGGTCTTTGTAAAATTCTACATATGGCAATCTTTGTGGACGGAGAGAGTTAGTATTTAGATCTTATTTTTAAAATCAAACATATTTAAACTTCAAAAAAATCAAAAATAAAAATGTAATTTAATTTTAGGAGTTCTTTTTCTAATTTTTTTTAAGTTTTAGTTTTTTTTTTTTTTCAATTTTTTTTTTTTTTAACTTTAATTTTTTTTTTTTTATTTTTTTTTTTTTTCGATCCGGACAAAAATATGACAATCTTTGTGATGGTGGGAGTAGTATATATGATTTATGGTTCATTATTTAAATGGGGTTTTAAAGTTTTCATCCAATTTAAAAATTATTTTAAAAACTGGGAAAGTAACTCTATTTTATGAATTTAAGTGCACTTTCTTTTTTTTATTTTTTGAGCATCAAAAGGATTAAATTATAATATGCACAGAGTTTTAACTGATAGTATGATTTATCAAAAGCCCAATAGGTTTGTTTAGGTCGAAAAATAGCCCATTCGTTTAAACTGGACTAATTTATCCAAAGCCCATGTGAAGAAAAATTTTCTCAAATTGGGCCAAAAATAATGGCCCAACATATTAACGTCAAATTTATCCTCTTTTTAAATTCTCGAGAATATAAAAAAGTCACCGTTAAATCACTGTACTCCACCACCATCGCCGGCAACATCTCGAAGCAATTAAAACCATTTCCCCCCCGCTTCACGGACCAGAAGAAATTGAGAATGAAAGCTTTATTCAATCCAGAGCCAATCTTGTCTTCATTTCCACATCTCCAAACAAAAACTGGAGGTTTTGCTCCAAAAGCTTTCATCCAATTCCCTGTTTCGCAGACAAAACGGAGCCGTTTAATTAAAGCTGTTGCCAATTCAGCTGCCGTCGATGATTTATTGGATATCAGAAATCCGGCGGTGTCGACGTCGTATCGGAACCCGAAGTTGCCTAAGCCCAATCAAACGGTATTGGATGCACAAACGAAGGTCTGCACTGGCCCCACGCAGACAAAGCCTCTTAACGCAGAGCAAGCATTCAAGGTGCTTGATACCATTTTAAAATCAGGTGAAATTGCAGTTTATTTGAATCTGTTGTGTGTTTCCTTCTTATTTACTAGTTGACTTGCTAAATTTTGAAACGTTTGATTAGATACATTTTGATATTGGAGCAAATTTAACCAGTTTCCAGAGAGTCAAGTCTTTTAGTCCCTCATCTTTTGTTACGAATCAAATTTGCGAGTAAGGTCAGCTGTTAAACACGTCTTTGTTGTTAACTTTGATCCATCTGATTCAGCTAATTATGTTGCGATTAATTGATTGAATTATGGCAATATATTGGAACTCGCCGAGCCTGGTGTTGTTCATAAGGTTTATAATAGATTTCAGTTCAGAGTCATTTGTGATTTATTTTACAGTTGTAAGGAGTAAAGCATTCGTAGTATCTTAGTATCTAATTGTACTGCTAAAAATAGTTAAAGGAGAGCTCAACGATGAAGAGGAAGTATCCAAAGCCCAACTCGGGGCATTTTTCGCAGCAATGACAATTCGAGCAAACTCCTTTCCAGAGCCGACTCAATGGAGCGAGGGTGAAAGGAAAGCAATGACATACTATTGGCCGTATTTAGTACACATACTACCTCCAGATATTATCTTTTTAGCTGATCTTGAACAGTCGATTATGAGAGTCAATAGTTCGATAGGCCCTCGCTTTGTTGGTAATGGGACTTCGGAGATGAGACTTGTGGGTGCCCTTAGGGAGGTTTTGGCTGGGGGTCATTTGGGGTACGAGGAAGTTCAAGGTGTTTTAAGAGATGTTCTTCCATTGGGTTCAGAAGACGGAAACACACCAGCCGTGAGTGAGTCACTCCTTTCAGCTTTTTTGATCGGCCAGCGCATGAACAGGGAAACAGATCGTGAGCTGAAAGCATACTGCCTTGCATTTGATGATGATGAAAATGGTGAGCTTTTCTCTACTCTTAGCCACTAATTGTGTCTTTGCTCTACTTCCTTCTTGTTTTGGATTTCTTAAATTTGTGTGGTTTGTTACTAAAATTGACTTTTGTCTCATCCAGGTGAAGCACCAGTTGCTGATATTAGATCTTTGACCCATTATGGTGAACCTTATGATGGTAATACACGATATTTCAGAAGTACGCTCTTTGTTGCTGCAGTTAGAACCTGTTATGGTGAATCGTGCTTGCTTCATGGTGTGGATTGGATGCCACCTAAGGTCATAATCCAGTTTGCTTTTCCATTAGGATATTATCTTTTGGGTAATCCGAAGTATTACTATAGATAGTACTGTAATTGGAGTCAGGTTTACAATGTTATAAGTAGGACCTAAAGCTGAAAGGGGATCCCAAATTTAGACTAAATGCAGCACTTTGTTGTTCTTATGATGGTTCTGTTTAATGTAGTTCATAAAATAAGAATATAGATGGAGTTTTACATCTGTTACTTTGAAACTGAATATTCAGGGAGGCATTACAGAAGAGCAAATGTTGAAGTTCATGGGTGCAAACATGCACTTAACCTCCATGCAGGCAAAAAAGCTTCTAGAGGTCTCTCCCTCCATCCTTTTCTTCTCATACTATTTGTCTGTATTTTTTTGTTTGATGTACATGCTTTAAGGACAATTTGCCAATATGATGCATTTATTTTTTCTGTAGGATGAAGATGTTGGTTTTGCTTACATAAGTCAACGAGAAGCCCAACCATCTCTGTATGGATATTTTGCCAATTACATCAAAAGCATGTTGTTTGGCCATTTTTTTTTATGTTATACACACTGATTACTCTCCACAATATCATCATTGAAATGTCACCTTTCCAGTAACTGAAAAGAGTTCTTTTAACAAAACTAATTTTGACTTTTCATGCATAAACTCACCTCCGAGACGGGGTCAATTTTTATTCTACTTGGCATGGAATACTTGAGAGATTGGATCAAATGTTTCATAATGATTCCAAATTCATGGATTTTATTTGTAATTGATGGATCTCCATATTTTGTCCATCATTCTTTTCCCAAATATGAAGAAGGTCACACTATATAATCTGATTGATGATGGTATGAAGAGAAGGATGATACTGAATACTTGTTAGTATTGGAAGCTGATTGAGACATTTGTATAAATAATAAGTAGTAAGGACAAAATTTATCTCTGGAAGCTCAAATCTATCAATTTATTGACTTTCGGATGTTGATACTAGTACTAATATGTACAGTTGGCATTGGACATTGGTAGTCTGTTGCCTCCTTAAGGCCAATTTGATTTTTTTTTTTTTTTTAGATTTCCCGATATTTAAATATCTAAATTATATTCCTTTTCACAGATATTCGTTGATTGGGGTCAGGGAACATATTAAGAAACGTCCACCATTGGCAACTACAGAAAAAGTTCAACAATTTGTGAGGGTAAGCCTTTTATAAATGCAGGTGCATCAATATAGCTCTTATCTTACCTTACTGAACTGCTACTTGGGAACCTAATCTGGAAATAAGTTTCAAGAACACTTTTGTGCATTTGTACACTTGAACCTAGGGTTTGGCCACTTAAGGAAGTAGTAGCTGTTTATTTCCCCTTCTTTTTACAGTTTTCTTAGTATTTGTCTTGCTTAATAAACATCAATATCATTTTTCTCATAATCTGCAATATCAGTTTTGATTGCTTACTATTCATTAGGCCAAGGGGATGACTCTCCATTTTGATTGCTTGGATTTTTACCATGGAGGGTTATGAGGAAGCTATTGTTGATGCTAATGAGAAGATGGAGGTTAACTCGGGCTTAGTGGTGAAGGTACTAAATAACTTAAAAGTTTATCATGAACCCTTTATTTTAATTATATTGTTTCACAAGATGATTGATCAAGAAATTGATTCATCATGAATTACTAATTCAGGGCGAGGAAGGTGCTCTTTCGATGACCACAAGATTAAGATCACCAAATGCATCAAAGGGACTTCCCGTTAATTACTGTTCAGGTTTTCGCTTGCTCAATGTCAACCCTTCTGAAGAAGCAGATGGTATGTAACTCTACTTCCTAGTTGAATAAAAGCCTAGTTGATTAAACATAATTAAATCGGTTCTTTCTTTTAATTTGATGTTATAGGAGTATCACGCCAGAGTTTCAATTTTGTTGTAAATGCTAAGGACTATGGCTTTGAACCAACTGATACTCCAAGAACGGATCGTTCAGTAAGTCGCAGAATTTATGCATAATTTTCTTTAGTTTCGGTATAATATTACAAGAGGATGGATGGCATATAGTCATCGGGTGAACTAATTTGAAAAAACTGGTTGTGGGATTCGTTCACAATATCTTTCATTTTCTGAACTATTCAATTCAAGGTAACAAGAAACATAGAGTTGGCTTAGCAGGGGTCCAGCATATGATCGAATTGTTTTAAATGCTGGAATGGTTGATCACTTGCTCGGATGCGATGGAGCTGAAGGCCCTGGATAGAGCACGAGAGGCTATCGACAGTGGGAATGCCCTTAAAAGGCTTTTAGGCTACATAAACAAGTCTAACAAAGTGTAATGATATGTATATGGGTAAACTGTACTGCTTTTTATTTTTATTTTCAAGATTGAGGGTTTTTTTTCACTTCACAAGTTACAAATGAATGAAAATGTTGTAATCTTACCCAAAATAATATCAGGTTTTTTTTCTTTTTGGGGGGGGGGGGTGGTGTATTACGAATAAGTTGTCTGTAAAATCTTGAGAATTGTTGTTGAATTTAAATCTCCTCCTTGGTTTTGGAATCAGGGAAAATATATGTTTTGTCCCCTCTCATCTTTTTTTCACTTTTTCCTTTTTATTTTTGTAGTATTTTATAATGTTGCCCGTGTACTTTAATTTGAACTTCTACAATTGTTATTCGCAATTGCAAATGACCATATGTAGAAAGTATTTGTACAAGGGACTAATGTTTAAGAAAATGAAAAAACATGGAGCAAGATATGTACTTTTCCTAAATTAAGGGGCATAAATCTAAAGATGATCAATTAGAAAGGCAAAACAATCGAAGAGAATGAGTGTCTTTGTTCTTTTATTGCGTTATCAAGAAATTGATACTCCATAACCATCATACAAATAATATCCTATTCCAAAAAAAAATAAAAAACAAAAAAAAAAACATAATAATACATGACACAAAAGCATGTAGTCCGCATCTACATAAACCTTCTGATACTTCAGAAAAGAAGATCTAACTAAATGCATACAAAAGAAAATGAATAAAAATAAAAACACGAAAAAAACTATCAAGATCACAGCTAAATCTGGATTGCAGATGCTATTGCACCTGCAAGACTTATAACCTCGAAGGGTTGCTTGTTTTTCACCTGCTTCACCGTTTCCGGGCACGAGTCCGTGATCCAGAAGTAAGTCATCCCAGTTCCAGGGTTGCCTACAAGTATTGACACCATGATCCTCAAATTAGTATAAGAAATGTGCATGTGCCATTCGTCTTGAGATGAAAACATTTTGATTAACTATTTGATTATCTTTGAAGCTAATTCCCAAACCAATCAATCAAAATCAAGATTTTATCGAGTCAATAAGATAATAACCATCTTTAGCTAATGATCATACAGTGTGAAAATGTGAGTGGACAGAAGAAATAAATGAGATTTTTTTTATCATGTTCCTACCTCCTTCATCATGCTTAAACCGCTCCCATGACTTATTTGGGAAAATTCCATGTGTCACATAGGCACTTACTTTTGTAGCTCCATGTTTGGCCAACACTTTCTGGAAAAACCAATAACGAAAAGTATACAGACATGTTAAAATGAACAATGGAGATTGCAACACAACTCTGCTTATTATATAAGCTGTAAAATTCTTCACAAAGATGACTAAAAGGATTTAATGGTACTTATATAAAGGAAAAAACACTTTGCAACTTAAAAGTCTAATTAAAAATTACATCTTATAAGCTCTTAAGACAGCTTATAAGATGTTTAAGATAAGTTTAGCAAAACGGGCCCTAAGTTTAAGGGGCTCACCTTTCAGAACTTGCTTCACAGAGAATATAAACAAGATTGCTTATTTCTTCTAATTCTTTTGATTGTTGATATCAACAAATTTTTCATAATATTGAAAAATATCCAGAGAGATTATGCCAATTTAGTGTGGAAGGAAGGATAACTGCTGCTTTCTCACCTGACACTCTATCAGGGTGCCACCAGACTGGACAAGGTCATCCACTATCACAACATGACGTCCCTTTGGATCACCCTCCTTAATTCTAACAATTCGTTGATCACCTTCCCTAACTTTGGCACAAACAACCTGCCACCATTTAAAGAAATTTACTCCAATTTAGTACATCCTAGGGTATACTAGAAAATGGAATCTGTATGAACAGTAAATCTCTAAACACATGTGGCGAACTGCTGTCATTTCCAAAAACTTACCATATTGCAGAAATATCTAAGATTGAAATGAAATATTGAATTTTTCAACAGCTGAACATCTATGTCACTGAAACATTATTACCATTGGAAAGTGTTGTAGCTGCTTGTGAAATCGTTTCCATGCACCATCATCAGGAAAGGCTATTGTTATCTGGACAAAGAAAAGTGTAACAGGCAACTTTAAGAAATGGAATTAACCCATAGGATATTATCTCCTAATAAGGCGGTAATAGGTAATAGGGTTCACAAAACTTATACATACAAAAAGCAGTTCACTTGTCATCTAGGCAGAATCATGGGAAATGAAAGTCGAACAAATGGATATTTTTACAAAATAACGTGTGTGAAAATAGAAACAAAAGAAGAAGAAAAGTCCCAGCAAAAGATACAGTGTGGCATCTAAATTATATGGCAAATACTTATATACACCAATTGCATCGTGCAACTCAAGTGCATTTTTAAATGTTATTAGTAGTTTTTATTGATCAGTAATAGTTGTGCACCAATTGCACGGTGCAACTGGTACACCCAGGTGTTACTTGATATATATATAAACTACTAAGTATGCATCATTATGGTGACTCTCAAATCCTGTATACACATCAACTTTGTGCATAAAATATTAAAAAAGGAGTTGAAAACATCCAACAAAACGAGAAAAAAAATTACGTTCTCAGAGTCGGGAAGCTGTTGTAGCCTTTTCAAGAGCAGCGGTACACCACTTTCAAAACATGGCAAAACATTATCACCAAAGTAAAACCTCTCCTGCAAGATGAATAAAAAGTGTAGTGATTAGTGGTTACACTGAGCTCAAGGAATATACATAAGGGTTGAAGACATAAGTAAAACACAAACAACATGTAGCAAGTAATGACTCACCACAAGCATTATACGTACCCACCTGTAAGGCATGGATATCGAAAATTACTATATTGGTGGGTCCACCTCTAGATATTGGAATATTAGACAAGATCCTAGCAAGAGTGAAAGCTGTAGCAACATCTCCTTCATCCTCCATTCGCTCGGAAGTGCCCGTAGGAAAAAATGGCAGGACAAGCGTGAAGGATGTGACGAATAGTTTTGGTAAAGCGTAGATGATGGATAATTGCTCAAAAATAACTGCAGGAGAGTTGAATGAAGCAAGGAAAGCTGCATGCTGTCCACGAACTCCTTGAGCATTGGATATAAATAAGTTTGGAAATCCATCTTCAAATATCCTGGTTGATAAAAACTATCTATCAAGACACCACATGTAGTATTGAATTTATGGCCTCCTATAGATATTAAATGTGGCAGGAAAAGGAATAGGAAATCAATCTGAAGATAATTTAACTCCATACGGTCTCACAAATAAAATTAGCAAATGTGCACTTTGTTTAACAGCATTAGATGTACAATGAAGGTTGAAATCTCCTCTTACTGATACTCCCATGTTCTCTTGTTTGCTGAACTAAAAAGATTCTCTTTCTTTTTTTTTTTCTTCAAAACAAAACCAGTTTTGTTATTCCTTAAAAACATTTTTCTGTGCTAAAAATTACATTTAAAAAAACAAATCTAATCATTACTATACACATTGTTTCAAACACCAAATTCAAACAATATGTGTTTGGTACATAATCAAACTAGATTGTACAATACTAATGATACAAAAAAGTTATATGGAAAGTCAGAACAATATCACTGCATAAAACAAAACTGAACATCATCTAATTTTGCAACCGTGATCCAACAACAAGTAATAGTCAAATTTAAAATAAAAAAAAAAAATCAAATTCCCCCATATATGCGATCATCAAACACAGAAAATCTCACATTCTATTGATAAACACAAGAGGAATCAATTTCAACCATAAAGAGACAAATGGTACCTCCAACTGATGCTACGAAGCTCAATGGCGTCGGATTCGGCAGCAATTCTTTCAGCGAGATCCTTCATTTCAGAGCAGTAAAAGAGGCAAACCTTTTTCTGACTCTGGAGCGAAGAATTCAGAGACGAAGCCATTAGGGTTGAATTTGGGGGTTTAAGAATTATGTGAATTGGGTCGGTTGGAGATACGCAATCAATGGTCCATTTGTGGGAAGGAGTGTTTCTGAGCTCGCAATAAATTCTGTTTTTGGAGCGGGTGGAAATGGGAATTAGGGTTTTGTCAGTGGTTTTGGAGGGAGATGAAAGGAATGGTTGGGATGGTGAAATGGCTGACATTGTGGCGGTTTACGGTGGCGTCCGCCGCGATTAAAGGGGGTCGTTGTTTCAGTTTCAGACTCCAGTTTTTGGGGTTTTATATATATTAAAAAATTAATTTACAAATTGAATTAAATTCGATTAAATCCATACTTTTGACATTCCTCTATCTAAAAAGGCAAAAATACATTATATTAATTTATCAGTATTAAGGACACACTTGGTACGACTTGAAAATTGAAATAATAACGAGTATCATTATCAAGGAATCAATCAAAAGTGAAATTGGTGATTGCATTACTAAAATTTGATAAAATTTTATTAGCATTATTAATAGAAATAATTATTAATTAAAAAAATTACTTATCATTCATTCTCATTACTCTCTTTAAAGCAAGTTATAAATGTTTTTATTGAATATTATTAATTATTTTCATTAAATAATATTTAATTGTGAATCAATTGCACGATGAAATTGACAAAAACTTATGTGTGAACTCAAGTTCACAATTAACTCGATTTTTTTTAGATTATTATTATTTTATGCCAGAAAATTATTATCAATGTATAAAACTTATTATCATTATGTAAATTTCTCAATATTTATTTTATATTTTTAAAAATTATTTTTTTCAATATTTAAGAAATATTTTTACATATATAGTTTTTTTAGATATAGATAGTTTTTTAATCGATGCAATTAGTGCATTTAAATGTGTCATCTTAAAAAATTGGGGTTGAGAATTTATTATCGAGAGCGGGTGGAATTAAATAGTTGTCTTATCAATTAAGATTATTAATTGTTATTCAATTAGTGCATTTAAATGTGTTTTTTTAATAAAAATTGGGGTTGAGAATTTATTAAAAAATAATTATTTTTGGTTTTATATTTTTAAATAGTTGTTTTTATCAAAAAAGATATATTTCTAACTTGTTATTCATATATTCTATTTCATTATCTTTAAAATATTATATTTATTTATAATGATAATTTTTTTATGCTATCTTTCCCTGGCCCATTTAAATTGGGACTCTTTGGCCCAAATAGTTTATCTCAAAGCCTTATAGAACATATTCTAATGGGTTATGGTCAGTTTCGTCAACTAATTTAATTTTATCATAATACAATCTTTGTTCTTTATTAATTGTCCTGATTTGTCTACAGAATATACTCATTTTCTTCCAACTATACCCCTGATAAATATTAATCAGTGTTTTTTTATTAATTGTAGTTTATATGAATAAATTATTAAATAATGATATAAAGCTTTACACAATTTAATGAAAATTTTGGTTTATATAAATTGATAAGATAAGACATATAACACAATAAAAAAAGATGGTATACGATAAGTTTACTAATAATTTATTTTTATTATTATGCATACATCAGAGAAATGGTTTAGAACGTAGAAGGTATCGTTATTTTCAAATATGAATAAAAAACAACACTTGAAAAACAAGGTTTAAGTAAACCTAAAGCAGAGTATAAGTAAATCCAAATTCACCTACCGGGATGTAATTTCTTAATAAAATTTATCATACCTAACTTGTCTACTATAACTTTTACTCATTTGACGTCAAATGCAAAATATGTTTAATTTAATTATATGTATAATTTTTTAAATATTACACGAATATATAAATATAATTTAGCCCACTGTGATTCCAAACAATATTTTGAGCAAAATGCTTCATAGAATCGTCAATAGATAAGGATATGCCCGAAATTTATAAAATCCAAATTTTTTAAACATAAAAAATAATATTTTATTTTATATGTGTGAAGAATTAAAATAAACTACAAATTAGATTTGACCATTTGAAAACAAATTAGTAAAACCACTACAAATAAGCCCAACAATAAGGGCATCTCGTCATATTCTTCCAACAAGATTTTCACTTCCGCGGCGGCGATTGGCCAGGCTGCGGAGGCGGAGGGCCATCCGCCGCCGCTCTCAAGCTTACGCCGTTGACCGGCCATTTAGAATTTGTAAAAATTTTCCAGCAACCACCGTGCATTTTCCTGGATTTGCCCCCACAAAACCATGATGAATCAAATCTCTGCCACCCTATATATGCATAACAAAATACAATTAGAAAAATTAATCCCGAAATAAATCACATTAAATCAAAACTAAAATTCAAAGTAATTTACAAATTGCAAGATTAATTTTATTTTTTTTACCTGGAGAGAGAGAGGCTGAGACAGGGGAGAGAGAATCAAGAATGAAAATGGCAATCAAGAATGTTACTAAAACACTAGTCATCTTGGTTTTAGCCATTGAAACACAGACTGTAAAATTACATAGGAATTCAGGGTATATATAGGAAGAATTTGGATTAATGTATGGTGTGATTTGAAGAGTGTGAACATGTTGATTATAAATTAATTGTTTTACAAGTCGGCATTACTCACATGAAATTTATAATGATTGGGAATTGACCAAATGGAAGCTTGAAATATTCTAAGAAATATTGGAAAGCATGCGGTATTACAATATTAATTGTTTGTTCTAAGAAAATGACATTTTACATGTAAAAGGTGAAGCTCACGTATAAACACGCAAGTTTCAGTAATATCTCTTTATTTGATAAAAATAAAAAAATCAATTTTTTATTTGTTTGTTGCATATTTTAATTTTGTTTTGAAATTTCGTCGGATAAATTAAATAGTATTTATCGACTCCATTCTTCTTTTTATCTTTAGATATCAGTTGTCTAATTAAAAAACATTAATTTATTTATGAAGAAATAAAAGTTTATTCACTCTGTTAGAATGCTCGAGCTTGGCTTGAACTCATATTAATAGAGATCAAACTTGTTTGAGCATAAAATATTGAGTTTGTGAATAGTTCGAGTTTGATTCGAAAAAAACTCGTTAGCGAGGTAAATGAGCTTAGTTCAAGCTCGATATGAAAAAGACTCGGAAAAATGTGTTTTACAGAGCGCTCTCGACTGACTAAAAGCTCATGAGCAAGGTAAACAAGTTCAGCCTTGTCATTGTCGTTGTAAAAATTAAAAAATATATTTAAAATATGTAAACTTCATTTTTATTACTTGAAAATTAAAAATGACTCTGGACAGTTAAAATAAAAGAAAACACATATCTATAAATCTATAGAAATAGATAGAATTTTACTAATCTGAAAAAAAAAAAAACATGTCCGTAAATACTTTAACAAAACTGATAAAATCTAAAAAGAATGAAGGTTTATTTATAATGAAGCTCCTTTTTTCCAACTCATTGGTTAGCCCTACATGATCCGCGAGTTCGTACACAAATATATTCTTGAACATGTTTGTGAGCTCATTATTGTTCTTGAATTTTCAAAAATAAATATCATTAGGCTCGAGTTTGACTCGATAAAATTTCGAGTTTGAATTTGTACTTAAGTGCAGCTTGTGAAATTTAACCTATAAATTCAAGTAAATATTTTTTTAAAGTCGAGATTTAAATAATCCGCCAACAGTTTGGCTTGATTACATTCCTAAACATTTTATTTTAAAGAAATCACTCATAATTTTCTCAGGATAATTCAAAAAACTGGAAAAAAAAACATAAGCATTTTTTAGTACATGTTTACAAACACAAGAAGTACTCTAGCTACCCGTTTAAAAAATAAAGGCTTTTAAAGCACATTTTTTGGTGTTTTTTGAAAAATCAAAGCCACATCAAGACAAAAAAACTAACAAACAAAAAAAAAAAAGTGAACTTTGTCCCAAATTAAAAAAAAAGTGTAGAAAAAATAAGAAAGCGTTTTAAAATTTTTTTTAAATTCTAAAATGACCTTTTTTAGTTATAAAAAAGTGAGTTTACTCTAAACAATTCGATTTTTATATTAATTTATTTAAATTATATATTATATATAAATTATGAGTTTTTTGAATTTTTAAATTTATATATTATATGCTAAATAATTATATAAATTCCTACTACACGATTTTCCACTAGATAATCGGAGGTGGGACAATATCCACACAAGTTCAAAAAATATAAATCACAAAATATCAAAAAGAAAACACAGTTTTAAAGCAGAGCCACTCCTCTGAGTTGATTTATCCTAAAATTCCAAACAAGGCCCAAAAAATTGCACTGCATTAATCCAAATTCCTTCCAACCCCTCTTCACTTCAGTGGCTGTGGTGTTCCGTGGAATCTATGTCTTCCCACAATGCCACCTATGCATTAACATTATATCCCTTTTGTATCAGAAAAACAAGATTATTTAATTGCATTTTTCAAACAAACACACCATTTTTCCAACTTGTTCATTCTGTGGGCTTTTTGAGCGCTCCTGAGCTGAGGCTACTCTGAGTCACGAGTGGCTCTCGAGTTCCCTTCTTCTTTAACTGTAATAGTATTCTTGAAAAGAAAGAAGCCCCTTTCCCAAATAAATTTTAGGGCATATCGGTTTTCATTGAAAGATTGAATTTTTGCCTCTTTTTTTGATGGATTGATTGTAGTTTTTTTTGCTTCTGTCTGTGATCTATGTTATGCTTAATGGGTTTTGCCTAGAATCGGAGATTTTGACATGATGACTGTGTTATTGATTTTTTGATTGTTAGCTTCTTGTTTATCAGATTTTTGGGGTGTTGCTGTATCTATATCTATTCTTTTATTTAACTATCTTTGGTGGAATAGCATAGTTTATGATTGTTCAGAAAAAGCTCAGTTCTTGAAGTTTTTCTTGATTTTAATGCGTCTTGAATTGAATTTTTGAGGTGCATTCGTATTTAATCTTGGGGGTCTTTTTCTTTAAGTTATTATTCCTTATGAATGCAGGTTCTTGTTTTGCGGTCTGTGCCTCCGCAGCAACGCTTCGATTCATGAAACAGTCCACAGTTCACAGTTGACACCCCCTACCCTAGACTAGAAAAAAAAATTGTTTTATTTGTTAATGCTTTCTTCAGTGAAATCTGAAATTGAGTTTTTGTTTAGTTGTGATTTTCACTTGATTTCTCAACCACCCAATTGTGGTTGCAATTATGTTGTTTTCTGGAAATTTAAAGTTTTCACAAAATAGGAGTTCATCTGAAAATATTGAAACTAGGCATCTTCATAGTTCAGTTAATTTGAGTCTTGATTGGATTCTGTTTTGCTGTTTCCCATCATAATCACACTTAAGTCTATGTTAGGTTGCTTATGAATTAAGTATTTGATTCCTGAAAAGGTTTATGCTCTGAGGATTTCAAAGGCTTGAATGTTGATTTCGCATCTACCGTAGTTTGATAACATTGCTCAATAAGGCTTCTGAATAATTTTTAAATCCATGTTAACTTGAAAGTATCCATACAAATAACTTGAACTTTCTGTAACATGAAATCCTTTAATCCAAACACTCTGATCAAAAGTCTAACTTTAATTTATAACTCTTAGGTGCGAATCAAGCTAGTTTCTCCTACATCTTCAAATCAGTCGCCGAATTTGCATTAACATCAGAGTTAGTGAGATATATACTCCATGGAGTATGAGAGATTGAACGAAAATGTCAAGAAATGTCAGTATGCTGTCCGAGGGGAGCTGTATCTTCGAGCTTCTGAGCTTCAGAAGGAAGGGAAAAAGGTATGTTTGGCAGACTAAGAAACGGATTATACGTCATCTAATGGAATATTAGGAAGTTCTGTATCATACTGAACATTTCTTCAACTATCACTTTGGATATCATCATTTAAAAATTTTTGCCCTTAGTTATACATACTACTATTTTCTAATTCCTTATTTCCTTCTTCATTGCAGATCATCTTCACCAATGTCGGAAATCCTCACGCCCTAGGACAGAAACCTCTGACCTTCCCTCGCCAGGTTTGGAGAAGGACTTATGATTCTTTCCATATGTTCTCTTATGTTGCTTTAGTTTGTTTAATATGACTAATTATGTGTCAGGTGGTTGCTCTCTGTCAAGCTCCATTCCTGCTGGATGATCCTAACGTTGGACTTATATTTCCTGCTGATGCTATTGCAAGAGCTAAACATTATCTTTCCATTACTTCCGGGGGTCTAGGTATCTTATTCGACAATTTCTAGACCTGTATATACTAATAGGAGAAAGGGCTGGATTTTCTCAATCCATTTTTTTTTCCATGAAAATCTTCAGTTGTATTTGTGGAGTATATATTTTCAATAATGTGTATAATCTTGAGCAGGTGCTTACAGTGATTCTCGTGGCCTACCTGGAGTTAGGAAAGAAGTTGCAGAGTTTATTGAGAGACGTGACGGATATCCAAGGTTAGAAATATTAACTGATTCTATGATTCGATTTTTTTTTTTTAATTAGACGAGTTTTGATACTGATTGTTTTGATGGCAGTGATCCAGAACTTATATTTCTAACAGATGGTGCTAGCAAAGGAGTGATGCAGATTTTAAACACAATTATACGTGGTCCAAGTGATGGGGTATATATTCTTCTTCAATCTAGTTATCCTTTTTGCACTGTTTCATCAGTGATTTCATACTAATGGTTCCACACTAATTATCAATTGAGCTTGCTAATTATTTTTTCTTGCTTTTCTGTGTGGTCTTCAGATACTGGTCCCTGTGCCGCAGTATCCACTTTACTCAGCAACAATATCTTTACTTGGTGGCTCTCTTGTTCCCTATT
Organism: Stenogyne calaminthoides; assembly: GCA_037126765.1. Taxonomy (NCBI): domain Eukaryota; kingdom Viridiplantae; phylum Streptophyta; class Magnoliopsida; order Lamiales; family Lamiaceae; genus Stenogyne; species Stenogyne calaminthoides. The sequence continues at coordinate 172,502 of JBBCBC010000088.1, forward strand.
ATCTTGAAGAGACTGCAAATTGGGGTCTTGATATAACTAACCTTCGTCAATCAGTTACTCAGGCTCGCTCTCAAGGGATTAACTGTAAGCATTTCCATATCTTTTGCTTCTTAGGGGATTTAGTGGATTTTAAAATCTGGATTTCAGAATCTAGTGGATTTCAAAATCCTAATAAATATTAATGATGTGTGTTTGTTTTGAGATTTAAGAATGGTAGGATTTATCTTTATGTAAAATTGGTATAAGACTGTGTGATGTTGTATTGTTATATTATAGTTGATTGTAATTGTAATGATTGAATGATTGCACAGTGATTAAAGTGTTACATCAGAAATTGTAAAAGTGAGAGAAAAAGGTGTGGAAAGTGATATGTAAAAGAAGATTGTGAATGGAAAATCATATTTGTATTAATGGGTCATTGGGACACGATTGAGAAAAATATTTATTTATAGGGTTTATAGGTATTTGTAGGGTAAGATGTATTGGGTTTTAAGAATAAGATTCTAAAATCCCAAAGTAGAACCGGATTTAGTTTTTGAAATATACCCAAATCCGGTTTATGATAAGGCAAAGCCGGGCCTTACTTCTGCAGATCGAACCTATTCAACTTAGTGAGACAAATTTGATCTTACCTAATTGCTTTATTGAAAAAGATCACTTGCCCGATGAACTTATAATTGGATAGCCATTTATGTCCAGATAACAATTGATCTTTTTAATTTCTTACTTGAAGAAGTTTGCTTTCCACGTAATTTATACTCATTAGGTGTAATACACTTGACAATATTTCTCTATCTAAATTTGCACTTATGAGTTTTTTCTTTGCATTTGTGATAAGGTACGAGCCATGGTGATAATAAACCCCGGAAACCCTACTGGACAGTGTCTTAGTGTAGCGAATCTTCAAGAAGTGATCAAATTCTGTTACCAAAACAATTTGGTATTGCTTGGTGATGAAGTTTATCAGCAAAATATTTACCAAAACGAGCGCCCTTTCATAAGTGCGAGGAAGGTGCATATATTCTGATGATATAATGTTCAAATTGTCCCAATAAATCTTTGGTTTTTTTCCTCAAAAACTGATGATCTTTTTATCGTCCAACTGAAAAAGGTTCTGATGGACATGGGTGGTCCCATAAGCAAGTCAGTCCAGCTCGTTTCTTTTCACACCGTTTCAAAAGGTTATTGGGGAGAATGTGGACAACGTGGCGGATACTTTGAGATGACTAATATTCCTCCTCAGGTATTTGTTGTGACATAATTTCCAGGAATTTAAAGTCCTTTTAATACCATTTGAAATTTCTGGCATAATGAAGACTCGAGACTTATAGAAATTTTAAAATCAATGCTTAAAGAAAATATGCAGTTGTTTTAAACTATTTGTTTATGATAAAATAAACCAACACTTGATCAATGTTATTCTGTGGGCTTATGGATTTCCTTTATTATAAGAACTTCATTTGTCATGTTTGTAATCTGCTTCAGACAGTAGAGGAGATATACAAGGTTGCTTCCATATCACTGAGTCCAAATGTCCCTGGACAAATATTTGTAAGTTGTTTATAGTTCGATTCACTGGTTAGTAAGAAAAAATATAGGCAGAAATTGAACGATTTTCATTGTGTTCCCATTTGCAGATGGGACTTATGGTCAACCCTCTTAAACCTGGAGATATATCATATGAGAATTTTGTTAGGGAGAGGTATGATTGCTTATGTTTGTTCTTCATTAATTGAATGTGGAAAACGATGACATTTCAGGGGGCGTTTGGTTCAAATTCTTCAGTGGGAATCATTGATAGTGAATTACAATGAAAATGATATATCTCGATTCTTGAATACTTAAAGAGTTCATTTCTCTTGAATATATTTGCAGCAAGGGTATCCTCGAGTCGTTGAGGAGGAGAGCACAAATAATGACAGATGGATTTAATAGCTGCAGAAACGTTGTTTGTAACTTTACTGAAGGTATGTCGTTCTATCATCTATACTATACAGAGGTAAAAGGCTCGTTTTGATCCCACCCCAAATAAAGATAAGAGACGGCACATCACAAACAAAGAAATGATGAAAATGTGACACTCCCACTGTTCCAATTTAACTGTTATTTTTTTATGTCACATATAGATTAAGCAAACCATGTGTAAGATGACTAATATACCCTTTTACAGATTATAAATGAATCATTTATCGCAAAAATTTAGAAAAGGGCAAAGTTGATTAAAAAAACATATAATTTCTCTTGGAAAACCAAAAGCAACAGATGTTTTGGAACATATTATTTTCTCTAAAATGCAGTTAAATTGGAGCATATGGAGTTCTAATATACTTTGTTTCTCGTCTCAGGTGCCATGTATTCTTTCCCACAAATACGCCTACCTCCAAAAGCCATCGAGGCTGCCAAAAAGGCCGGAAAAGTACCCGATGTTTTATACTGTCTCAAGCTTCTAGAAGCCACAGGCATTTCCACTGTCCCAGGTTCTGGCTTTGGTCAGAAGGAAGGGTATGCTTGCCCTTTTTTTTTGCTAAAAAAATCATCACTTTTTTTCGAGTAAATAGCTTCTGTTTTATGTGAGGCTGATGAAACTCTTTCCTGTCTAGGGTGTTTCACCTGAGAACCACCATCTTACCGGCTGAGGAAGACATGCCCGCCATTATGGACAGTTTCAAGAAATTTAACGACGAATTCATGGATCAATACGAAGACTACAAAGGGTATTCGAGGATTTAATCAAGTCACTCTGTGACCTTTAAAAAACTTGGGATTTATGTAAAATGTTTGTATAAATTTATCACAACCTACTTTGATTTATATCCATCTCTTCTTTGTTTCAAATGAGACATATGATCTTATTTGATCTTGCATCTGTTTTCACCAGCCATAACATATGTTCTGTTTGACGTCGTTATTATGTACATGTGGTGTATAATAATGAAATGAATTCTCCTTTCGGATCGGTTTTAAGTTAAGTCGTTTTATCATTTAGTAATTGAATTGATAAAATGGTTTCTTAAAAGTCATTTTATCATTTCAATTATTAATACAAAATTCGCTCACTAAAATGCAAGCCAAATAATAACCGTAAAAATTGATTTGGGACGGAGGCAGTATAATATTGAATAGAGGATTTGATGTGAGTGTGACACGAATTTATTCAGAAATGGTACTATACCAAAATTTAAAAAGAATAGGAGTAGTACCCAACTAAGAGAAAATGCAATTTTAAAAAAAAATATATCAAGATTTGGTATTTATTCTTTGGTTTGCTTGTCTGGATAAATTGGCTTATTTTGAGAGACAGCATTAATGGGGAATTAGTGATCGCCCCTCTATCTTCATGTGGAATGATCTAAAGAGGAATAAAAAAATCGGTACAAATATATCGATTTATCAATTTTTGCAGATTGCCCCCTAAGTTGATGTGATATTATGCATGTTACAGAAAGTGGTTGGGACTTTGGAGTTGGTCTAATTACATAAGGATTATGAAAGATGGGATTAAAAAAAAAAAAGAAAGAAAGATGGCATGATGATACATGTAACGATCAATTTTAGATACAATGTAATACGAAAAGTAACACTGAAAATCAAATTGATCAAAGATAGTCACTCATCAAGTTTTTACATTGCATGCACGAGAATGTATATGTACCACTCAAACCAAGTCCAATTAATTATATTCATGGCTCTTTAAGTTTATTTGAATCAATTTGAGAGCTATTCTTTTCATAATTCTTTTGTGTTTTACATAAAAAAAAAGAAGGTAAAAAAGCCGAATATGAAACGGGAAAAAACAATCATAAATTAACACTTATCTTTTCTAAAATGTGAGTCTGTCTCATATAAGTGTGCTTAAAAAATAATTGATTAACAAAAAAATAAAACTTAAAACTTTTTTTTTTTTTTTAGCGCAAACATGTTCAGTTCATATTATTAAAAACACAAGAGGAACACATAGAATCGAGAACGCAATATAAACCTCCTCTCCCCTAAAGTTAGTCGTATTTAAATAGTTTTACTGCACAAAGAATTTATAAATATGACTTTAAAATGAAATAACTAATAATCTTTAATAAAATACATTATAATATTAATATAAGATTCTGAAAACTAAATTTAAATCGAGTGAAAGTTATTGGGCCCTAAAAAACTTAATCCCTTGAATAATTGTGGAGTGGAACGAGATGCGTGGGAAAAGTGTAGAGAGACTAGAGAATAACAATCTAATGTGGGTCCAAGACCATCAAGGACTGATGAGAAAATCTGGCCAAACCGGAGGGTAAATGAATTAACTATTGGAATGAAACAAACCGGCAATTGGCGACATTGTGAATGTACCATATCACCCCGGAATGGAATTTAATTCCCTCTTTCCCCTACTTTTTCACTTATGCCACTTTCTATCCCAAAAAAGTTACATGACACATAATAAATCACAAACATCATTCTCCACGACTTTTTTCCTTTTTTTTTTTTTTTTTTGGGACTAAATTAAACAAACCGTTAATTGGCGACATTATCAATCACCAAAACACCCACAAAATGGAATTTAATTCCCTCTTTCCCCCACTTTTTCACTTATGCAACTTTCTATCCCAAAAAAATTACATGACACGCTATAAATCACAAACATCATTCTCCACGACTCTTCCTCCTTTTATTTAAATCCCTCCACTTTCCTACCCATCCCCCCTTTAAAATAAAAACCCCTTTCTTATTTAAAAAAAAAAAACACTCTTTCTTCTTCAATTTTTTTCCTACAAGTTTCTCCAGAATCTAATTCCATCTTCCCCACAAAAAAAAAAAAAGCCGAAAAAAAGGAAAAAAAAGTCCCTTTTATTCCATTCTACACATACTACATATAGAACTCCCCCCAATTCTGGATCTTACAAAATGGGCTTTTCAGAAAATCTTCACCCAATGGAAAACGCCGGTTTTGCTGATAAATGGCCGGTTTTTTCTGCCATCAAAAGCCCATTGAAGCCGGTTTACACTAAACCGGCCGAGATAACCGATTCCGAAGAAGAGTTTTCGACTACTCCAACATACGCAGGATCAAGAATTCCCAAATTGCCCTGCCCTCCGCCTCCAAAAAAGCGAAAACCGGCTCCAGCTTCTTCTTCAAGATCATGCAATTACGGGGGTAAAAGGGAGTTTTTCAACCCGCCTGATTTGGAAACTATTTTCATACGACGTCGTGTCGAGGGCGCCTAACTTGAGACAGAGTCCCCTGCAATAATAGTTGCATTAATTTTTAATATAAGTTAGATAACTTATAACCCCACGTTTGTTTGTTTAATTTCCCTTTTCTTGTAGTTTAATTATAGTTTGTTGAGTCTAAATGTATTAAGTAAATAAGATGGTAATTAATTTTAAGTAACTAGCTAGATTGATTTGATTTCTCTGCATATGTGTAAATTCTTCATTTGATGGTGAAATTAATTTAAAATTTTACAATGATTGGTTATTTTCCTTGATGTGGATTAAATTGGGTTACCTTATGTGGAAAAACCAGCCATATGTTTGCATATGTTAGATTGTTTGTACTAAATCTCCCCATTCCCATCATGTTTCCATATAAAAGGAATTTTACTTTCATGATCTTCTTTTTTTTTGAGAGAATCTTATTTTGTTTCTTCACTTGGGTAAATAAACAAATAAACTCATGAATTGTACATGTACATGCACATGCAAGTGAAAAAAAGTGATGGTGGAAATCGAGCTGTATAATTTCACTGCAGGGAAAGGGATATTTTTGAAAGAGTGATCATCATATTAATTTTTATTGCAAATTAAATTGCTTTAACTTATAGATATTATAAATTTTGATTTGAATGTTATGTTGAACACTTTTGTTATTCTTGGGTAAATGTCCCACCAAAACAATGACCCCCCACCCACGTAGGACGCCTTATGAAAGTGGGAAGGTTCTGTGTAAATGCCCTTTCTTTTTGTGTGTGATAAGTGTGGGCAAAAGACAAGATGCATAAGTCATGATATATACATTACTGGATTAGAATCCTATGCTACTGTATCATCAACATTCACATATTTCTGCTTAAATTTATAACTTGAGAATTACATGCTCTAATTGATTATGTTTTCCCTCTAGTATATTGTCTATTATCACATACTCAAATTTTACTTTTTCAAATTTTGTAAACACTTATCACTTTTACTATTAAATCATTTTTTTAATAATCACTACATTAAACTACCCCTTGTAAAACATACTTTATGCAAACACCCACATAGAATATATGTATCTTTATCCATGATTTTAAATATAATGAATTACGTTACGTGTAAGACTTTCTAATTTTACTCTCCCCTAGTACTTTTACAAGCCCAAGCTTTGGATATTGGCAACGACACGCCTAATTATTTGTTGTTTTTTAATATGTGTATATTAATTTAAGAAAATATGATATGAATCAAACATCATTTTACCAAAAATAAAATACGAAAATTAACTACCATATATATCAAGATGACTAATGTCGCAATTTTTAAAGTTCAGTAATTCAGTTACGTGAGGAAGTCCCAAAAAAAGATTACGTGTGTGGTTTATTATATTTATATGATTTGTTAATTACTAAAAAAATGATTTCTCTATACGTACGTTTATGTAATTTAAATAATATTTCAACAACTAATTGTGATTATCTTGTGAAGGTAAAGTTTACCTAATCCAAAGCTTTCATCCAAGCAATAAAAATAATAATTCCTCGGGATCTGTGAGGTCATAAGTAGCAAATTAAAACATGATACGTGTTTGTAAAACCACGAGTTGGCTTGTATCAAGTGATGTTGTATTAGAAAAATGTCCTAAGCTTCAATAATTGGGGGCTGCACATGACAGGCCGACTTGCATAAGTTTTCACCATTCGTACTATAAACAATGTAATTTTTTAATGTTTAATTTCGTGTTCTTCTACTTAATAAATTATATAGCAACTTGCACCACTTTTATTATTTTATTATTATTGGATTATTTTTTTTATAGTACGAACCATAATTGTTAACTAGTTTTTTTTTTTTACTCTCTCATTTTCAATTATATAGTCTGATTTGATTTTGTACATGGATAAAAAAAAATTAGGCAAGTAAAATTTATATTTTAACCTTATTTAATAAAAAATATAATTTTTTAATATAATTAATGCATAACGTTATATTGATAAATTAATTTAAAAAATTATTTTATATAAAAATAAATCTATATATTAAAGATATTCATTAAAAAAAATTACATAAAAAAAATCTATATATTTAAAACGGATGTAGTAAAAAAACAAGAATCTCATCATAGGGATTCGCATGTGACAAGTCCACTAGATGTTTGAAAATTTTGAATCAACCAATAACGAGACAAGAAACTAGCAGCTCCAATTATTATTTATTTGGATAAGTCTGAAGAGGGTTGAATATGTAGTACATTACAGAAACATGACAAAATAACTAAATATAATAAAGAAATATTGAAATATATCAATGCAATATACTCTCTCCATCCACCAAAATGTGTGCTCGTTACGTTTTGACATGTTGTACGAAAAAATAAATTAAGTATGTTTATGAACACAATTTTTTTTAGAATATGTCTAGTGTGAAAATTTTCATGTATAAAAATCTATAAAATTATCATAAATCAACCATTTACACCCTAAATACTAAATAATGAACCTTAAATTATGATCTATTTAAACGGGTGAACCATGAATCGGCAAGGGTAAAAAAGTGAACCATGAACCACTCAATTTTATCTTTACCTTCACCAATTTGGAATTTGGTTGTAGAATTAAAATTTTTTTTTATGTATATAAAAATTTTCATACTAGACTTTGTCTTTTTTTTATCTTCATCGTCCAACAATCACTTAATTACTCAAGTTATCATTATACTTTATTCACAATCAATTATGTTATTCATAAATTGACTTAATTTACATTTCCGTACAACATGTTAAAACGAAATGAGTTAATTTTAGTGAACGGAGATAATACTTTCAAAAAAAAAAAAAATGTAGAAAGGCCAAATGGTACATTCGCCACATATTTTTAAAATGACAATGTTTTTGGACGATACACTACAAAAGAATTATGTTTCTCAACACTATTTGCCTCCCCTACTTATGAATAAATATATAAAACAAGAATATATCCCTCAACATCAAATCATTCAAACTATAATTTTACCAAAAATATAATAATTTTTAAATTCTCCATGTTTTTATGTGACTATAGAAATTAGTAGCAGGTTGCAATGGAGTTGAAGCTTAATTAATCTCGTTTCTTCTTAAATAATACTACCTCCGTCCTAGAAAAATGTACACACCACCTTTATTATCGAGTTTTTGTGAGTGAGTTATTTATTAGTATTTCAAATGAAAAAATAATTTTTAAAGAATGGTATTATAGATCTACCTCTCATCTATTACATGTATTTTTAAAAAGTATTTTATTATTTTAAATACTAATAAAAAATTTGCTCACAAAAACACGTGAAAACAATAAACGTGCATGTTTCTTTGGGACTGAGAGAGTAGAACGTAGAAAATACATAAGATTGAACCTATGTTTTAAAAACCGGGTCCGACCGGCCGGTCGGACCGGTGAACCGCTCTAAAGCGGCCCAATAGAGGTGATAGAACCGCTATTGGACCGCCCACCTCAAAACCGGAAAAACCGGTCGAAAACCGGTGAAAACCGGGAACCGGTGAACCGGTGAACCGCCGGTTTTCACCGGTTTTCAACAAAAAAATCGAAAAAAAAAAAGGAGGACCGACGCCGTCCGCCGCGCTCGGTTGGGCGGGCGGCGACCTTCGGGCGGCGGGAAGACGACGGCTGGGCTGCGTCGCGGTGGTGGGGGGCGGCGGAAATGGTGGCTGGCTGGTGGGCGACGGCGCCGATTGTGGATGGTTGTGGATGGTGGATGGCTTGGCGACGACGCCGTCGCCGATTGTTGTGGATGGTGGATGGTGGATGGTTGTGAAATGGTGGCTGGCTGGTGGGCGACGGCGCCGAAACTGGAGGGAGAGAATGACTGAGGGAGAGAGAAGATGAGTGAGGGAGGAGAAGATTAGGTTTTTTAACCGGCCCTTTTTTAGTTTTTTTTTTCCTTTCAATTTCAGCCCAGCCCATTCATTTTTTTGTTTCCTTTCAGCCCAACCCATTTATCAATTTTCTTGGGCTTTGCTTTTCATTTTTTATTTATAAAATACAATTAATATGTAAAAAAAGAATTTAAGTGTACTCCAAATTTTAAAATGTTATTTTAGAAGGTTTCTAAAAAATTAAATTTAATGAATTCAAGTGTAATTATAATATCATCTCCTCTGTTAAAAAATAAAAATAAAAATTATAATATCATCTCAGTACTATTTTAGTATTAGTCTAGAAGAAATTTTAAATATCAAGTAATTAAATATCAGAAAATAAAAATAAAAATGAATACTTGTGACTTTTGTATTGTTGATGACATTTCTATTATGTTTGGAAATTGAAATTTGAAAGTTAGAACTATTTATATTAATAGACATTTTTATTATGTTTAGAAATTTAAGTTTGAACTTTGAAGTTTGAAGAAGCTTTTAGATCTTTTATATTCACTTATCATACTCTATATTTTGATTTTTTTAAAAATTATGCATATTATATATATATAATATTTATTATGACGTCATATAGCCTTCAATCCACTAATCCAATGGTCCGATCCCGGTCCAACCTTTTTTTGGGGTCATCCGGCTCAACTTCCGGTTCCGGTTTTTAAAACATAGGATTGAACCAATGATTTACTTCTGATGATGGATTTATATTCTATTAACAGAAAAGGAAAAAGGTGAAATTGACCGTTTGGAAAATTCATCTCAAATTTGGCAAATTATCAAGTTATGATTTCACTATTAAAATTATTCTTCTACGTATATCGGTTAATAATTGTATAATTTCGTGTTTATGATATATATTCATCGAACATGCTTATTTAGTCAATTTTGTGATATTTTTATTCATATGTTTCTTTTTTTAAATTTGGTCCCTTATTAGTTATACTTTTTTTTTATAAGTAAAATTCTTTTATTGCTAAAAGAGATGGACAAAGAGTGATTTACATCTTTACACAATCATTAACAGTCTAGTATCTTCCTATGATTATCTAACCAATCTGAAAATAAATAATTACATAATAGAGGATATTTCACCGAACACCAACTTCAAAATTTACCTTTGATTTCTTCTACTATCTTCTCCGATTCAAAAATTTTTCCTTCAAATATCAGTTTGTTCATGTCCTTCCAAATAGCCCAGGCAATGCAATTCCACAAACTAGTTGCAAACAAATCACCTTTTTTTCCAAGAAACATTTGTTGGGTTATACTGAAAAGTATGCTTTTACTTTGTATAACCAAACTGAATTTCTTATTTATTTTACTGAAATAAATTATTTATCACATGTTGCATTAAATATGAATAAATGTTATATATATTTACTGCATACACGTTCGATAAAATCAGTACGTGTTACGTTGTAGTTAATTTGGTGATACCAGATCACAAAAGATCAAATTAACAGTTCCTCGTGACTAAGTACAAATTCACAACCCAGATGGAAATGAACAACCCATCATGAACGGTTGAAGTGTAAGGCTCAGATTGATTTATTTTGACCAGGGGATTACACTAGTGCATTATGATGCGCTGAATATGACCTACAGGAGGATAAATTCTTCAGTACTGAATATACAAGAATTAGATCTCAGTGGTTCGTTATTTCTTAATCTTCGTCCCTTAAATAGGATCGTGTGAAATTAATAATTATTGCTTTGACTTATGATGGGAAGAGAATCAATGCGATTTGATACCTTGTATCTTGGGCAATATTATTAATTACATGACGATTGCTAAGATTTAATACGGAGAATTGTGTGCAAGTACGGCTTGCTTGATTTGTCCCCTTGGTGGGCTCAGAATCTTTATCATACCAAACCTTGCAAGTGGAAATTTATTTCCGGTATGAAAGTCAAAGATAATTTTTCTTCCCTATTTTCATGAGATTTTCGAAAATAATGAAAGGCAAGAAGGAGAAGGTTTTGTTGGGAAATATTTTGGGAAATAGAATATATTGGATATATTCTAGATTGTATCTTGAGGAAGAAGCAAAGAAATTTCTCAATGCCCAATTAGCCCTAATTTTCATCCCCCCTTGCTCTGTAAATAGGGGATGAATTTTTCATCCCCAATTGCAATTTCATGTGTTGGAAAAATTAGAAATCCACAAAGGTGGTGGCCAAATATTTTATTTTCTCCTTTAGATTAAAATCGTTCGTTGATAATCCTCCCACCGGATTACGTTCGTGGACGTGGGACATATTTGAAAAGGCACTTTGGGTTGATCCATCGTATCAACCGTTGTCTCTACGAGAGGTTAGTATTTACGTAATTCCTAGATTTCGCATGCTTAGGATTTACGTGAATTACGTGTACGCATGATCTTTATTTGCTTATTAATTATTATGTTGAATTAATTTAGGATTGATTCATGCTAGTAATTAATTAATTTAAATACATATTTAAATTCACCTCGAATAGTACCGGGCACCCCTTATTTCCCAACAACATTCCAGCATGAGAAAGAAAATGCCTTGATAATTGATTGTGTCTAACCCCTGATATACCCAACCAATTATAGCAAGCATACCAGATTTTGGACGAAACTTTGTATTCAAGGAAGAGATGAGAGGCAATTTATGTTGCTGTTTTGGGGCAGAATATTTCTTTTTGTGAGATTGTCTTTCGTAGGTAGTCGATCCTGTAAGACACGCCAAGCCATCGCCGAGACTTTGATTGGAGAGATTTTGCTCCAGCTTCGGCTTAGGAGCACACGGTTCGGCCTTCTACGGTTCAGACTTTCGGAAGCACTCAAAATGTCATAGGCCTTTTTCGACTTGAAGTATTCGTCAGGGGACGCTTTCCATTTCCAAGTATCTTGCTCGTCCTCCTTCAAATGAACCCTGTTAATCATGCAATTAAGATTAACATTTGAAAATTCACGATCAAATAGAGTCCTATTCCATTTCAACTCTTAACTCCACACCCCATTAACCCACCTCCCCATCTCCCTCACTTTCGCTCCCTTATTAGTTATTAGTTATACTACATCGAGAAATAATTTAGTGAACCAATAGCATCTTACAAGTGATGCACAATTAATATTTTTCAACATAAAATGTTTTATAATAACGGAAATTGCAACAAGGTGAATTATTTCTACGAGTCTTTTGACTCTTGTCCTAACTAATAACTCGTAGGACGACTACTTAAATTAAATCAATTACTCGGTTTCAATAAAGAGATACACTTGTGTGAGACCCTTTTACAGTGAGACGGGACATAAGTTGAGCATTGACGCTTTAACATTTTGGAAATGATGAATATAAATTTGTATTAGGTTGTACTCCGTCTTATGCATGAGACCGTCTCATATGAATTTTTGTTTTTAATATAATATATATATATAAAAGGAAAATACTAGTACTCCCTCCGTTTAATTATAAATTTTTATTTTTCTTTTTTATCCATTCAACTATAAATTTCTAATTTTATAAATGGAAAAAATAACTCCATTAGTCATAATTTTTATATTAACTTTTCACATAATATTAAAATAAATATCACTCACTATTTCACTCATTAATCCATATACTTTTTTTTACTCTTCCAAATTATCCAATATTCAAAACTATCCTTTATTTTTATTATTTTATTATTATTCATTAATTAAATTACCCAAAGAAAGGGAAAACTAATACAGTGACAGTGACAGTGACAGACGGAGTACGATTTAAGGGTAAATAATATTGGCCATGGTTATTGACATCGCCCATTTTAGTAAGTACATCTTTCATATTAGTATACCATCTCTAAGATTAGTACACTCCCAATGAATTTTCTAAAATACCCTTTTTTTTTTTGCCTTCTTCATCCCTCTTCCCTTCCTCCTTTTCACGGCGACACTTCTCCTCACACCTCCCTTCCTTCTTCTTCCCCATTTCCGTTCAGTCAACCGCACCTCCATTCCACGTTTCCTACTTTTCTATCACTGCCCCAACAACGTCCACTCCACCCCTCCCTAGTGCCGCCCTCCTCTCCACCACCGGCGGCGCCGATATTGCTCTCAATTTCAGACGTCGCGTCAAAGAAAGGTTTGTTTTCTTTTTTTCCTCCTACCTTCTTCCATTTTTCTTTTGATACCGATTTGAATTGTTTTTTTTGTGTTTGTTTGTTTCCACAGATCTGGAATATACGTAAAAAAAAAAAAAATTTTCGATAAAATTATTCGAAGTCTTTGTTCTTTTTCGATTTTTTTATTCGAATATCAGATGTTCGTGATTTTTTTTTTTCGAAATTATTTGTTGTTTTCGATTTTTTTTTCCGAAATTCTTTGTGTTTTTCATTTTTTTTTCCGAAATAGTTATTTTATTTCGATTTTTTTTTTCCAAAACAGATCTGAAATTTTTAATAATAGTTCTGGAGTTCTGGGTTCTTTAGTAACAGATCTGGATCGTTTTTTAGTTTGAAATGTGGTGCTTTCGAATTTTTCAGTTTGTTTTGATAATTTTTTTCGAAATATGTGATTATTTTCAGTTAAATGGCCGAAAGTTTGGATAAAAAGTTCTGAGTTAGCGGGGACTCAGCAATGACTCGGTGGCGACTCGACCGCAACTTAAAGATGTGAAGGCCCAAAATCAACGCAGGTTCTTCTAGTTCTACCTCTTGTCTCGCGAACATCTTTTGAATTAGAAAAAGGGAATTCCAAAAATCGAATAGATGGGTATAATTAGGGGAAATCTATTGTTCATAACGGGAACAATCTGCGGAATCTATATTGCCCAGAATTACAACGTTCCCAATATGAAGAAGGTGGTTCACGAAGCCCTTTTCACCGCCAAGAAAGTTGAAGAAAAATATCGCAAGCCAAAGAAGCCCGGCGAAAACGACGCCGTTTGAAACAGCCTGCGATGATGGAGTGTTTGATGATAATAATTGATCGCCTGTAAGTGATGAATGAATTCACCCTTTGGATTTTATCGATCTGACTTTTTTGGATATATCAAATTACAATTCATATCGCATCGTTGATCAATTCTCCGCAAAATCTTAGGTGTAATTATTTCGATAGTTTAAATGTTTGATATTTGCTTTACTCGTTTGTTTGATGACTGCATTTTGATTTGCTGAAGAAAACCATTAACATTAGGGTTCTCGTTTCACTCCACTCTCAATAAATTTGTTTTGTTATTATTAATTCAAGCATAAATTTGTTTTGTTATTATTAATTGAATCATAAATTTCAACCATTCCTTTTTTTATTTATCACTAAAGGTGATTGATTGAAATTTGAAAGTATTAGTTCATATAATAAAAATTATTAGTTGTACAGTAAAATCTCTATAAATTAATAATATTGGGACCATGAAATTTTATTAATTTAGAAAAATATTAATATATCGATAAAATAATATTTTATTAATTAAAAGAGAGATTTTTTAAATTAAATAAATTTAATACATATGTATTGAAAATAAATTAATTTATATATGTTTCATTAATTATATTATGTATCAATCAATTCTTTGTAACTTATTAAATATATTCATGTATAATATCAATTCATTATATATAATTAATTATTATATTCATGGACTCATGTATCAATTCATTTGAATTATTTAGATGTACATGTTTACATTAATTCGTTGCACTTAAATAATTATTATAATCAATTAAATATATTCATGCATGAAGAATGAAACATATACTATATAAATCTCAATATTCGGGTGAAAATGATGAATATTCAATGGTTCAAAGTTTAGAGGAAATTGTTGCTGATATTATTGAAGATCCTGCTAATGATGAAGTTGAAGATGATTCAATACCGTTGGAACCAGTCACGAGAAAGGAGGCTTTGACGCGACAACAATTTCTTTCGATTTTTTTGTTGCAATTTAGAGAACTCGACATCGAAACTCTTGGCTGCAATTAAAAAAGTTAGGGATAAAATCCAATTAGATTTAAATTTTAAGAAAAATCAAGTAACAATAGATTCATATTTTAACAAATTACCATAATATTTATAATTGTAATATTTATGAATTATTAATTTAGAGTTTTAATGGGACCTAATATTTATAAAGGGATTTTTTGAAAAATTATTATCTTATTATCTAATCAAATTTGATGATTTTTTACGATCAGAATATTTTATTATTTTTAATTTATAGTTTATTAATTTATATAGATTTGACTGTATATTGAAAATGAATAAATTCATTAGCTAATAATTTTGTTCATATGCAATAATATTTTTCATTATATGTTGTAATTTTTTTTTTTTTTTATAAATGAGTCAAACATTGATTAAAGTTGCACTTTACATTTTATACTTTCAATTTTCTCATGTTATAATTTCAATAATAATTTTGCTTCAATTGATCTACAATTCTACACCCATGTAATATCTCTAAATTTTTTCTCAAATCCTTGGTGTTAGCAGGCCCTGGCCCAATATCAAGTGGACTTTTATTTCAATTGGAAAAAAAAAATGTTGGGCACAAACCCAATTGTTCATAAAGAAAAAAGACCAAGTTTTTTTTTTTTTTTTTTTTGAAAGGAAAAAAGACACCACGTTTTAGATTAATAGCAATTCATGCTTTCCATCTTCTACTTTATTACTCAATTCAAGAGTCGCATCTGAATAAAAAGGAAAGGATAAATAGAACAGGAGAGAGAGGTTCTGCCATCTCTTTATCTTTTTTCTTTCTTCTTCGGCGTTTAAGACGCTTACTTTTTTTTCAAGATTATCACCCACGGACGCCCTACATTTCTTCCGATTTGTCATTGTGGTGAATTTCGACCCTCACGTTTGGTTGCACTTTCTGGTTTTCTTTTTCTTTTGCTTGTAATATATGTGTCGGGGTTATGTGGATTGTCTGTCTGTATTTCACCGGTACCGCCTTGGTCGGGAACGCGTTGACTGTCGCCGACGGTGCTTGATCTGTTGTTATTGAAGTCCAATTTTCATGGTGACCTGAGCAAGCAGTCATGGGGTGACATGTTTTTTGTCTCGGTGCTTTCTCTGAAGGCCAGATCCGAGTAGGTAGTCCGTGTTTTATTTTGTCTCGTTGCACCCGTTTGTTTGGGTGAATTTGAGGCTTTCGGCTTGTTTCGAGAGTTATGTACTCTTGTGTATTTTCTTATGAATAAAAGCTCTCGTTTTAAGTTTAAAAAAAAAAGACTCACATCTGAACATTACACATACTTCTATTAAATTAGACTCTTTCACGTCAATTGTGCAACTGCAGTTAGTTTGCATTGTGTGATGTTTAAACAATATTCCTATTAATTATTTTATTAAAATGTAGTACTCCTTTCCAAAGTTAATGGGAAAATACTCATTATTTTTATCCCAAAGTTAATGATAAAGTTATTTTATCACTTTATCATATAAAATACTAATAAACAACTCTTTATATCCTAAATTACCCATTATTTTATTATTTTATCATATAAAATATTAATAAAAAACTTTTTCTACCCATCAATTTATCACTATTCCATTAAATTCTTATGAACAATCAAAATTCCATTAACTTTGAGGCGAATGTAGTATTAGATTTATAGCGTTAGAGGTTTTGTTAAAAAGTATAAGTTTTATTGTATAAAAGCAACTCTAAATAAAATTATAGCTTACACAATCCCATGAAAAAATATACTACTAGTATTTTTTTTAACTATATACTTTACGATTCTCTAATTTTAAATGTTAATTTCCTTTCATTCCAAACATTACCTAAGATGTGAAAAACACCTCAACCATGAGTTATGAATTGACAAATCAGCTTCTTGCAGAAGTGCTTGTTGGTTTTAAATAGCTTTCCAATTATATCTAGAAAAAGAAAATCTTCACATAACATGTCATATTCAATATAATTAAATTAAGATGAGTAAGTTACTGTGAATCTTGTTTATAATATAAAATATATATCATTACATTTACAAATTAATATTATTATATTTATCAATAATATTATGTATAAAGTGCAGTGATATCAATTTCATACCATGAACAAGTTTTACATAAGATTTTATTAATTAAGATATGTTTTTATTATATGTCCCAAATTAGACGAATCAAAATGCATTAGTGACTAAATGATTAAACAAGTAAGATACACAAATACAATTTATTTCACAATCCAACACTATCTTATATATTAATCCGTCATAAATTAATTAACACGCATGAGACATAATTAGGTGAAATGGTCGCCATCATTTTAATGGGAAAAAAAATAGTAATTGGTCGTCATCAAAAATAGTGGAGGCATTGAGGGACAAAATATTAGTTAGGTCATTCAATAAAGTCCATTTTATTTGATATAATTATTAGAGCAACTCAGCAGTTGGTTTCTTTTTGGTTCCAACTCAAGATCTATATTCTGTAGCCCAAACAAAAAAATCCAAAAAGTTTGCAGACTACTTTTTATAGAGCTAAAATAGAATTTTTTGTAAAGATTATTTATTATTGATTTTTTTTATGTTATATATAATTATTTATATTTATAATGTATTTGTATACTTATTTTTAATATAAATTATATGTAGTATTTTAATTCATAACATATTATTTTTAGGGATAAAAAAATTACACTACAAAGTCACCCGAAAACTTACAACCAGATCAAAAGTGCAAAAAATTATGACTTTAGTTTTGAAGTTCAAATTTGAACTAAAGTGTCATGTATCTTTTAGTTCAAATTTCTCAGACTTTCAGATCTGGTTATAATGGTTTTCTTCAATCTTCAGATTCTAGTTGTAATTTTTTTTATTTTTAAATTAATGGAGATATTTTTTAAATTTTACTCTAATACTAATTTATTTTTATTAATTGAATACAATAATAATTGATTTTTTAATATTAAGTAAAAATAATAATTAAATTATATAATATCACACACCTTATTTTAATTTTATCAACATATAAAAATAGTTAAAAAAAAAAAAAAAAAAAAAAAAGAAAAAAAGAAAAAGTAATGCACAGATTCATTGCGCTAGAAATAGCGACTCAAATACCCAAATAGTGCCAAACTCTACTTTGACGCAAGGATAACGCAGCGTGTTGGAGGAAGAAAATAGCGTTCACGCTATTATACTGCAGTATTATACTGCAGTGCTGAAGATGGTCTTAGTCTTTTATAAGAATTTATTGGAGATTTGGACTTTTAAAAAGTTGACTATTGATTCGTATATAATTTTCTCATGATTCTTTAATATCATGTGAAAAAAAAATGAATGACGAAACTTGTTTTCCTCATCACTCTCACAAACAGTATTTCAGCGTACGTGTCATTTGACGCGAAGTCTCCGCCCCTACGCCGCCATCACCGCGGCGGCGCCGATGATGCAGAAGACCTGGCCATGCAATTCAGATAGCCACCACTTCACAGCCCTTCCCTTTTTCAAAAAATCGCATGATTCCTCTAATTTCACGAAACCCCTCAAAAATCACCTATCATGTTTCAATTTCGCCCCCAAATCCCCATCTTCGTCTTCGCCTACGCCGTCGGGATTCGATTTATCCGCGCTGCCGTACGACGTTCTCGCGAGAATTGCGGCGCCATTCACGCTGCCTAATTTGAAGACGGCTTCGCTCGTGTGCAGGGCGTGGAGGGACGCGCTGAAACCCTTGCGCGAGGCCATGGTTTTCTTAAAATGGGGGAAGCGGTTCAAGCATGGGCGCGGCGGAGTGAAAGCTAATCTGAATAAGGCTCTGGATTCGTTCCTGAAAGCCGCGGGGCGTGGCTCCACGCTCGCGATGGTGGACGCCGGGTTAATTTATTGGGAAATGGGGAAGAAGGAGGAGGGGATTGCGTGGTATCGGAGGGCGGCGGAGCTCGGTGACCCTGCTGGACAGTGTAATTTGGCAATTTCGTACCTGCAAGGTATTGCATTGTTTAATTTCGAATTCCTGTAATTATCTGTTGCATAATGATGATTATGATGTTGATTAACACTAAAAATCGATGATTAAGAATGTGTTAGTTTGATAGTGTGTAATGCTTGATAGTGTTATTGGTTATATTCATCATCCATTGATTAATCATTTCATTGTGCTCATTGGATTATCTTCTTTGAATGCACGAACACTCATCCATCATAATTCATAAAAGGAAAGAAAAAAAAATACTATTGTTTACTAGTAAATTTGAGTGAGTTGGCTATCCCACAACACAAAATTCCCTGTTTATTCCGCTCTTCGATCGATCACATGTTTAAAATAATGTATCATCGTGTATGACATGATGTGTTCATCACCGTCATTCCATTTGTAATAACCACGTGTTCTCTAATAAGATAAAGCTATGAAAATTTAGCTTTATGTTTTGGATGGACTAATGTCAGGTTGTTGAATCAAATACTTGCAGAAAAGGGACTGTTTTAAAAAAATCTGCACTCACCTTTCTATTCGTGTTTATATGTTATATGTTGCAGCTAGTCCTCCAAACACCAAAGAGGCAATTGGATGGTTATACCAGGCTGCGTACTCTGGTCATGTCCGAGCTCAATACCAACTTGCTCTCTGTCTGCATCAAGGTCGAGGGATGGGAAAAAGTCTCCCAGAAGCGGTATTTTCCCTGTTTCTTCTCTTCACTTTTTATGGCAATTGGATTTCAGAGTGCTGTTACATTTAGCATGTTTTTTTCTCATAAAAAAATGATTTCTCATTATGTACAAATCAATTAAGGTAACTTGTTTTGTTTCCTAATCTGAATATTAAATTTATAACTCCCACTCCTCCAAAGACAATTTTGAGCTAATAATATAAAGATTATCTTTGTTAAGATAGTAGTTGGTATGCCTTATGAGAATCTGTGATTACTTGAATACAATACAGATTAAAATGCTGCTGCAGAGCAAACTAGAAGGAGCTCTCTCTCTCTTCCCTAATTCAGTTTTCATGCCCCGCTGAAGATTTTTCTTTTGAATTCTTAATTTATGACAGGCTCGTTGGTACCTCAAAGCTGCAGAAGGAGGATATGTGCGTGCAATGTATAATACATCTCTGTGCTTCTTGATGGGTGAAGGTCTTGGTCAATCTCACCGATTGGCAAGAAAATGGATGAAGAAGGCTGCTGATCATGGTCATGGCAAAGCTCAATTTGAGCACGGATTGGGTCTCTTTTCTGTATGTATTACTTAATCCTTCAAAATGCTTGCAACTCTACTGATTTTTGGCAATATAGCTCGTTCATTTGATTGAGATTGATAACATCATTTGGCATATTTACAGGAAGGAGATATGATGAAGGCTGTGGTGTACCTGGAGCTAGCCACCAGGGCCGGAGAAAGGGCTGCCGCCCATGTAAAAAACGTAATTCTTCAGCAACTTTCAGCAACTTCTCGTGATAGAGCTCTGCTTCTCGCGGACACCTGGCGTGCTTTGCCTTCCTCACGCTGAATCCTGTCCCACCATTTTTTTCTCATTTTGGATCAACTCCTGTATCTATTCTATATGCAACATACCTTTTGGTTTCTTAAGTTTTACCAGAATAACTGCACATGTAAATATGTTGACTTCATCAACCTAGAAATACAGTGAAATTAGGCCCATTGGTTGTCCTGCTTTGTGACTCCCTATAATGAATTTTTGTAACTGTTTTGAGTGTTTTCCATGTTCTATTTTCCTGCAATTTGCAATTTTGATCTTGAGATGAAATAAGCATATGATTATGTCATATTCCCTTCATATTGTGATACTTCTAGAACAACCTTTTGATTCGAATAAAGAAAAGTAAAGATGCAATACCATTCACACTGAGGCTATCCAACCAAAAGACATAAAATTCCACAAAGTGAATCATTGTACAAAATCATATTTAGCATGTTGCAACTTGCAAAGCATCCGACAAAGGAAGGAAACAACCCAAAAAAAAAATATACTATTAGAGCATCAAAACTCTTAACCCTAAACAGAAAATGGGCCAATTATTCTTTCCAATTCCCTGTCAAGAAAAGGCAATATACCTTGCAATGCAACCCCTTGTCATTTGTACAGACACTACCTAATCAAATGCATTTCTAACAACAACAACATTGTCCATCAGAGGTCAAAACTGCCTTTGAGTGAGCATGCCTGAGTGAGACTGATGAAACACACTTAAATGGTAGATCGCCTGAGGTATCAATTCTTTCAACTCAGGGTGTTGAATCAATAACGCACGGTCAACTCCCTCTAGGGCATTCAGAACACCTGCTCGTTCCAAATCCTCACTCTTCCCAGCATGAATTGCAAGGTAACATGTAAGTATCAATCCATTTAACTGCGCCTTCTCGTTTCCCCTCAACAATCTCATAAGAGGAGGAACACCCCTAAACTCGATGATGGTCTTACAGTGTTCAACGGCCAAGAAATTGTCGGGACAAGCAAACTTCCCAAGTGAACCAGCTGCTTCTGCTCCAACATCCTGATCCCTATGACCAAGAAGTTCAACTAACGGGCCCACAACCCTCGTCTCCCTAGCTGGAAACGTTCTTGCTAAAGACCCTATTGCCCTTACAGCTGCTATGTGTAATGATGGATCATCACAATCTTTAATAACTCTGAGTAGCTGATCTACAACAGCTTTAGCAGCAGGGGAATTCGTCTTGAAAGTTGCTCTCCTTAGATCAGCGTTGGATTCTGCTGCAGCTGTTATCTCCATGATCGTCATAAGGCAATTCTTTTGCAGTTCACCTTCTTCGATTTCAACGAGCTTTGCCAAACATAGCAAACCCTTTGTATCCGTGATTCTCTTACTATTCGGAACACTCCCTCTAGCAAGCATCCATAATGCCTCAGCACAACTGATTTTGAGCTCGAGTTTCAACTCCGGTTTCTCATTCTCCCTCTCCTTTCTATGATTGACTCCCCTACTACTTCCCTCCGAGTGATGCATAGAAAGAGACGAGCTAAAACCGGGCTTATACAAATTTTTCCTCTCCATCTCTTTGTTAATCTGAACAATGGAATGAATGCTTTGTATATCTACTTTGAGCTTAGAATCTTCCATGAATAGATCGAACGACAACAACGTAACAAGAGGCCTAATCACATTATCCCTAGCGAAATCCTCTTGTGCAAGAGGAGAATACTCAGCCATCTTAGCTACCAAATTAGCAACCTTTATCTGAACCTTCATTGGTGAATCCCCCAAAACTTGAACAATAATCGGAATCCCTAATTCATCTATGATCGCTTGCACTCTTTCTTCATCATTAGCTAAAGTAAACAGAGCAGATGCAGCTGCAATTTGCCCTTCTAAAGAAGAACTATCTTTTAACAATTTCAACAAAGGCAAAACACCGCCTTCATCCACTATCATCTGCTTGTTCCTATCATTATCCTTAGCTAAAGAAGCTAATTCAACCGCAGCCTCAATTTTATCATGCAATTGCCCCATTTGCAAAGAAGCAATAAACGACCACACCCAAGAAATTATAGGATCATTACTAGCGATAGGGGGTAAAGTGAGAACAATACCTCCAGCATCGAAGATGCTCAAAACCCAAATCATATCCGCCATTGACGAATCAAGGAGCGCGAAAAGCTTCCTAAAATCAGCGATCGAAACTATCGTCACGACGCGGCGGAGGATGCTGCGGCGGCGGCATTTCTTCACGAGGGTTAGCGATTTCTCGAGATGCTTCGTAACATCCATGGCGATGCGGCGGAGGGGGCGGTCGTAGAAGGCGGCGCCGGCGGTGGTGGACGTCGCGAGGCGCACGGCGGAGCGGAGCATTTGGCAGAGGCGCTCGACCTGCTTCCCGACCTCCGAGCACTCGAATTTGAACGACTCGGCCTCCTTAACCGCTTCCCCAATTTGGTCCGATATTAGGATCGGAATCGATAAAACATCGCCGATTCGCTTCTCCTGCTGCTCGATTGCTCGCAGCTTCTGCGGCTGCAGTTTTTGAGGGATTGATGTGGGGTTTACGCTAGTCGACGAGGGTTTTGCTGCCATTGTTGCAAAATTGAGAAACGCGGAAAAGCAATTCAGAGAAATTGTGTGCAGCTTTGAAAAGTCATTGGATTATAGTCGAAATCGAACGCTGGAATTTCTTCTCTCTTTGTGAAAATTGCAACAAAAGTCTGGGGAAAGTGAAGTAATTATTGTATTTACATTCTTCTGTGTTAATCGCATGTTTGTGCAGAGAAATTATTCTAATTAAGATTCAAGTACTGCAAATTACTTTATGAAAATAATCTTGATTTTTGTATACATAATTATATTATATGTGTACTTTTTTGGCATTTGGAATATTCTAGTTCCTTGTTGCATACTCTCTTCTTTTTTTATTTACCCCAAAAATGGTTAAGAAATTGTACAGAAAGAGCAAATCATGAAGAAAAGTTTATATGGAGTAGTATTTTTAACATGCATATTATAACCTTTTTACTTAAAAGAATCTGAACACGTGATCTAAGTTTCTGATAATTGAGCCTCTAGTCTAATGCATGTTGGCCATGATCTTTTATTTTGATAAAATATATATAGTAATACATGTTGGGAATTGATCCTTTATTTTGATACAAAATTTATCCACAAAATCCTTCATTCGTGAATTCTTACTTAGCTTATTAAATATGATATTATTGTATATCTGAGATTTGATTTGAGGATTTTAAGGGAAAAGAATAGGTTATATTGGGTGGACTGATACGAGTGTTCACAATGCATTTGACTACAATAACTGGAAGTCAAGTGGGCTTTGTCTACTTTTGGTATAAGGAATGGTTGTTAGAATTTACGTATTATATATAAAAAAAAAAATGAGCCTAATTTGCGATTATATTATAAAAAGAAGAATTGTTGATTGTGTATTTTTTTTACTAATTTAGAACATATACATGTATGATGTTTCGATTACAGCATTTATATAAAACTTCTTGTATAAACTTAATATTTCTTATAAATAAAGATGTAATGGAAAATAAAAAATACCGTATCATTCATTGAATAATAAAACATGGGGCCAGGCTTACAACTTACAAGGCATGTTTGTGCAAAATGAAGATTGCCACAAATATGGAATCCAAAATTGGCAACCCCAGCCGTAGTTTTACACAAGCCACAAAATAGTACGGTCTTTAGGTAAGAATTACCTTCAATTATTTGAGATTCTTAACCAAATAAATTAGAAAAGTGGCCCACTTTCTGAAATATTGATTATTACTTTATAGTTACGTTACGGTTTGATTAGCTTTAAATACGTCCATAGTGTTCGAAAAAAACATGGTCACCATGAGTTGGGCCTGATTGAATAGTTGGTCCAACACTTCATTGTTTTGATTTCTTATGATAGAATGTATAATATGAGTTTTATATAATTTGGATTATTTGGGCCTTCATCTTTCAATTAGTATTCACATGTTGATTCAGTTTCAATCTGATTTGTCAATTCATGTACTTACAAATTTTAGACTTTCGAATATCATACTCCCTCAGTTTCTCGCGGTAAGTTTTCCGCATTCCATTTCTTTTTGTCTCAAGATAAGTTTTCTTTTTCATTAATTTCACTATTCTTAATTTTTATCTTCGATTTTTACATAATATCACAAAAAATGTTACTTACTACTCCATCATTACTCCATGTACATTTTTCCTCGCTTCCAACACCCAAAATTACCATTTATTTTTATTATTTTATTATTATTTCTTAATTAAAATATCCAAGAAAAAGGAAAGTTATAGAGGGAAGGAGGGAGTAATTTTTATACTTCTTTTGTATGATATTTTATTATGGCTAGGTCTTCAGATGAACCGGAGAAGATCACGCCAAGATCTTGTTTCATAGTGTATTTTTTAGCGTGCAACTTGTTATATTTGAAAAAGTACGATTTTATTTACGAGAAAAGTGCAATCGCTTTAATATGGAAACATAGTTGCACACTTTTGGCATTCCACATCGTTTTCGAATAGTTACTTGCGTTTATTTTTGTATAGTTACACACTTCTAAAATACAATTTATGATTTCTGTCTCCTTTCAATCTTTACATGAGATCGACTCTTTTATTATAGTAAAATTTAGAAATTTCGAGCGGAATATTCGCCTTGTTTTCTTTCTTTTTTTTTCTCTCGACAGTTTGCTTCATTTAATATTTTAGATTTTGGGGTATATTATTATTAGTTATTTTATTTTTAACTACTTTTCTTAAAACACAACCAAACACTCGCATATATACTCAAAAACTTCCCAAAAATAAAAAAAGAAAAAGAAAAAAACCAAAGTTGTCGATGATTGGTTCTAACACTTAAAAATGAGGAAAATAGATCTCATATATTATTATATGTTAACAAAATCACAAAGAAAGATACTGGCTACTAGAATTAGTTTGAAATTATGGCACTGAACAATGATTTTATAATCACGTCTCATCATCGCTCTCGTGAAAAAGTGCTAGGTGCATAATTGTCATGTGGTATCTTACTTAATCAACACTTAGTAAGGATAATTGAATAATGTAATTATAGTATATATATTGTATTTAATTTCTTTTGACCTTTCCTTAATACTTGATCAATCTTGTTGTATTGTAATTATCATTATATAATGGAAATCCTCTCATCACCTCATTAACGGTGATATTCTAATTATCATCACATGGTATCAGTTAGAACACGATCCTAACCCTAGTTTTCTTCACACTGCCGCCGCACACTTCGTCGGTTCTCTCCCTCCGTTGCACATCGGACTTGTTCCCTCCGTTGTGTCTTCCTCGTCACTGGACTGGACCCCTCCAGTGACCACTCTATCATGTGCGATTTATTTCGCTATTACCCCAAGAAACCCTAATTCTCTATCTGTGTGATCTCAATTCCCTCTCTGATGGCCACTGCAACTCCCGACCCCCTTCCTATTACTCCATGCTCAACATGGTTTAGACAAAATTGGAGACGTCCACATACCTGATGTGGCGTCGTCAGGTCATTGACATGGCCGAATGCTTCGACCTCATGGGCTTCCTTGATGGATCGGTCGAGCCTTTCTCTCCCACAATCATGGCTGTTGACGGTTCTACATCCCCGAATCCGGCCTTCCAGCCATGACGTATGAAGGATATAAAGCTTCTCAGTGTGACCAATACTTCACTCACTCCGGAGGCCGCCTCTGAAATCTTCGATTGCAAGACATCTCATTCTGCGTGGACCACTCTTCAAGCCGAGAGGTTTTTCGATTCTTCGGCATCTCACACTCATGTGTTGCGATAGGAGCTTCTCTCCCTTCGTAAAGGAGACCTATAAGTCGATGAATAAGGGCGTAAGTTTCAGAATTTATTTGTCCAATTGTTGGCTATTGGGCGTCCTAAAGTTTCAGAATTTATTTATCCAATTGTCGGCTATTGGATGTCTTATTGATGAGGAAGACAAGAGTCACTGGTTCTTGAGGGGCCTTAGCATTCAATTCGTCGGTTTTGCGAATACCAGATTGGCTCTTGCTACAATTCCAAAATTTCAAGACCTTCTTCATCATGCCAGGCAATTTGAGGCCATGCTCCGAGCTATGGAAGGTGGAAATTCATCGTCTGCTGCATTTACGGCATCTCGTGGTGACCGTAACTCAGGGAATGATTGAAACCAGAATAAGAACAACTCTCATGGTGGTTCGTCCTCCTCTCATCAGGGCCAATCTAGTGGAGGATGTCCGACAAATTCAAATCAGCACGGTCAACGCCAACAATCCGGGATTTGTGGCAGCTCGGGTGGTAACTCTAGTGGCCAAACCAATAATCAGGGCCGTCGTACATACATCCCTCGTTGCTAGATTTATCGTGGGGAGCACTACGCTGATAAGTGCCCTCAGTTTCTTACTGCTCGCTCTGCCATGTCTCAAGATAATCTTGCTCAGGCCTTTAATTCCTCATGTCAGGTCTTTGATTCGACTCCTGATTGGTATCTGGACTCTGGTGTTTCTTCTCATATGATAAATCAGATTGCAGCTCTTTACTCTTTTGAGTCATACACTGGTAACGGTTCTGTTATTGTTGGTAATGGTTCTGCTTTAAATATTTTGCATGTTGGCACTTCTAAACTGTCTGGGGATGTAAACTTGTTGGATGTATTGGTTGTGCCGCATATCATTAAGAACTTATTGTCTATTTCTAAGTTAACTGCTGATTATTCTATCGACGTTGTGTTTTCTGATAAGTTCTTTGCAATTTAGAACCGGGTCACAAAGAAAATTTTGACTCAGGAAAGGTGTGATAAAGGTTTATATTTGCTTGATCAGGGTGTTCTTGCGCTAGTTGCTGCAGTTCGGAATAAAGACTTGAAGGCTAGCTTTGATTTATGGCATCTTCGTTTGGGGCATGTCCCATTAACTGTTATTTCTTTATTGCAAAAGTTAGGCCAGTTGTCTATTACTTCTCTAATACCGAATCCTGCACTTTGTTCCT